>JAVGWX010000010.1:60711028-61163528 GCA_036924085.1 Ariolimax columbianus
GGTGCATCCTCATGAGATGACCAAACCAAAGTATTGTGTGCATGGAAATGTAATCTGCACAATACCATAGTGCGAATGTCGTAGTTTCTTTGCATTCTCTCTTTCCTGGTGACACCCATGCCCTTTCTCAAACACTTCATTCGAAGTTAAGGTACACACAAAACAAAAACCAATCGCAACACGATTGGGGAAACAGTCAATATGATTAGTATCTCGAAATCGTTGTTATAAAATAGAATAGAGTCCAATAGAAGATAAGTACGCTGGTGATTGGTGAGAATCCATTGCAAGCCTCAGATTGAGTGAATATTAAATGCAAGTATTAATTTGTAACTGGATACACTGGGTCATAATGTGACCGAAAATTGAACCAGATGTCACTGCTTATAGAGGAAAGCGCTCTAGCCACGCAACTGTTAAGACGAAATGGAATTACAATGTAGTTCTGAAATGGCTATGTTTTTGACTCACTAAAGGGTGTCCTTGTATCAAGCCGTGGAGATGCCCACGTGATCTTACTATTGATGTCGTAAAGTGGGACGGTGAACAAGGCCATGTCAACTTACTATTGTTGTCGTAAAGCTGGGACACGAATAAGCTCATATCATCCCCTTGCTATTGATGTCGCAAAATGGGACACAAATAAACCCATTTCATCTTACTATAGATGTCGTAAAGTGGGATGGTGAACAAACCCATGTCATCTTACTATTGATGTCGTAAAGTGGGGCGATAAATAAGCCCAGTTGATTTGACTATTCATGGCGATGAGAAGCCCACATCACATTCTACTTTGCATGTCACAATAGGCGACTAAACATGGTTGTGCACATGAATGGAAATCTCATTACGCAACAGAATTTATTACAGAAACCAGCACTAACATAAGCACATGCATGCTTAACACGGACATCCTGAAAGGGAGCTAACTGTAGTCGTAATACTCGTTCTCCAGCTGGAATGAAAAGTGCCATATGAAATAATCGGTCATCGATCGTAGCAAGAGTTAGCGATGTGTTTGTTTACATTAGCGACACGCAGGGCCACGCCTACCTCGAATTGATAATCTGTAAAGACTTGAGGGCGAGGGCCAGCCAGGAATCTGTCAGTGTTTCAATCTCTTGTCGGAGTTGGATCCACTGCTCGCGTTTCTGAGGTCCCAGTAGTCCTGTGGATTATGGGGAAATACAATAAAATAGAATTCACGTGAGAGTCCGCGATGGGACTGGACATAGCAGATAAGGATTGAATGTGAACTGATGATGGGACAGAATACATTAGATCCAGGGACAGAAGATGTCAGAGCAGGGGACAGACGAGGTCAGATCAAGAGAAAAGAGCACATTAGATCCAGGGACAGAATAGGTCAGACCAAGGACAGAAGAGGTCAGATCCAGGGAAAGAAGAGGTCAGACTAGGGGTCAAAAGAGGTCAGACCAGGGGACAGAACAAATTAAATCCAGGGACAGAAGAGATAGCCAGGGGATAGAAGAGGTTAGATCAGGGGACAAAAAACATTAGATTTAGGGAAAGAAGATGTCAGATCAGGGGACAGACGAGGTCAGATCAAGAGAAAGGACCACATTAGATCCGGGGACATAAGAGGTCAGACTAGGGGACAGAAGAGATCAGATCAGGGGACAGATGAGGTCAGATAAAGAGAAAAGAGCACATTAGATCCAGGGACAGAACAGGTCAGATCAGGGGACAGAAGACATCAGATCAGGGACAGAACACATTAGATCTAGGGAAAGAAGAGGTCAGACTATGGGACAGAAGAGGTCAGACCAGGGGACAGACGATGTCAGATCAGGGGACAGACGAGGTCAGATTAAGAGACGGACGAGGTCAGATCAGGGGACAGAACACATTAGATCTAGAGAAAGAAGAGGTCAGACTAGGGGACAGAAGAGGTCAGACTAGGGGACAGAAGAGGTCAGACCAGGAGACAAAACACATTAGATCCAGGGAAAGAAGAGGTCAGACCAGGGAACAGAACAAAGTAGATCCAGGGAAAGAAGAGGTCAGACTATGGGACAGAAGAGGTCAGACCAGGGGACAGAACACATTAGATCCAAGAAAACAAAAAAGGTCATACTAGGGGACAGAAAATGTCACACCAGGGAACAGAACACATTAGATCTAGGGACAGAAGAGGTCAGACCAGGAGACAGAACACATTAGATCTGGGGACAGAGTAGGGTCAGACCAGGGGACAGAAAGGTCAGTCCAGGGGACAGAACATATTAGGTCCAGGGACAGAGTAAGGTCAGACCAGGGGACAGAAAACATTAGGTCCAGAGACAGAATAAGGTCAGACCAGGGAACAGAAAGGTCAGATCAGTGGACAGAACACATTAGATCGAAGGGCATAAGAAGTCAGACCAGGGGACAAGACACATTAGATCCAGGGACAGAAGAGGTCAGACCAGGGGACAGAAATGGTCAGATAAGGGGACAAATATTCAGACCAAGGAACAGAACACATTAGATCCACTGACAGAAGAGGTCAGACCAGCGGACAGAAAAGGCCAGATCAAGGAACAGGGTAGAAGTGGTCGGACCTGGGGACAGGACACATTAGGTCCAGGGACAGAAGAGGTCATATCAGGGAACAGACCACATTAGGTCCAATGACAGAATAAGGTCAGACCAGGGGACAGAAAGGTTAGAGCAGGGGACAGAACAGGTCAGACAAGGGGACAGAACACATTAGGTCCATGGATAGAAGAGGTCAGGTCATATGTTTCGGGTCAATGCAGTTGAAGAGACAGATCAAATTAGATCAGGAGTCAGACGAGATCAAGCCAGAGAACAGAACATTTAACTTAATGTCTTTATACTGGTTTAAAAAACTCTGCAGGGTCTGTATGCTACCATGTTATTTTACTTCAACGGATCTGAAAATTATGCCCATCCAATCTAACCTTGAATGCAGCAATTGATCTTGCCTCAACTATTTCCTGTGGCAATGCAGTACAAGAACTCACCGATTTCTGACTAACATAATTGTTCCTAGTATCTAATCTGGACCTTTCTTTAATTAATTTGTAGCTAACAGATCGATGACAAATCATATCAGAATAGAAAATATCGATGACAGATCAGATCCCATAAGAATCAGATTAGTGCAGATCATGGAACAGAACGCATCAGACAATAGGATTAGTGAGACATCGCTGATACTGGGGGCAAAACACAATAGATCAGTGAATACACCACAGATAATTAATATAGATGACTGGAGGAGGACATTAGCATCTGGTATGGCAAAACATACTGAGTATATCGGACACATTATTGGCTTGGCTTGACTTCGTTTGTTCTTAATCTCCCGCTACCAAACCCTGAAAGGCCTTAAGTAGCAGAATTTAGTCCAGAGAACTGAATGCGTTGTGTCGTAGTCTACAGCTTGACTGCGATATTTGCACATTTCGATCCAACACATCCGACTTCAGCAAGCATATTTTGAGTACCGGGTTAGCATTCCCTATTCGATCCCTTCTCCTTAGCCAGTCTGCCCTGCTGCAGCCTGTTATCCAGGATCACCGCGTGGAGGTGTAGAAAGATCTTGGCAGCTATGGTTCGCTGGCCCTGGCGCTAGCAGTCAGCTATGGGTCGCTGACCACTGCAGCTCATGCGCTGCTTAGCATCTTGATCCCGGATATATTAATCAGGGCTAGGTAAAATATTCTGACTGACATCCCCCCCCCCCCCCCACACCATCACTTCCCCATAGTTCTCCCTGGAAACGGGCTATTTTCATGGCAGCCTGGCTAACCAGATGGGGAATCGACGTGATCCCTGTAGAAGTGAGCGACACGGAAATCAAACCAGGCATAGCACAAGCGCCTGGAGGACCCTGGTCCACTTCATCAGCACGCTGTGGATGTGAGAAAAGCTACTGCGGCCCGCCTCTTAACGCCCTTTTCAGAGTATGCAAAGACAGTAGTCTTATTCAATGTTGGCATTCAACAACAACAACAACAACAACAACAACAACAACAACAACAACAGCAACAACAACACTTACTAGAGAATATCTTCATAAACTAATGCCATAGCCAGTGCCTTATATGCTATGTTAATCTTCAAATGTGCCACATTGTGGTGAGGAAGGTCATATTTAATCATTTAATCAGAGCCCACTTCGTCATATTAAAACAAGACGTATTCTACCTAGACGGTTGAACTAAACACGAATCCATACTTTCTGCAACCATAGATCCCGCGGCCTTTAAGGATGCTTCCTTCGCTTCAATAAGAGTATGGTACTTTGTTCAACGCAGGAAACTTGTGTGCGATCAATTACGTAGCTTCTGTAGTGGTGGCTTCTGTAGGGGTGGCTTGTGTAGTGGTGGCTTCTGTAGTGGGGGTTTCTGTAATGGTGGCTTCTGTAGTGGTGGTTTCTGTAATGGTGGCTTCTGTAGTGGTGGTTTCTGTAATGGTGGCTTCTGTAGTGGTGGCTTCTGTAGTAGTGGTTTATGTAATGGTGGCTTCTGTAGTGGTGGTTTCTGCAATGGTGGCTTCTGTAATGGTGGCTTCTGTAATGGTGGCTTCTGTAGTGGTGGTTTCTGTAATGGTGGCTTCTGTAGTGGTGGCTTCGGTTGTTTTGGCTTCTGTAGTGGTGGCTTCTGTAAAGGTGGTTTCTTTAAAGGTGGCTTCTGTAATGGTGGCTTCGGTTGTTCTGATTCTGCAGTAGTGGCTTCTGTAGAGGTGGTTTCTGTAAAGGTGGCTTCTGTAGTGGTGGCTTCGGTTGTTCTGGCTTCTGCAGTAGTGGCTTCTGAAGTGATGGCTTATGTAATGGTGGCGTCTGCAGCGGTGGCTTCTGTAATGGTGGCTTCTGTTGTGGTAGTTTCTGTTGGGGTGGCTTCGGTTGCTCTGGCTTCTGCAGTGGTGGTTTCTGTTGGGGCGGCTTCTACTGATGTGGCTTTCGTTGTTGTGGCCTCTGTTTTAGTAGCTTCTGTGGCTCTTCTTTTTCTTTGGCGTTCGCCCAGAACAGAATTTTCTGTTACGTTATGTCGTAGTTTCCAGCTAGGCTGCGATGTTCCACATGTGGGCACAACACATACAGTTTCAGGTCTCCCTGGAAATCGGATGTTTTCATATCAGCCTGGCTAACACGTTGATGGATCGCCGTGATCTCCGTAATACTGAGCGACACGTGGAAGAAGCCAAGTATAGTATAACCACATAGAGGACCCCGGTTCACCTTCATCAGCACGCTCTGTATGTGAGGGAAGCTACTGCAACACGTCACTTAACGCCCTTTTTCAGAGCACATAAAAGAGTAATCTTACTCATTGTGGGCATTCAACAACAACAACAACAGCAGCAACAGCATCAGCAGCAACAATAACAACAACAACAACAGCAACAACATCAACAGCAACATCAACAGCAACAACATCAACAGCAACAACAACAGCAACAACATCAACAGCAATAACAACAACAACAACATCAACAGCAACAACAGCAACAACATCAACAGCAATAACAACAACAACAACATCAACAGCAACAACATCAACAGCAGCAGCAACAACATCAACAGCAGCAGCAATAACAACAACAACAACAACAACAACAGCAACAACAACAACGGTAACAGCAACAACAATACACAACCAACAAGAGTTGGGGAAAGAAAAAAGGCAGCAAAAGTAGGTTTAAGATCACAAAGGAAACCATTCGCTTACCCCCAATGTTGTGTCGGTAACTGCTGTAGATTTCCTTCATCCTGCGGTACCTGAAGGCCAGCTTCCTCATCCAGTCGACTCCTCCCCTAACACCCGAGGCAAGGCATAAGTTGGTGTTGGTGGCTGCCGCTTGGAAACCGTCTGTCGGAAAGTTGTAGTTGCTGCCAATGATAGAATCAGTGATATTATATGACAACATATCACACATATAGGACAATTACTGAAGACTCGATATGTTGACTCATACAAGGGACATTACTGAAGACTCGATATTTTGACTCATACAAGGGACATTACTGAAGACTCGATATGTTGACTCATACAAGGGACATATACTGAAGACTTGATATATTGACTGATACAGGGGACATTACTGAAGACTTGATATGTTGACTCATACAAGGGACATTACTGATGATATTTCGACTCACACAAGGGACATTTCTGAAGACTCGATATGTCGTCCCACACAAGGGACATTACTGTATACTCGATATATCGATCCACACAAGGGACATTACTGAAGACTCGATAAATCGACCCACGAAAGGGACATTACTGAAGACTCGATATATCGACCCACAAACGTGACTTTACTGAAGACTCGATATCTACCTACAAAAGGACATTACTGAAGTCTCGATATATAGACCCACATAAGGGACATTACTGAAGACTCGATATATCGACTCACACAAGGGCCATTACTGAAAACTCGATATATTGACCCCCACAAGGGACATTACTGAAGACTCGAAATATCTACCCACACAAGAGACATTACTGATGATTCGATATATCGACACACACACAAGGGACATTACCGAAGACTCCAAATACTGACACACACACAGGGTAAATTACTGAAGACTCCAAATATCGCACACAAGGGACATTACTGTACGCTCAAAATATCTCACGGCAGGGACAATAATAAAGCCACAACATATAGAGCCACACAATGGACATTTCTTAATACTCAACATATTAACACACAATTGACATTGTTTAATAATCTTGCATCCGAAATAAAGATACTTTGCATTGTTAATTATTCCAAAGATGCCAATTTCCTGGCTTGTAAACGTAACTTCTCCGCAAATGTAACAAAAGTTATCTGCACTATTAACACAGTTACGAGGCATCAATACCGCTGGCTTCAAATTACAACGAACACGTGTATTCTAGTTATAACGAAGGGGTGAATGAGAGTCCCTCAAATGACTTTTTGACAGTACAACTAACGACTCCATCACTGTCACCAGCTATTGTAGAGCTACTATATAATGGATCAGCTACATTCCATCAGAAAATAATGCAATGTCGTCGGTAGTGTTGTGTGTATGACGTGCTTATGCAATACGGTGCAACATGGACTAAAAAATACAACTTAGGGAAATAATTACATGTGTACTCAATGTGGACAAAGTCGTTAATACATGACATTCTAATTTTGTTCAAAACAAGAGTCAAACGAGAAACTGTATTATCATTTTCGTGTTGATGACAAATATATTTTTACAGGTATTCCGTGGCGAAGTGGTTAAGCCGTCGGCCTCGTGTTCAGGTGGTGTGGGTTCGACTCCGGACTCCGCCGTCTTTTTCATGGGTGCTTGATGCGGAGTCCCCTGCATCTCGTAATCGCCCCCTAATTGTCTTGTCCTTGACTTGCCACTGGGGTCGGGCGGCTCGAGACGAGAGAGTGAGGATAAAAAGTAACACAGTTAATCCTTACTAAAAATAGCGCTAGCAAAATTAATTATGGCATCATCGTTTTCGATGGACGGCGGCCTTTGCCTTTGATGTACCTATGATAGTTAGGGCGATCTCATTGGTCAACCCCAACCAAAGTGCAATAGAATGGCCTCATCCCGAGGATGAATGCTCGTGCGCGTGTCTATAAAAGGTTATAAGTCTCTTGTATATCCCATTCTCTGTCGACGAAGCTGAGAGTGACTGAACATATTTGGATATGCCGGAAGTCCGTGATATCTATTCTTAACGGAACTGAACGTCAACATACGCTGAAGTTTAATAAGAAAAACAAAATGCATTTAAGATAAAACCAGATTATGAAGTAATCCTAAAAAAGGGTTACTTCCTGAAATGGCACATCTTTGACAGGATTCAACTTTAAGAGATGTGAGAGCGAGAAGTCCTGGACCGGACATGATAAAAGAGAGACATACAGTTACTTCCCTTAGACAGGCAGGAAACATCTGGCGAAACTTGAGCTGACTTGCTGATCCTCATTTCTTAACCATATCACGTCAAAATTATCGGGAGATATCTCTGTACACTTTTATCATTCGCGTTATCGTACTTATCAAACCGAAATTTACGGCGATGCTTTCGTGCACCTTATCAAATTTAAATTTGCGCAAGCTTACTTCGCACACATAATCATGTGGTAGGTTGTTAGACGATAAATGGACCAAGTTCGCGATACCAGTTGTGGGATGTGCCTGTTTACCCATCTGTAAATGGACATCTGAATGACAATAAAAAAGATGAGGAAGAAGAAGAAAGAAGAGGAAGATGAAGAAAGAAAAGGTAGAAGAAGACGAAAATTAGGGCACTTTACATCCTTTAACGAGGATCTAAAAGCTGAAACAAAGGAAATGACAGTTACGGGACTCCGAGACCAGGTAAATTAATGGTTTAAGAGAGTACTCTTCAACATGGTCACTAGAGCGATTTTCGTTTACAGGTGGGCAAAATAATTACATTCTGGATTAAAAAAATATTATTGTTATTATTATTATGGCAATGCAGATGCTACACAACCATAGTAAACTATTGTATAATGCCAGCAAACTATTATAGAATACCAGAAAACTATTGTAGAATACGAGCAAACTAACAAAAGAACGTATTGAGAACCAGTGTTTTTCCCAGTGGCAACATACGGATGTGAAACGTAGACAGTTACCCAACCCTCAAGGAAGAGAATCGAGTTGAAATGTTATAGAAGGTTCCCATTTTCATGGACTGAAAAAAAAGAAGAATGTAGACAATCAAAAAAAGTTGGGCATATAAGAGAACTGGTTCGTTCTAAAATTCCATCATGAACAGAAAATTGAAAAACTTTGGCCACGTCAAAAGATCCCCACAATTGACAACTGTGGTGGCACTGTGTTGCATATAGTTGACAAACACGTACAGCTACCCACACTTCAAGGGAGAGAATCGAGTCTTTCAATAAGAAATGTTATTGAAAGGTCCACGGAAAAAAAGACCAAAATACTTTGGCAAAAGACACAACGGCATTGAGAGTACGATAATGGAAAGTATGGATCGTGCAAGAGGTAGAGGCAGAAGAAGAAGACGATGTCGTCAAGATGACACCAAGGAATTCTTGGGCACGTCTGGAGCTGGCCGGAGTATTGGCAAGATATCGATTTCCTGTCAGACGGGCTGTGATTGGAGCGACGTTCTGCGAAGGACATGTTACATGACCATGTATTTATCCGGAGACTGTCTGCTACAGCCAAACTTATCTCAATGTAAAAAAAATTTTTTTTTTTACAAATTCTTCTCACCAAGGACGGAGATCAATAGCCATTTTTTACTGCTGAATACGTCACGTTCATCTACACAGGCTTTTTACCGGTAAAAGTATCGTATGTTAGATTACAAATGGATTTTGAACGATTTATTTTCTTATTTCACCGATTGGAGCAGGCCGACTTTTTGGGGAAAGGTGAAGTAGATTGTTGGGAAGGATCTTTATATGGTAGATCTGTTTATTTTGTTTGTTTAGATCTAACAACTACGCTTAAATTAGAAACTAACAGTTGTGTCGATATTATAAACACAGTATCGATAATTTGTTGTGGTTTCAATGGATTCCTATCGGAGCGACTCCCCTAGCCGGTAAAGTCCAAATATTTTTATTTTAAAAAAAAATGTCACATTCATCTTCTTGTATCTCAGAAACTTACAAACTCACAAACAAAAACAAAAACATAAAAATCTTATTTATTCAATTATATCTCTACACACAAGAAAATCATATTTATTGACCAACAAACAGAACAGTTTACAATTATTGATAGTCAACTACCAGAGCGAAATATAAAGTTGCGAAAAATTTTCAAAAACGTTTGGCAACATACTGAAGAACATCCAAAATACAGACTCGCTGGACGGTCTCCAATTTAGATTTTAGTGGACCGTAAAGGAAATGTACACTCACGAGAGGGGTGGCCATCAAGACAAGGTTAACTAACCCTGGTTTCTAGGGTTTACCTAGCAGAGCTCTTCAGAATTGTCAGCTCAGCACACCCAACATTGCACAACGCCGGGTGTAAATATTCTCCCTGTAGTCAAGAAAGAGCCAGAAGCCTACTTGTTTCTACCCAGGGTGGGAAGAAATGCCAGACTCTTCAACATTGTTAACAAAAACCTGCAAGAGCCAATCTTTCAGGGTAGCTGATCAAACACCTCCCAAGACTGAAATGCTAGGCTCCGCTACGATAGAACCACAATATGTAGATGAATCAAATTAGTTACCATGGATACAAGTTTTGTGGTCATTCAGCTTCTTATGTTTCTTCTTCTTCTTTCGCTCGTCAAAAAAAGAAAAAAAGATGTTTTGCAGGTTACAACAAGGCTACAATATTTACGCCAGACACATCCGGCGTCAGCTGGCTTTTTGTTTACATATGTTGCCTTCCCGCTGCGATCCCTTTCCTCTTGGCTAGACTTCCCTATTGCGGCGTCTTTCTAGAGCTGCCGCTTATAGGCGGAGTAGGGCCTTGGTCAGATTTGTTTCGCTGACCCTGTTAATAATAATAAAAATGTTCGCTAAGGCGTAAAAGGCCCGTTGCAGCGACCGACCACTATCAAGTCCAGCTACTATGGATTGTTCATGCGTAGTGTGTCGACCAAAATCCCTACATAATCCCTAGCTGGAGCCCAGTACTCCACAGCCTCGAATTTAAGGCCGCGAGGAGTATGTTGAACTAATGTTTTTGTGGCCTTCCTAGTCTGTCCGTGCCTGATTCCGTGTTTTTTTTGCGTTCCGCTCTCGTGGCCTTTGGATTGTGTCCATCTTCTGGTCAGCCTGACTCTTGCTGTGCTGAGAATACGGGCTTGGGAGAGGTACGTATAACCTCCGGTGGAGAAAGGGCAGGAAGACGGCGGCTTCAGTCCAAGCAGAAAGGTGTTTGAGTAGTGACAAGCTGGGCTGAATTATGTGGTGCACCAGAACGTTCACCGCCAGCCTGACCTGTTTTCTCGTGGTTTAAACCAGGCACAGGCGCAACAAGATGCAGCACAACAACAGGATATGTTTGCACATGTGTTTTCAGCAAGTCTTTTTGTATTTAGCTCAACTCTGCGTTTGACTGCTGCCATAGTTGTTTGGCGAACGTAAGCTCCGACGACGGTCCACCCGAATTTCTACATCAAATTTTGTGATTTCTCCTTCTGACGCAACAATTTGCGCCTGACCTGGTCTCGGACGATCTTTCGTTAAGTCTTGTCCTTCTTTAAGCATCGTTGTCCAGTTCTTCGCTGTTGTCTTTGACACACTTTTGTCACCATTCACTGCCTGCATTCTGCGATGAATGTTAACTGGTCGACATCCTTCAGCTGTTAGAAACCGAATCCCCGCTCGCTGATTAACTCTTGACGGAATCCAAATCACACCCGCCATGCTTTCAACGGTCTGTTGAGGAAACTATAAGTCGGAGAATGATTAAATTTTGCAGACTTGACGGTTCGTATGTGCAGTTTACATCAGAAGTGCGTCATTATGTGCATCGGACGTATGTTCACTTGTTGCAGTTAGCTCCGATTAATTTTGAACAAGCCTCGTATGTCACATAACGTAACTTCGGCTGAAAACCTGTCTTCATTGTTTAAACGGATCCAACGAATAAGACAAAATAACCTTGACAACTTTCTAGCGCTGCCTTGTTGGTTGTGATCTACTTTAAGTAAAGGTTTATCCTATAATATTTACATTACAAATATTCAGGCAAATAGCAGGAATAGCTTGTCATTGGATGAGTGGAAAGGAATATTCTTAGATTTGCGAATGATGCAGTTTTGAATGCAAAATGTGAACAAGAATTGCAGGAACCTTTGACAACAAGATGTAAAATAAGCGTTTGGATTAGACATAAACATGAAGAAACAAACAACTTGGGAAAAGTGACAAGAAATGATGTCTGCAGATAAAAATTAAAAGATCAACTACTTGAACAGGTACAGAGTTTCTCCTATCTAGGTCATACAATAATGGAACAAGGCAGCTGGGACCAAGAAATGAGAAAAAGAATAGGTTTGGCCAAAATGGTAGTCAGTAACATCCCATACACACTGACATCCAAACATATCAATCATAATTTGAAAATTGTAATTGCAATGTGTTATATATATATACACCTCAATACTTCATGGCTCTGAAATATGAACAATGAATAACAAATTGGACAAGAGCATTGAAGTCTTCGAAATGTGGGTTTAATATAGAAGATTGGGTCGCATCTCTTGGAAAGCTAGGTCAAATTTGAAGGTATTAAAAACGTTGGAGGTGAAAAGAGAATTCAACCGAAATCAAGTTTAGACAGTTCAATTATTTTGATCATATAACAGAGATATATATCTTATTTGAAGACCATACTAGAAGGCAGGGTAGAAGAGGCAGACCACGTTATAAGTGGGTCAATAACATCAGCAGATGAACTAGTAAAAGCCTATCAGATTGCACCGACAAGAGTGCACTGGAGATCCATTTCTGGCGACCGTCGATGCACAGATGGCACTGAACTTGGCTTGGCTTGGCTTCGTTCGTTCTCAATCTCCCGCTACCAAACCCTGAAAGGGCGTAAGTAGCAGAATGTAGTCCAGAGAACGGAATGCGTTGTGTCGTAGTTTACAGCTTGACTGCGATATTTGTAAATTTCAGGACCAACACATCCGACTTCAGCAAGCATTTTTTGAGTACCGGGTTAGCATTCCCTCTTCGATCCCTTCTCCTTAGCCAGTCTGCCCTGCTGCAGCCTGTTATCCAGGATCACCGCGTGGAGGTGTAGAAGGGTCTTGGCAGCTCTGGTTCGCTGGCCCTGACGCTAGCAGTCAACTATGGGTCACTGACCACTGCAGCTCATGCGCTGCTCAGCATCTTGATCCCTGAAGTGAACTGAGACACTACTTGAGGGGGGTTAAATATTTAGAGACTTCAGTATACTAAACCACAGCTTGTATGAGCTAGCATGGCTTATTTATTTCTTCACTGTCTTTTACTTCCTTAGTCATATGCTAGGTACTCATATTCAGCTTGGTCGACTGGAGCGTGACAGTAGAGGGAGTTGAACTGCGTATATTCTGAAATGAAAACAAGTGCTCTACCTCTCCACTAATCAGAAGCCCGATCTAATCTTTAGAAGAACCCACTCACACGTCCGCCCAATTCCTAGCGCTCGCTGATTTAAACAGTCCACGGCAGAGGCGATGACCTCAAACAGGGAAGACGTTCTCCAGACTGTAGCACATCGCTCGGTTCGTGGACCATAAAACAGAATTAACCCGCCATGGAAACCTTAAAACATACGCCCACGACTTCCTGACATCTGAGGCAATGACCAACAGGTAAGTGAGTTCACACGAATATCTCAATCACGCTTTTGGAAGTCTGCACAAAAATGTCGGCACCCACTGTGTGCCCTGGCGTATCGCTACCCCGCCAACCACACGCTTCTGCTCACCGTAATAAATTGTTTCAACAGTTAGAATGCTTGTCTCCAGCGAAAAAGGGTATGTGATTTGATTCTTGGTCTCGACACGTACCAACCTAGTGGAGTCGCACCTTTCAGTCATAAATGGCTACAGGTTGATGCGACCTTGGGGTGGAAACTTTCTATTGAGTTTTTTGTTTTCTTTCTCATTGCTATGTTGCCCTTTCCCTTCTGCGTCTTGCAAGAGCTTCTTTTAAGCTAGCATCTAGTGGCTTTTCAGGGCACATGTCCACTTGGATCGGTCTGCAGCTTCATCTTCCCAGGATATCAGACTTATGTCCAGTGCCTTACGCACAGCGGTAAATCGTATTTGACTTACTTAAGGAGACAACGAACAGTACATTGGCACACGCTCCTAACAACAAAGCTGATACCGATTAGAATAATGTCCTCAAGATCATCCCTGACCACATTGTCCTCTATAGTTTAGATTAGTTTAGTCAAAGAATCAACGCCATTACACACGGTTTAATCCATAACAGCTCAGGTCTTCTCTCTATTTTTGGAGAATCTCAGCACAATGCACGCGCTCCATATCACCGGCAAGGATCCCATAGTAGATTGGGTAGATGTTTAACATCATTTTGAATTTGGCCAGGGCAGCGGCTGCTAATAATACTCTTTTCGATTTCCAACTGCCGAAGGATTTTTAACGTGCACGACACTGCACACGGACGTCCGATCTCTACTACCCAAAGATCCGGGGAAATTATAGAAAGTCCACGGGAAAAAAATCCCGGTCTCCACCGTGATTTGAGCCCGCTACAACCAGCAGCAGACTTCTTACCTAGAGACCACTCATTCTGCTAAGAGACTGTCCTTCCTCTATATTAGGTGTAGGCTGCAGGTGGGTGGTTAACACTTCTTCTGTGTTTGTGAACTTTTGCCTTCCACGAACTCTCTTCGAACAACTATCGACGCTGAATAATTGTACCCCTAATCATGACACCTGAACTCTCTTCGAACAACTATCGACGCTGAATAATTGTTCCCCTAATCATGACACCTGAACTCTCTTCGAACAACTATCGACGCTGAATAATTGTACCCCTAATCCTGACACCTGAACTCTCTTCGAACAACTATCGACGCTGAATAATTGTACCCCTAATCATGACACCTGAACTCTCTTCGAACAACTATCGACGCTGAATAATTGTACCCCTAATCATGACACCTGAACTCTCTTCGAACAACTATCGACGCTGAATAATTGTACCCCTAATCATGACACCTGAACTCTCTTCGAACAACTATCGACGCTGAATAATTGTACCCCTAATCATGACACCTGAACTCTCTTCGAACAACTATCGACGCTGAATAATTGTACCCCTAATCATGACACCTGAACTCTCTTCGAACAACTATCGACGCTGAATAATTGTACCCCTAATCATGACACCTGAACTCTCTTCGAACAACTATCGACGCTGAATAATTGTACCCCTAATCATGACACCTGAACTCTCTTCGAACAACTATCGACGCTGAATAATTGTACCCCTAATCATGACACCTGAACTCTCTTCGAACAACTATCGACGCTGAATAATTGTACCCCTAATCATGACACCTGAACTCTCTTCGAACAACTATCGACGCTGAATAATTGTACCCCTAATCATGACACCTGAACTCTCTTCGAACAACTATCGACGCTGAATAATTGTACCCCTAATCATGACACCTGAACTCTCTTCGAACAACTATCGACGCTGAATAATTGTACCCCTAATCATGACACCTGAACTCTCTTCGAACAACTATCGACGCTGAATAATTGTACCCCTAATCATGACACATGAACTCTCTTCTAACATATATCGACGCTGAATAATTGTACCCCTAATCATGACACCTGATCGTTCAGAACGACAACAAAACGAAAGCACAAATGTTCAGATACGAGTAAATGCCGCCAAGACAGCACATCACATGATACGAACGTGATTCACATCTGCCTTATCTCCACAATAATCCGAAAACATCTGCCACTCCAGCTTGCCATCTGTTCTTCTTTGGAAGTGAGTGACGTTTTCCGCCCAGATCAGATTCTGCAACAGTCTTTTTAAGCTTATCAGTATAAGGCAATGAAAGTCGGAAAGATACGAAGAAATAGCTAATATTTCTCCGCTGATAGCTAAATCTGTTAGGTTGGAGAAAAAGGCCACAAATAAAACACCAAAAAGAAATATATGTGTCTTCAGAACCTCCCCAGAACTGGTAAAACGAAAATCAAAATCCAGACAGAAGAGCGTCCTGCCAAGGTAGATAACTGAAAGATCTCTCAAAGCCAAGAGTGAGTACCGCGAATGAAAGTTTGGCTATACTTACAATCCCTGCCACGATTAGTTCTGTTCTTCAGATAGCGTCTTTTCTCATTTGTTTTAGCGAGGGAACGAAACGCTTGATAATCTGTCGCTTCACACATTTCTGCCAGCAGACGAACGAAGGAAGGAATGAAGTTGGAGCCGAGAGTCATTAAAACGCAAAACTATTTAGGAATGTCTTTTACAGGAAACATCCAATGTGATTACATTCGCTTCAATGGTTTCCTAAAAGAGTTTTATGTGACATGGATGAGGATGAGACTACTGACACACTGAAATCGTGGCGTATGTTTAAACACACACTATGAGTTAGTTTAATCTTTCGTGCGCGTGGACACAGAGGGCTGGAGTAACTTTCGTTCATTGCCGAGCATTCTGATGAAGGCGAGCCGGGGTCCTCCAGGGTTTTGGGTAATGCTTTGCTTCATTTGCGTGACGCTCACTACTACGTGGATCCCGTCGATCCACATCTCGTTATCCAGACTGCCTTGAAAACAGCCTACATGGAAGAGGGATTGTGGTCTTGGTCAGTGTAATGTGCTTGACCCTGATGCGACGTCCTGGCCAGTATGTTGTGCCTGACCCTGATGCGACGTCCTGGCCAGTATGTTGTGCTTGACCCTGATGCGACGTCCTGGCCAGTATGTTGTGCTTGACCCTGATGCGACGTCCTGGCCAGTATGTTGTGCCTGACCCTGATGCGACGTCCTGGCCAGTATGTTGTGCTTGACCCTGATGCGACGTCCTGGCCAGTATGTTGTGCTTGACCCTGATGCGACGTCCTGGCCAGTATGTTGTGCCTGACCCTGATGCGACGTCATGGCCAGTATGTTGTGCTTGACCCTGATGCGACGTCATGGCCAGTATGTTGTGCTTGACCCTGATGCGACGTCCTGGTCAGTATGTTGTGCCTGACCCTGATGCGACGTCCTGGCCAGTATGTTGTACCTGACCCTGATGCGACGTCCTGGCCAGTATGTTGTGCCTGACCCTGATGCGACATCCTGGCCAGTATGTTGTGCTTGACCCTGATGCGACGTCCTGGCCAGTATGTTGTGCTTGACCCTGATGCGACGTCCTGGCCAGTATGTTGTGCCTGACCCTGATGCGACGTCCTGGCCAGTATGTTGTGCCTGACCCTGATGCGACGTCCTGGCCAGTATGTTGTGCCTGACCCTGATGCGACGTCCTGGCCAGTATGTTGTGCCTGACCCTGATGCGACGTCCTGGCCAGTATGTTGTGCCTGACCCTGATGCGACGTCCTGGCCAGTATGTTGTGCTTGACCCTGATGCGACGTCCTGGCCAGTATGTTGTGCTTGACCCTGATGCGACGTCCTGGCCAGTATGTTGTGCTTGACCCTGATGCGACGTCCTGGCCAGTATGTTGTGCTTGACCCTGATGCGACGTCCTGGCCAGTATGTTGTGCCTGACCCTGATGCGACGTCCTGGCCAGTATGTTGTGCTTGACCCTGATGCGACGTCATGGCCAGTATGTTGTGCTTGACCCTGATGCGACGTCCTGGTCAGTGTGTTGTGCCTGACCCTGATGCGACGTCATGGACAGTATGTTGTGCTTGACCCTGATGCGACGTCCTGGTCAGTGTGTTATGCCTGGCGCGACGTCCTGATCAGTATATTGTTCCTGGCGCGACGTACTGATCAGTGTCTTGTACCTGACCCTGACGGGACGTCCTGATCAGTATATTGTTTCTGACGCGACGTCCTGATCAGTGTATTGTACCTGACCCTGACGGGACGCCCTGATCAGTATATTGTTCCTGGTGCGACGTCCTGATTAGTGTATTGTACCTGACCCTGACGGGACGTATTGATCAGTATATTGTGCCTGAGCATGGATGGACGTCCTGACCAGTATGTTATGCCTGATTTTGACACCGACGTCCTGTCTAGAATGTTGTGCCTTACCATGACGCGACGTCCTGGCCATTATGTTGTGCCTTACCATTACGCGACGTCCTGGCCATTATTTTGTGCCTGACCCTGAAGCGACGTCCTGGCTAGTATGTTGTGCCTGACCCTGATGCGACGTTCATATCAGCATGTTATGCCTGAGCCTTACACGAGGTCCTGGCCAGTATGTTGTGCCTAACCGGACTATCGTCTGTTGTTGTTGTTTAAAACCCATAATGAGTAAATTTACCCTTTTGTGTACCCTGAAAAGGACGTTAAGTGCCCCGGGCTGTAGTAGCTCTCCTCACATCCCGGGTGTGCTAATGAAGGGGATCCTCGGTGCTCAATGCGGTTGTGCTATGCTATATCGATCCACATCTAATCAGCCATACTGCCTTGAGAATAACCGGTTTCCAGAGATAGCTACATGGACAAGTTCCAAACGTGACATCCATCAATCATTGCTGGAATGACCGTGGTATTGAAAGTATATGCTCTCGCCCTGGTGTCTTGCATTTCTTGGAGTATTGGCTTAACGGAGTTAAAGGCAAAACAAGCTGCTTTTCAAACCCGAGTTTTCGTGGTCGATTTTGTGGTTGGCATTGAATTCTTGGCCTAGATAGATATAGGAGTTGACATCTTCAATGGTTTCTGCTCCTAGCTCGATGTCCTGCTTTGTGCAGTAAGGGTTTCTAAACCATTGTGATTTACTTTTATTGATCTTCAGACCAGCAGCTCTGCTGACCCCATTCAGATCGTCCAATCAATGTTGTGCTGCCTCAACTGTACGAATGTGATTGGCAATTCGTCAATGGATGAGCCCCTCACCATCAAATTCTAGACATCGTTTGGCCCAATTGTTGGGAAGAATGTAGTAACAGACATAGAATGGCAACACATATGTGGATATATAGACACAATGTAACAGTTACGGATGGTGCTACACATTTTACAATCTTGGCTAGGGAGAGAATCACCAGCACATGTTGTAACACAGACAGATGGTACACCTACTAAGGGTTAAATACAAAAACACTTAACACAGGTGTACACGTTACACGTACTAGGGGATGAATACAAAAACACGTAATACAGATAGTACACGTATTAACAAAGAACACGTAATACAGATAGTACACGTACTAAGGGTAAAAACCAAAAACACGTAACCAGATGGTACACGTACTAAGGGTTAAATACAAAAACACGTAACATAGATGGTACACATACTAACGGTTGAATAAAAAAAAACGTAGATGTGCACGTTACACGTATTAACGGTTAAATAAAAAAACACGTAACTCAGATGGTACTAACGGTTAAATACAAAAACATTTGAAACACATAACACAGATGACATACGTACTTATGATGAAATACAAAAACACATAACACAGATGGTACACGCACTAACGCTTTAATTCAAAAACACGTAACGCAGATGATACACGTACTTGTGATTCAATACACAAACACGTAACACAGATGATATACGTACTTATGATTAAATACAAAAACACGTAACACAGATGACACACGTACTTATGATTAAATACAAAAACACGTAACACTTATGATACAAGTACTTATCATGAAATACAAAAAAACACGTAACACAGATGTAACACGTAACACGTACTAACGCTTTAATACAAAATACATAAAATATATGCTACACGTACTAACGGTTAAATACAGGAACACGTAATACAGACGGTACACAGATAGTAAAATAAAGGGTAAACATGGTCTGTACCAGACATTGCCGATAAGGATGAAGTGTAACAGAACTTCATTGCAATCGGTCCGAGCTTCCGTGAGCGGATTGAGCAGTTCTTTTTATTGCTTATTTGCCGTCACTTACAATTACTAAAGTACTCAGCTACAAGCGGTAAGACAGCGGGTCGAAACTGGGTATTTTACCTTTATACTTTACTAAGGTACTCAGCTACAAGTGGTAAGACAGCGGGTCGAAACTGGGTATTTTACCTTTATACTTTACTAAGGTACTCAGCTACAAGTGGTAAGACAGCGGGTCGAAACTGGGTATTTTACCTTTATACTTTACTAAGGTACTCAGCTACAAGTGGTAAGACAGCGGGTCGAAACTGGGTATTTTACCTTTATACTTTACTAAGGTACTCAGCTACAAGTGGTAAGACAGCGGGTCGAAACTGGGTATTTTACCTTTATACTTTACTAAGGTACTCAGCTACAAGTGGTAAGACAGCGGGTCGAAACTGGGTATTTTACCTTTATACTTTACTAAGGTACTCAGCTACAAGTGGTAAGACAGCGGGTCGAAACTGGGTATTTTACCTTTATACTTTACTAAGGTACTCAGCTACAAGTGGTAAGACAGCGGGTCGAAACTGGGTATTTTACCTTTATACTTTACTAAGGTACTCAGCTACAAGTGGTAAGACAGCGGGTCGAAACTGGGTATTTTACCTTTATACTTTACTAAGGTACTCAGCTACAAGTGGTAAGACAGCGGGTCGAAACTGGGTATTTTACCTTTATACTTTACTAAGGTACTCAGCTACAAGTGGTAAGACAGCGGGTCGAAACTGGGTATTTTACCTTTATACTTTACTAAGGTACTCAGCTACAAGTGGTAAGACAGCGGGTCGAAACTGGGTATTTTACCTTTATACTTTACTAAGGTACTCAGCTACAAGTGGTAAGACAGCGGGTCGAAACTGGGTATTTTTCCTTTATACTTTACTAAGGTACTCAGCTACAAGTGGTAAGACAGCGGGTCGAAACTGGGTATTTTACCTTTATACTTTACTAAGGTACTCAGCTACAAGTGGTAAGACAGCGGGTCGAAACTGGGTATTTTACCTTTATACTTTACTAAGGTACTCAGCTACAAGTGGTAAGACAGCGGGTCGAAACTGGGTATTTTACCTTTATACTTTACTAAGGTACTCAGCTACAAGTGGTAAGACAGCGGGTCGAAACTGGGTATTTTACCTTTATACTTTACTAAGGTACTCAGCTACAAGTGGTAAGACAGCGGGTCGAAACTGGGTATTTTACCTTTATACTTTACTAAGGTACTCAGCTACAAGTGGTAAGACAGCGGGTCGAAACTGGGTATTTTACCTTTATACTTTACTAAGGTACTCAGCTACAAGTGGTAAGACAGCGGGTCGAAACTGGGTATTTTACCTTTATACTTTACTAAGGTACTCAGCTACAAGTGGTAAGACAGCGGGTCGAAACTGGGTATTTTACCTTTATACTTTACTAAGGTACTCAGCTACAAGTGGTAAGACAGCGGGTCGAAACTGGGTATTTTACCTTTATACTTTACTAAGGTACTCAGCTTCAAGTGGTAAGACAGCGGGTCGAAACTGGGTATTTTACCTTTATACTTTTCTGTGAGAAGTTTTGGTTAAATTATCATTTTACTTGCTATCAACACAAATCGCACAAAATCTAATTAAACAAAGACTTAAACACACACCGGAAAAGAAACCCAGAAAAAGTACGCACTGTAAGCGAAAGAAAAAGAAGAGGTAGGAGGAGGAGAAGAAGAAGAAAAGCTAGAAAAGGAATAATAATAAGAAGAAGAAGAGGAATGAAAGAAAAAAATAACAAGTATTTCTTGCTTTATAGTTAGTGTTATGACAAGTAGACCTTAATTGGGTTAAGCTTGTTGGTCTCTCCGAGATACGGTCGCCTGAACTCTTATTTAACCCTTTGCAGTCCAGTAAATTTTATTCGATTCGTGTCTTTACTGTTTACAGTATGACCTAATTGATTAGATTCGTGTTTTAACTCTTCACAGCGCGGTCTAGTTGATTAGATTCGTGTTTTAACTCTTCATAGCGTGGTCTAGTTGATTAGATTCGTGTTTTAACTCTTCACAGCCCGGTCTAATTGATTAGATTCATGTTTCAACTCTTCACAGCGCGATCTAATTGATTAGATTCGTGTTTTAACTCTACACAGCGCGATCTAATTGATTAGATTCGTGTTTTAACTCTTCACAGCGTGGTCTAGTTGATTAGATTCGTGTTTTAACTTTTCAGAGCGCGGTCTAATTGATTAGAATCGTGCTTTAACTCTTTACAGTCCGCCTAATTGATTACATTCGTTACATAAAATATGAATCTAATCAATTAGGCCGGACCGTAACGGGGTAAACAACCTGTACTGAAAGGTTAAATATTTTGTGGTCGGCGTTCATCCTGAAAATGGCGTTGTGATGTTGTGGCGCAATTTACATCGAGGTTGTGATATCTGCGCCTTCCAATTCGACACATTTGGTTTCAGCTGGTATTTCCGTTTTTAAAAGAGAGCTGTTTCATAGTTTATAGCGAGGCAATGAAATCCGCACCTTTGTTTGAAATTACGTTTTTCGGGAACAGGGTTTTCCTACCCACTCCAAAGACCTCATGGATGATCCCCCATTAGCTGGCAAGATTCGTTCAAGCTGTACAACACTGCCTATCCTAAAACAAACAAGTTAGCCATCCCCTGGACAACCAGTATCATATACAACCAACTGGAAACTGAAATGAGACCAGCACAAAACTAAAAAATAAACACAGTTTTGCTCGAGTCCAGCCCGCTAAGCAGAGAAATGCATATACTGACAGTGTACATGGAAATGGGTTGGCTTGGCTTTGTTTGATCTCAATCTCCCGTTACTAAACCTTGATAAGGGCAAGTAGCATAATGTAGTTCAGAGACCCGAATGGGTCGTGTCGTAGTTTACAGCTTGACTGCGATATTTACACCTTTCGGTTCACTATATCCGACTTCATGATGCATTATTTTAGTACCGTGTTAGCCTTCTCTCTTCGATCTTTTCTCCTTCGCCAGTCTGCTCTATTGCAGTCTGTTATCCAGGATCACCGCGTGGAGGCGTAGAAGGGTCTTGGCAGCTATGTTTTGCTGGCACTGACAATTTATGGGTCGCCCACCACTGCAGCTCATCCGCTGCTCAGCATCTTGATCCATCACGTGGGAATTATTCGGTTTCGTGGTATACCTGCTTTAAACTGTCCGTGTTTTGCATTTGTACAGAAGAGCGATTAACACACCAGCGCAATACACGCTTATCTTAGTGGCAACACTGATTCCTAGTCTGTCCCATACGTTTGCTAGTAGTCTTCCAAAAGCAGATCATGCCTTGGAAATCATGTTATGGAGCCAGAGCCAATATTCGCATCTTTGGTGAGTGTACTACCGAGGAATTAGGACGAAAATTGGGTACTCACCTCAAATCCTGCCCATTGTCATCTGATGACACGTCGTCTATATGAACTTGATCGCATTCCTGTATGGTAGAAGATTGTTGCAATCATGAGCATGTATAAAACAATTATAGGACATTATTGAATATGTACGGAAGGACTTGTCTTACACATCGTATAGGTTATGGTCCGGACACATTTGATTATGGCGAAATATAGGACCCTGATCACCTGATGAACTGCCCCAACCTCCAGGAAACATGTAATAGGTGCGACATGCCTGGGCAAATGACAAGAAAATCCATGCCGCTGAATACTGGATGCATACTGTATAACGTGGTGCTCTGAGATTAGACACCCGTTGTCGGTGGCGCGCACGTTAACAATCCATTGACAGTTGGAAATGGAAAAGAGTAGGCTGAACGAATGCTGCTCGAGCAAAATTTAAAAATCTACTCAGATTGTTCTAGAGATTCTCGCCCCACATATAATATGTCGCAAAAAGAGGACTTTGTGACTATACACTAGGTCTTGATTATGTGGTTAGCAGAGTGGAATAGATGGCGCCTAACAGGATGCGAATCTACCGTGCTCTAATTTACGCCTCCACCACTACCTTTCCCAAAAATAGGCGATCGTATATTCCAGAGATTAGATATACTGGGATTGACCTGGCAAGTCACCAGCGGATTTTTGCCTGCCACAAAATATGAAACAAAGGAAACCTGAACGTCTAACACCACAAGTGAACTGAAGATAGATAGATTGATGGATGGATGGATAGATGGATGGATAGATAGATAGAATATAAAGCTGCATGAATAAGCTCTGACGGTCTCTCCCAAGACCTATCTGACCTAACACTATGCTACAGTATAACTTCTATAACGACGATTCTATTCTTAAAACCTTACCAGTAACCCATCTGTACAAATGTGTCTCTTATTGAACAATGCACATGTACCCACTGTGGTTAGGAAATAACCAGCACCTTGCTGAACAGACCTGAGAAAAGAGAACCTGCATTCGCCACCATGACAATCAAATCCACTTGTAAAGGCACAGTAGACCAGGTCTAGAGCCTATGAGAGCTCGGCCTAACCAGTAGACAATTGATGGCGGTCACAGATCTAGAGCCTATGAGAGCTCGGTCTAACCAGTAGACAATTGATGGCGGTCACAGGTCTAGAGCCTATGAGAGCTCGGCCTAACCAGTAGACAATTGGTGGCGAGGAATGTGCGAGGTGAACCCTATCGTGTCTTCGGTACCTTGGAACGCTACTAATGCACCCCCTCATTTACTTAATGTCAGGACAGTACATTTCTGGCTTCTCTCTGGGAGGGAGGGAGAGAAAATCCACTCACCAGCTCAGCAATGCCAAAATATGGGAAGTACAAAATGTAAAAGTTTTACAACTTATAAACACGTGCATTGTATTCGGCCGAAGGGCGAGAGTCCGGGTGCTGCTTGATCCGTAACAACATAGAATAACAAGACCACACACTAAACAGGAGTTATTAACCTGTTCCACAACATCTTGTAATTCCTAGTCACTTTAAGCCAACAGTCCTGTCGTTAGCATAACAAAGATTGTCTTCTATTCTTCCGTTGAAAGTCCGTTAAGTCACAAGTTTTTATTTGTCCACCGAAACTAAAAAAAAAAACACCAAGCCATACATGCGCACTGCGTGATGACTGCAGTGACAAGCAACCTTTATTTAATAAACCTATCCAAACTTCCCCACCCTAACGGAACCCAGCATTGAGAGCTGCCATAATGATAGCGGAAAATGATGATAGATATTTGACAGCGAATATCGACAAAGAACACTGCTGGTTCAGGACCACTGCTCCCCACGGTGCTAAAAGAAGATTATAACAGAGCGTGGTAGGAGAAGGAGGTGAGGGTGTTTGAGCTAGGAGAGAAAATGGGCTGGCCGAGAACAAACAGACAATGGGGACATTGTGTTCAATAGCAATCTCGGTCCCCAGTTTAACCTCTTCTAAATAAGCACTCGTGGCGAGGCCAGCAAAATCTCATTATTAAAACAGAATATGCCCAGACTCGGGCCCAGGGACCAAACGCACAGGGGACTCCTGTTTGCACAAGGACTTAATAAGTCGGAGGACATGGCTAGTCAGGGCCCAACCAGCCGTTGTGGCGCGGCCTGGCAAACACCGGGTCCCCGCACAGAGTTGACTCACGGGGCTGCCTCGGCACATGTCCCACACGAAAGTCGCCGGCTGTCAAGCGGATTGTCAACACCAGAAGGGGTTGTGGACATGCTCTTCTTTGAAGACGGGTACTTCTGTCTTGGATTCTTAGCAAAACTTCTCAGTGTGTGTGTGGTGGATTACTTCCTTATGGCTAATAAGCGCTTAACCGAGTGGCACCCTGGTTGAAAAAAGTAGAATGACTCTCAACCACGCAGTAAAAGGCCGCAAAATGAGGGTTGTGCCTTACGCTAGCAAATTCATCAAGTAAAACATCAATACAGAACAGTGTATGATGGTAGAGCACCCGTGTTTCACGGCCAAGAGGGGGAGGGGGGGGGGGGTTCAACTACAGTCGGCCCAGCTGTAAAAAGGTACGTGACTTACTATTAAGTAAGGAAAACAGCTAAAACTGTTCATACTAAGAACACGCTTATTCCCTGTAGCAATGTTTGGGTCCGAGACAGACTATGGCACAAGCAGCAAGGAAGAAAATTGGAGCGTTCGAAAACAAAATGTTACAGAAGAATCCTAAAAATTCCTTGGATAAAGAAAGTGACAAATGAAGCCATCCTAGAAGACCTGAATGTTGAAGAAAACTGGCTCATGAACAATGTTATGTTTCAGAAATTGATTTTTTTCCGGCCACGTCAAACGTCGTGACGGACTGGAAAGAACGGACATGGAGGGCATGGTGCCTGGAAGGCGACGCAGGGGTCGACCAAGGCGAAGGTGGATTCAAGATATCAAGGAAATTCTAAACATGAACATGGAACAGGCGGGAAGATTGACTGCAGACCCAGATTCATATCAGCTGGCTGTGATGAGAGCGACGTTCTACAGGGGACATGCTACATGATGATGATGGAAAGCACAGGGGAGCGAACTGGTCATCCCACCTCATATAAGCTGTGGCTTAGTACAATGAAGTCCCTAACACTTCATCCTGGGCTGCAGTGTCAGTTATGGGAATCAGATCCCCCCAAGCGTGTCGGCGAAAGAGGCATGATGAGGGTTGCGCCTAAGGCTGGCAAAGGCATAATGTGAAATACATTGATACACAAACCCTCACTGAATGATCAAATGAAGCGCTTTGACCAGACTCCCTGTCATCCACACAAGATGTAGTTATGATCCTCATTCTTTATTACCAATAAAAACGGGAGATGATGAATGATGATTCCCATTTTTGCCGCAGATGGAGCATAGAGCCACATCTACAGATGCCCCCTTTATAAAAGAGTTGCGTCTGTTTCTTCTTCTTCTTCTTCTTCTTCTTACGCTGTCAGACGTCGACCTTTATTTTTTCGAAAAAGCAGCGGTCATCCTGAGGCTGTCGACACTGCCATAGAGCTTGTCTAGTGTTGCCACTCCTGATGGCCACATCTGCTCTCTCTGGTCCTCGTATGTCGGGCAGTTTTGCAATAAATGCCCAGCGGTCATTTTCCCGGTACCACACGAGCATTCGTCGGTACCACCTATCTTCAATTTGTTGAATAGGTGGTACCTCAGTCTATTGTGGCCATTGCGAAGTCTGAAGACAACGACCTGCTCTTTTCTGTTCAACTGGTAATAGGCATCGTTTTTGGTGTAGCCAGTATGTTCGGTTTCCCATTTGGTCATGTATCTAGCTCTAATAAGCCGTTTTGACTCTTCGTACGTCATACTAGTATCTGGTTGTGGTAGTCTTGCACTTTCTTTTGCCAGTCTGTCTGCCTCCTCGTTGCCTTGGGTGTTGCAGTGGGATGGAACCCACTGTACCACTACTCTTTTTGGTGTGGACTGCTGGCATAGTTGACAGAGTACTGCTCTTAAATCATTAAGTTCAGTATTTTTCTGGCTTTTCAGTGCTGTGACTACGGCCAAGGCATCTGTAAGCAGGACTATATGGCTTTCATTCCTTTTACCTATCACCATTTCTTCCACTGTCGCCCTCAGTGCCTCTGCCTCCGCTCTGAAATTGCTTGTGTATTTTCCAGTTGCCAATGACAGTGTTATTTTTCTGCCATTTGGTAGGCTCAGGAATGCCCCTGCCCCTCCGTTCTGTGTTGTGTTTGTTACAGACCCGTCGGTGTATGCATGGGTCCAGTCCATGCTTGGGTGGTTTTTCGTTAGGTACCTCAGGGTTGTATCTCTTCTTTCTTTTTCAGTCTGGCAGTTTTTGTTTCCAATACCTGGTATATTTTCTACCCCCTCTGGAAATATATGCTGCCTCCAGATAGGTTTTCGTACAGTAGGGATGGGCTTCGGTGTTGTTAGTGCGTTCATGGGGGGTCTTCGTGCATCTTTGCTTGGCTATTTCTGCAACGTTTCTAAGCTTTAGTTTCCCATTTCCGAAGTTGTTTAGTCTCTGGTGCATTGGATGGTCAGTCAGTCTTCTGAGTTTCTCTGCTTGCTGCTGGGCTCTGCAGTCTCTTCTGTCGGTCATGGATTGCAGTTTTGTAATCTTTTCGAGTTCTACAATTGGCGTTGACTTCATGCTTCCTGTTATAACTCTCAAGGCTTGGTTTTGGAGTTTGCTAATTTTATCGAAGTTCGCCTTTGCTGCTGTTGTCCATGCCGCAATGCCATAGGCGAGAACTGGTCTCACTCTTCCAGTGCACAGTTCCTTTGGTATACTTTCGTCTGCTCCCCAGCTTGTGCCAGCAGCGTCTGTTTCAATATCAATGATTATACTGAACTCTATACTGGTTTAGCAGACTGTGCAGAGTCTGTATACAGACAGTTTCTTGAAGGGTTGTTAACCGATGCGCGAGTCCATCTTAATAGACTCAAACACCAGAACAAAGTATACCTGCAGCCTGTTAGGCGCCATCTATGCCGCTCTTAACGAACCACCTAACTATGGCCGGTGTTATGCCATGTCACACAGTTATTCGCCTCTTAAGACATGCTCTCCGTTGGGCAGTGGTGTTATTATTGCCTTTATCATACACAAAGACATCAGCGGATCTCTCGGAACATTCTGATGTTTCTAGCGCCAAACACAACCCTTTGTAGTCATCTTTTACGACATGATTTGAAGGTTTCAGTTCAGTTCCGGTGTCATCTCCGCATCGAAGGTCGGCTGCAACAGATCTTCAGTGTAATCTCTCTCTTACCGTAATTGTGCAACCTGAGAGGCTTGTTCCAGTCCATCTTCTGATGTTATCCACCGACTTAAAACATTGCCTGCCTCTTGAACGACTGCTTTCCTCCCTACCCTCCTGTATGGTCTTTAACAAGGAGGTATGTCTAGTTATATGACCAAAATAACGTAACTGTCTAACCCTGATTTCGGTCAGTAATTCTCTTTTCATCTTCAACTTTTCCAATACCACCAAATGTGTGTTCTTCTCTTTCCAAGAAATGCGACTCAATCTTCTACGTACCTACATTTCGAAGTCTTCTATACTCTTTTCCAAATGTTATTCATTGTCCATGTTTCTGCGGCATAAAGTAGTGACGAGTATACATAACACCTGACAATTGTCATTTCCAATTGATCATGTATCTGCTTGGATGTCAGTATGTGACATGTGTTGTCGAACACCATCTTGACTATTCCTATTCTCTTTCTGATTTCTTTTTCACAGCTGCCTTCAATTATTATATGACCTAGATATGAGAAACTCTGTAGCTGTTCAAGTTGTTGATCTTTTATTTGAATCTGCATACATGGTTGCTTTTGTCAAGTGCCATAGTCTTTGTCTTCTTTGTGTCTAATCCAAACTCTTGATTTATTTTGTAAATTGTTGTCGCAGTCTCCTGCAATTCTTGCAGGGGACATTACTCTTACTTCTTGACAGCTCATGAAAGGGTGAAACATTCGTTTTGTTGAGAATCAGAAGAAAGATATAAAATTCTGCTATTGAATGTAAGCAGATAACAAAGTCTACTCGCGTCTTAAGCATGCCACTACCCTACTTTACTTAATACAACGGATCAGAATGGAGAGCGGAACGAACGACTGTAATCCCATGTGTGCGGAATAACCCCAAGCAATAATCGATATGAGCTTCTAGTCCGGTCTGCTGTGAGAGTTGCACCAGATGGGCCACATGTCAACATGTCCACTTGCTCACTCGAGTCCGCAGTCCTCTCGGCACGTCCTCAAAGAGGCTGATGACAGCTTACGAGTCTGAGCTCGGCTATTTCCGGAGCTTGTCGGTTAAATCTTCTCAGGACAGAGCGGGTGATCGTCATCAGGCAAGCACGCGCCACTGAGTGACAGAATTAATCGGAAATGTCATGCGTAATCTGGACCGTGTTCTGCACGCGCCTTTATCATCAAGAAGCGATTACATTGTATGAACTATAGAGCATTCGGTATTGGAACCGGTTTAAATACAAGGTTCCTATAGATCCAGTCTACCCTTCTGTAAAGGGGCACCTGACTAACAGTAAGGAAAACAACACAGCGTGAAAGCGAACTGTTCGACACGACCTCAGAAAATGCGTTAACTTTGGGAAATGAAGTTTTCAAATGTCCACGTATTACCTTAACACGAAAGATGTTCAACATTGCAAACAATAACGGCGGGCATGGGGCCGAAAATACTATTTAATAGAAACTACAAAGGCCACCCTTCCACATACGCATACACACACGCATACACACACGCGCGCACACACACACACATATATATATATATATAAAGAAAATGTCAAATACGGAAGACATATCAAGTCTCCAAGACGTGATCATCTGCGGCATTGTCTGTCAAGATACTTACTGGGGTACTCAGTGTGAAGCTGAGGTACTACGTCTGGGACTAACTATGGGACTAACTATAGTACTAACTAAATAACTAACTATGGGACTAACTGAATTATTAGCTATATAACTAACTATGGGGCTAACTGAAGCACTAACTATGGAACTAACTATGGGACTAACTGAAGCACTAACTATAGAACTAACTATGGGACTAACTGAAGCACTAACTATATAACTAACTATGAGACTAACTGAAGCACTAACTATATAACTAACTATGGGGCTAACTGAAGCACTAACTATATAACTAACTATGGGGCTAACTGAAGCACTAACTATATAACTAACTATGGGGCTAACTGAAGCACTAACTATATAACTAACTATGGGGCTAACTGAAGCACTAACTATATAACTAACTATGGGGCTAACTGAAGCACTAACTGTAGAACTAACTATGGGACTAACTGAAGCACTAACTATAGAACTAACTATGGGACTAACTGAAGCACTAACTATATAACTAACTATGAGACTAACTGAAGCACTAACTATATAACTAACTATGGGGCTAACTGAAGCACTAACTATATAACTAACTATGGGGCTAACTGAAGCACTAACTATAGAACTAACTATGGGACTAACTGAAGCACTAACTATAGAACTAACTATGGGACTAACTGTATTATTAACTATATGACTAACTATGAGACTAACTGAATTATTAGCTATATAACTAACTATGAGACTAACTGAATTATTAGCTATATGACTAACTATGAGACTAACTAAATTATTAACTATATACCTAACTATAGGACTAACTGAATTATTAACTATATGACTAACTATGGGACTAACTGTAGTACTAACAGTAGAACTATGGGACTAACTGTAGTACTAACTGTATGACTAACTATTGGACTAAGCGTAGTACTAACTATAGAACTAACTATGGGACTAACTGTAGTACTAAATATAGAACTAACTATGGGACTTACTGAAGTACTAACTATAGAACTAACTATTGGACTAGCTGTAGTAATAGCAATAGAGCTATGGGACGAACTGTAGTACTAACAATATAACTATGGGACTAACTGTACGACTAACTATGGGACTAAGTGTAGTACTAACAATAGAACTATGGGACGAACTATAGTACTAACAATAGAACTATGGGACTAACTGTATGACTAACTATGGGACTCAGTGTAGTACTAACAATAGAACTATGGGACTAACTGTAGTACTGACAATAGAGCTATGGGACTAACTGTAGTACTGACAATAGAACTATGGGACTAACTGTAGTACTAACTATAAAACTAATTATGGGACTAAGTGTAGTACTAAAAACGGAACTAACTATAAAACTAACCATGGGACTAATTGTAGGACTAACTGTAGAATGAACTATGAGGCTAACAATAGAACTAACTATAAAACTAACCGTGGGACTAACTATTGAACTAAGTATGTGCATAATTATGGCACGAACTATGGGACTAAGTGTAGTACTAATATTTTTGGTATCTACTGCATTACATTGAGCGGAACCAATTTCAGTGGACGTATCGCATAGCAGAGATCTTCAATACTATTCAGAAAATGCGAAGGACATGTATATAGACGCATGCCATATCCTGCACCTTATATACATACTGGATGTGCTTTCTTTAGCAAGTTACTACCAGCCTCATTCATGTTCGATTTAAAACTTCTTCGATCTTTAGATTTGTGGTTCATCAACTATCATCATCATTTATGGAGATTATTGATGGATTTCTACATGTCCTCTTTATCAATGTCTTATGTATCCACTACGGATACATTCGAAATCCCAAACAATAAAGTGCACCCCAATTTAATCAGGACTGTAGAATCCAGTGCAGCTTATAAGATCGGACGTACAAATCAAATCGCGCCACCACGTAGTTATGACGTCATGTCCCTCTAATCTCGTCATCATTTCAGCCATCATATCATGTCGCTAAAATAGCAAATCAGCACTAAGTTATGATAGTATGTCCCTCTAACCTCAAGTCACCACTTCAGTCACCATATCATGTCCCTCTAACCTCAAGTCACCACTTCAGTCACCATAGGATGTCCCTCTAACCTCAAGTCACCACTTCAGTTACCATATCATGTCCATCTAACCTCAAGTCACCATATCATGTCCCTCTAACCTCAAGTCACCATGTCATGTCCCTCTAACCTCAAGTCACCATATCATGTCCCTCTAACCTCAAATCACCACTTCAGTCACCATATCATGTCCCTCTAACCTCAAGTCACCATATCATGTCCCTCTAACCTCAAGTCACCACTTCAGTCACCATATCATGTCCCTCTAACCTCAAATCACCACTTCAGTCACCATATCATGTCCCTCTGAACTCAAGTCACCAGTTGAGTCACCATATCATGCCCCTCTAAACTCAAGTCACCACTTCAGTCACCATATCATGTTCCTCTAACCTCAAGTCGCCACTTCAGTCACCATATCATGTCTCTATAAACTCAAGTCACCACTTCAGTCACCATATCATGTCCCTCTAAACTCAAGTAACCACTTCAGTCACCATATCATGTTCCTCTAGCCTCAAGTCCCCATATCATGTCTCTCTAACCTCAAGTCACCATGTCGTGTTCCTCTAACCTCAATTTATCACTTCAGTCACCATATCATGTCCATCTAAACTCAAGTCAAAACTTCAGTCACTATATCATGTCCCTCTAACCTCAAGTCACCCCCTCAGTTACCATATCATGTCCCTCTAACCTCGTCCCCACTTCAGTTACCATATGATGTCCCTCTAAACTCAAGTCACCACTTCAGTCATCATTTCATGTCCTAACTTCAAGTCACCACTTCAGTCACCATATCATGTTCCTCTAACCTCAACTCACCACTTCAGTCACCATATCATGTCCTTCTAACTTCAAGTCACCACTTCAGTCACCATTTCACTCAATTTCATGATTTCGGCCATGAATTCTTATTTTACCTCCTTTTTCAATACCTCCACATTTCTTTTCTTTCATTTTTAAGAAATGCGACCCAATCTGCTATATACCAACATTTCAAAGACATCAATACTCTTTTCCAACTTGTGTCTGCGCCATAAAGTAGTGACGAGTAAACATAACACCTGACAATTGTCATCTCCAATTTATTATTCATCTGTTCCGATGTCAGGATGTGTCGCATGTTGCTGAATACCATATTGGCCATACTTATTCTCTTTCTGATTTTATTTGTCCATAGCAGCATTCTTCTGTTATTTTATATATACACCGACGGATCAGTCGTGCGCAGTCGGACATCAGGCTGGGGTTTCTCGGCTAGAGTGAGAGGAGAGGTCGTTGATGAGAGCAGTAGGGCATACATGTCAACAACCTCCAGTATGAGAATGGAGACGGAAGCAGTGACCTCAGCACTGAAATGCATATCTGAGACTTCTATAACAAAGGCAGTCATCGTGACAGACGCGCTAGCCGTACTTCAGAAAGTACAGAAGGGATGGCTTAGATACGAGTGGATAGCTGCTGTTGAGGCCTCACACCTCTAGGGGTTGACCTGTATCTACTGCCCTGCTCATGCCGGGGTCCAGGTCAATGAAAGAGTTGACATTTTGGCTTCACAAGCTCCCATCTTGGGCACATTAGTAATGGATGGAAATGACATTTTGAAATCAATCAATGACCGCCTGCTGGATAAATACATCGCAATAGATGAAGCAGCAATCCACAGACTGCGAAGATTCAACATTAAACGAGGTTCGAGCGGAATAGGGCGCACGAGAAGACGGAGCAGGAGAGTGTACAACAAGCGAGCTACAGGGACCATCAGCATCCATACCTTACGCCATTTGATGAGAGAGACTGAGAACATATGGGTATGCCTGTAGTGCAGTGACGTTGATTCTTAGAAACAGAAGACCTAGATAGGAGAAAATATGTACCTGTTTAAGTAGTTAATCATTTAGTTGTATATGCACACATGGTATCTTGCCACTTTTCCCCGAGTACCATCTTTATGCTTCTGCCTAATCCAAACTCTTGACCAATTTTGTACACTGTAGTCACAAGCTCCTGCCATTATTATTCATCTTAAGCCATCAAAACTGTGTCATCCGCATATCTAAAATTATTCATTACATTCATCCAATGATAAGCCCAGGTATCCCCTCTATCTGTTTGAATATTTGTTCTGTGCAGATATTAAAAAGACAAAGGGATAAGACACATCCCTGCCTCACTATTCTTTTTATATCTAAACTTGAAGAGCATAGATTTTCAAATAACCCTTTTGTGCCCTGAAATACATTTCTACACTGTTCTTCCTCTTCCATGGATTTTATACTAAAAAAAATTGTTGTTACGTTATGACTTACTCTGTTATTTATGTCAAAACGTCAAAAATATGACGGAGAGAAAGAGTTAAGTGTGACTCAAGTTCTAGTTGATTTACTGGAGTCTTAGTCGATCGCCTCAATAACGGTAGAATATATATATATATATAGATACAGTTAGTTTTCTTTCCACTTGTGTGTCTTTGAGCGTCGTAAGGTGCTTACGTGTGTGCTTGCGTTGCATCGGTCAATGTGAGCCCGTGTCGCTGCGCAATCAAATGTCATCTACCCACCTGTAGCCAGATCTACCAGCATTGTAAGCCATCAGGGGAAGATAATAAGGGTGCATTCTCATGAGATGATCAAAACAACTTATTTTCTGCCTGGAAATGTATTCCACACAAGAATGTCGTCGTTCCGCATTCTGCCTCTCCTGGTAACACCGATAACCTTCCTTAAACACTTCATCTCACGCCCCCTGGACAAAGGCCATGTTTGGCACTAGTAGCACATAGTTGGCATAAATATACTGTTTATCAGCTGTTGCTTTGTTGCCAAACTAATGCTCGTGTGCCTAAGCAGTGGTGACAGCTGATAAGTCACCGCAGATGCTTTCTGACACATAGTCTCAATTTCCCTGTCGATACTACCGTCTGCAGAAATCATATCATACTGCCAAAATACTAGAACTCACGGACCTGTTGAAGAGAAATATCATTTACACTAATCTAGAGTGGCTCAGGTGTTCTACTGATCATCATACTTTCTGTTATTATATATAATAATAATAATAATAATAATAATAATAATAATAATAATAATAATAATAAAAATAAGAAAGTCAAATAAGTCAACCCGAAGAAGAAAGACATAGCGACAAAAAGGGGATAGAATGAACAGTGATACTGGAGAAACAAAACAATGGATACTAACCTCCAGGTCGTTGAAGAACAGATGCGTGTCTGCCAGGTTGAAAATAATTTCCTCCATCCTTAAGCCCAAGGACATTGACCCTTGAGGGTCCTGCCAGGAGAAGAACATATCAAAGAAATGAAATGACGTGGAACACATCAAACAACACGAAAGAGGTAAAATAACATGGTTAATTGTGCGTATAGAAATGGCTAAATTAATCTTCTTCTTCTTCCTCCTCTTCTTACCCTTCTTCTTTTCTTTATCATCTTCTTCTTCTTCTTCTTCTTCTTCTTCTTCTTCTTCTTCTTCTTCTTCTTCTGTTCGTTTTGAAAAAGACGTTGTTACTTTAGATCGCAGCTTACAGCGAGGCTGTATGTCTAGGCGTTACGACCTTCACGTGCAGTTTGAGCTGGGGCATGCCCTTCCACTGCAACTACTATTATTGTAGCCAGATTACACTTGTAGTCGTGGCTAGCGGCCACAGATAACCAACATAATATTTCGTCTCCCAACGGCGGTCCTGGAAACAGGCTGCACTAGTGTAGTCTGACTAAGAGAATAGGAATCCCAGTTGAAAGGAAAACCACGAACTCAAAAATGTAGATGAAATCGGATGTGATGGGCCGAAAGGTGCAGATATCGCAGCCTAGCTGTACATATAGTCTCTTCCATCCGGGGGCGGGGAGGGGGGGGGTTTCCCAGGTCAAAACGGGGCTTTTTAATGTCCTAAACTTCAGGATGACAGTTACTGATTGTACGAGACCTCCCTGTAAGCATCCACTCATGATGTAACTGTAATTACTGTACCTTAGTCGATGTAAACATTAGAGCAAGTGCTGAGAAATATGTATTTGATCTAGCAACTACGCAACAACAAATGCAACAGCCAGCGATAGCCCACATAGTACTAAATGAAAAATTGTTCATAGAATTGTGTAACATGACGGAGTGTAGATATTAGGAAATATTTGTTCAGTCAGAGAGTGGTAAATGCTTAGAATGCATTGCCACGGAAGGTGGTATTCGGATTTCTTTCATTTTGCAGAGACTGCCAAATCATCATAACTCAATTAATGTCCTTATAATCTCAAGTCACCATTTCAACCACCACGTCACGTCTCTCTAATCTTAAGTCACCACTTCACTCCCCATGTCACTTCCCTCTAATGTAAAGTCATCACTTCACTCCCCATGTCATGTTCCTCTAATCTAAAGTCATCACTTCACTCACCATGTCACGTCCATCTAATTTCAAGTCACCACTTCAATCACCATATAATGTCCCTCTTATCTCAAGTCACCACTTCTATCACCACGTAATGCCCCGCTTATCTCAAGTCATCACTTCAAACAGCATATGAAGTCCCTATAATCTCGTCACCACTTAAATCACCAAGTCATATCCCGCTTATCTCGTCCCCTCTTCATCCACTATTTGTTTTCCACTAATCTCAAATCACCACTTCCCTCACCATGTTATTTTCCTCTAATCTCAAGTCACCATGCTATTTCCTTTCAATTTCAAGTCACAACTTCACTCACCATGTCACGTCCCTCTAATTCCAAGTCACCACTTCACTCACCATGTCACATCCCTCTTATCTCAAGTCACCACTTCAATCACCATGTCACGTTCCTCTAATTTCAAGTCACCATTTCACTTACCATGTCACGTCCATCTAATTTCAAGTCACCTTAAGACCGATTTATGCCCAACATACAGTTTGTCATAATATTAGGAAGATAGAAAAGGAAAAGGACATATGAGTTATAATAGATCATACAGGTAAGATGAGTGAGATCATACAGGTAAGGTGAGTGAGATCATACAGGTAAGGTGAGTGAGATCATACAGGTAAGGGGAGTGAGCAAGTCCAGGTAGCACTGAAAAAGGCAAATGATATAAACAAACATTAAACAAAGGTGCAAAGAAGTGGTTGTGAAACTGTATAAAGGATTAGTTAGACCTAGATTGGAGTACTGTGTACAGGTGTGGAGTCCTTATCATAGAGGGGATATAAACATGCTGGAAAGGATACAAAGAAGAGCGACAAAACTGATAGTGGAATTCCGGAATTATAGTTATGAGGAAAGACCAGCCTACAATATCTACAAAAAGAGAAAAATTCGAGATGACTTAATACAGGTTTATAAGATAATATAGGAAAAGTATAAATTAGACTATTACATTTTTTTCAAAGTGCAGCCACCTACAAGAACAAGAGGTCATTGCTACAAATTAACTAGACACGTCCAGATTAGACATTAGGAAATATTTCTTTTAGTCAGGGACGGGTAAATGTTCATAACATAATGGAGGTAATATAGTCAATCTATTAAAAAATAGATAGTTGAGTTGAAGAAACTGGTTGTATACAGACCAGAGTCTTCTAAATGCAGCATAAAGATGTTAAGTTAAGTTAGGACAAATCGAAAACCAATAATAATCCACTTCAACGTTGAAATGGGGCAAACACAGAGAAGGAAATAAAATATTGTAAAGAAAACAATTGAAATAAGCAGTCAATCATTTGTCAGTGCGTCCTACATTGCAGATGAAGAATAAACTCCCCAACATCTCGACCCCTTGCCCCAACATTTTCCAAGTTATTTCCCTTGTGGCCACTCTGATCATTACGGGTTTAAAATGGTGGACGGCGGGAACGCGAACTGCGAGCCTAGAGGCTAATGGAGACCAATTTTCTCATCCCAGACAAGATATCATTGTCATTATTTTCAGATCCCTGGACAGTTGTTAATATGATAATTCTGGACGCATCTGGGACATGGGGAACCAAATTATGAAGGCCGGTCACAAGAGTCTAGCGTGAGGTCTGGCGAGGTGATTCGTGGTTAATAGAAGCGCGCCATTCACCGCGTGTCTTATAGTTTGCATGGCCATTCTTGCACATTATATTTATGTTCTGTTGGGCGCAAATTCCTTTGGGCGAAAGTACCTCCGTTTCTGTTATCAGCGTTAGACATTGACCACGATCAAGGCATAGGACCGATAGATTACGATAGAAGTATTGACTGCTGTGGGAGATATAGTGGGAGAAACTGTGTTTTGTTGTCTCAGCTTTTTATCACTTGGGTTGACCATTTCACTTATAAGATATCTCTACTTCCCTACCAGTAAACCAGGTATCCATTTACAGTTAGGTTGACTGGAGTGTGTCCATAACAGTGGAGGCAAGGACAATTAATGCATTTAAGAATAGATTAGATGCGCATAATTTTTAGAGCAAGGGAATGTAAATGAAACTGGTTGTATACAGACTTTGCAGTCTTCTAAATCAGTATAAAGAAGTTAAATTAAGTAAACAGGGTCAAACCCTGTACTTTGGTCATCAGAAGCGAGCAATCTACCCGCAACGTTGAGGTAAAAGTGGGTCCCATTGCAAGAATTGTCGAAGGAGATAACAATTCATGTACTATACGCTGCAGCCTGTGTGAGGTGGGGTGGCCACGTTGCTGTTTAAACCTTTCACAACTCATACATCCGGTACAGGGGACGTCGGGGGCTAGTGGTTAAGTGACATGTCTCACAATCCGAAGGTACTGGGTTCGCTCCCCATCACAGCACCGGTCGTTACTCCGGAGAAGCAAACCTCCAGAACATGCAGGAGTAAGAAGTTCATTACCTAAAATACATGCGGAAGTCGGATGTACTGGGCCATCATGCGCAAAATAAAAACACAGTGCAACGCACACACAATTAATACGTCAGGTACCTATTTACAGCTGGGTCGACTGAAGAAGCGATCGTACGAAGAACGAACCACGCCCAGCTTTTTTTTCTGTCCGACCGTGATTTCGAACCCTGGAGTGGTGTAATCCCCCGTTATTAAGACGCTCGTAAGAAGTAATGATAACCAGAGGAGGAAGAATGTGAAATCAAGAAATTCATTAGAAAATTGGAACAACGCGAGGCACAGCAATGTCGATGTGTACAGACATACAAAGAAGGAAATGGTTTAGTGATATGATAAAAGTAACATGGGTGGAAAGGTGAAAAATGATCAACACTTTTGAAAATAGACTGAATGTATTTGGCTTGGTTTTATTCGTTCTCAATCTCTCGCTACTAAACCCTGAAAATGACTTAAATAGTAGATTGTAGTCCAGAAAACGGAATGCGTTGTGTTGTAGTTTACAGCGTGATTGCGATATTTGCAACTTTCGGTCTAACACATTCGACTTCAGCAGACATATTTTTAGTGTCGGGTTAGCATTCCCTCTTTGACACCTTCTCCTTAGCTAGTCTGCTCTATTGCAGTCTTTTATCCAGGATCACCGCGTGGATGTGTAGAAGGGTCGTGGCAGCTCAGCTCTGGTTCGTATTTGAATATCATGTAAGATCAAGATGCTGAGCAGTGCAGTAGCTGCAGCGTTCAGTGACCCAAAGCTGGTGCAAGAGTCAGGGCCAGCTAACCAGCGCTGCCAACATCTTTCTACACCTCCACGTGGTGATCCCGTATAACAGTCTGCAACAGAGCAGACTGGCTTAAGAGAAAGGATCGAAGAGAGTGAGCAAATCAAAAACTTCCTGCTGGATGTGCCGAACCAAAAGATGCAAATATCGCAGTCAACTGTGATACAACACATTCCGTTGTCCTGACCGTACTCTGCTACTTTCAAAGCCCGTATCATGTCTTGGTATCCTGGACACGGAGCCAGGACAGGTCTAAAATAATCTTTGATGTTCCAGGGTTGAACAAACGTGAGCAGTCCGCAACAGAGATCTACAAGAGCTCAAGAGACGCTTGGGCTCGCGTATACACAGATGGATCTGCCTCGGCGAGCAACTCTTGGACACACGTGTACACAGATCACAGATGGATCTGCCTCGGCGAGCAACACTTGGACACACGTGTACACAGATGGATCTGCCTCGGCGAGCAACACTTGGACACACGTGTACACAGATGGATCTGCCTCGGCGAGCAACTCTTGGACACACGTGTACACAGATGGATCTGCCTCGGCGAGCAACACTTGGACACACGTGTACACAGATGGATCTGCCTCGGCGAGCAACTCTTGGACACACGTGTACACAGATAGATCTGCCTCGGCGAGCAACACTTGGACACACGTGTACACAGATGGATCTGCCTCGGCGAGCAACTCTTGGACACACGTGCACATAGATGGATTTGCCTCGGCGAGCAACTCGTGGACACACGTGTACACAGATGGATCTGCCTCGGCGAGCAACACTTGGACACACGTGTACACAGATGGATCTGCCTCGGCGAGCAACACTTGGACACACGTGTACAAAGATGGATCTGCCTCGGCGAGCAACACTTGGACACACGTGTACACAGATCACAGATGGATCTGCCTCAGCGAGCAACACTTGGAAACACGTGTACACAGATCACAGATGGATCTGCCTCGGCGAGCAACACTTGGACACACGTGTACACAGATCACAGATAGATCTGCCTCGGCGAGCAACACTTGGACACACGTGTACACAGATCACAGATGGATCTGCCTCGGCGAGCAACACTTGGACACACGTGTACACAGATGGATCTGCCTCGGCGAGCAACACTTGGACACACGTGTACACAGATGGATCTGCCTCGGCGAGCAACACTTGGACACACGTGTACACAGATGGATCTGCCTCGGCGAGCAACACTTGGACACACGTGTACACAGATGGATCTGCCTCGGCGAGCAACTCTTGGACACACGTGTACACAGATGGATCTGCATCGGCGAGCAACACTTGGACACACATGTACACAGATGGATCTGCCTCGGCGAGCAACACTTGGACACACGTGTACACAGATGGATCTGCCTCGGCGAGCAACACTTGGACACACATGTACACAGATGGATCTGCCTCGGCGAGCAACACTTGGACACACATGTACACAGATGGATCTGGAGTGTACTCCAAGCCATATCAAGCCACAAACAAGATAGACTCCAGGAGTGTACTCCAAGCCATATCAAGCCACAAACAAGATAGACTCCAGGAGTGTACTCCAAGCCATATCAAGCCACAAACAAGATCGACTCTAGGAGTGTACTCCAAGCCATATCAAGCCACAAACAAGATAGACTCCAGGAGTGTACTCCAAGCCATATCACGCCACAAACAAGATAGACTCCAGGAGTGTACTCCAAGCCATATCAAGCCACAAACAAGATAGACTCCAGGAGTGTACTCCAAGCCATATCAAGCCACAAACAAGATAGACTCTCGCTTGAAATAAAAAAACAAAAAATGATTGCTGTCTCAAAGAACAGATCCTACAATGGATTCCGACCCACTGTGGGATCCCTGGAAAAGAGAAAGTAGATGAGCTCGCAAAAGCCGGAAGTGGCGGCAAACAGATCCCCCAGTCGATAGAGCTATAAAGAAGCAAAGACACTCATCAAACGATCAATGAGGACAGATTGGAGAGAACAGCACAAAGAATACAAGCCAGAAAATGGCAGCATAGACAAACTTGGCAGAGATGAGCAGACAAAGATCTTTAGACTCAGGACAGGACACTGTAGGCACAAGGCCCACCCCACAGAATAGGTCTCAGAGACACTACCACGTGCGATTGTGGAGCACCCAAACAAACACCCGAACATATTCTGCAAGAATACCCTACCTATGCAGACCAAAGAGAGCTAGTCTGGTCTGGGGAAACGACCATGCTCGAAAAGCTGTGCGGGACCGGCAAAGACCTGAAACACAGTCTCCTTCGTGAACCTCACAGGGCTAGAAGTATAGCATCAGTTGATCGTGAACCTCACCGGACTAGAAGCCTAGCATCAGTTGATCATGAACCTCATCGGACTAGAAGCATAACATCAGTTGATCGTAAACCTCACCGGACTAGAAGCATAACATCAGTTGATCGTAAACCTCACCGGACTAGAAGCACAGCATCAGTTGATCGTGAACCTCACCGGACTAGAAGCACAGCGTCAGTTGATCTATGAAGAAGAAGGGCTTGGTATCGGGAATTTGAGAACGAACGACGAAAAAGATGAAGAATAAACATTTTATAAATGTCCATATTTCTGTACTTGTCCACTTTTCTTTATTTATTCATATTTCTGTACTTGTCTGTGTTTTTATAATCAATGATATGAAATACTCCTGCAGAGTTCACAACCGCTTTACGCGAGTTCAAACATCCACGTTCCGGAGACAGCCCACAAGGAGTCTATCAACAATAATGACGTCTCTCACAACATCTTCTCCTTGGTCCAAACTATCAAGATCAGCGTGCAGTGTTTATTGAACAAAAAGTCGGGCACAAGTTATGGCGGCTGGGAAGATTCGAGCGAGTGTACTCTGAAATTACTGTCAGTAAATGTCTCGGGTGGGTGGGACAAGCTGGGCATACTGACCAGCACAGATAATCCTCGCCTTCACCTGATGTTCTTGTAGCTCCTACAACTAAGCTCGATGATGCTCGCTCTTCTTTATATGATCTTGTGAAAATATTTCCTTCTTTTTATGACATTGTTGACCAGGTCAAGTCCGGTTCAAGCGCGATATTTTACAAACAGTTCGTTATATTCGTTCTGACCCCTACCTATACTATACTATACTTATAGAAGTTTGTATTTGTGTATGAAAACGCATTAACTCGTGAAAGGAACGGAATATCGAGTTGAAATTTTCATTGCACATTTTATGACTAGTGGAACGCAACTTATTTGAAGTCTCTATGTCGTGTTCTTCACGAGTTATGGCCATGTGATTAAATGGTTGCACGAAGAACATTGTTGATCGGGAAAAAGCAAATGGTGACTTCATGACCCAATTTTGCTTAACTAAATGAGTCCTTTAAATATGTTGACGTCACAGTACCAATAGCGGACATGCGTCAGATATTCGCTGATACACACCAGGAAGCTGATACCGAATTATCAAACTGATCATCCTTCGACCTTATTATGTATGTTTTTGATTGTTTCTTCAAAACACAATTTTAGATTCAAGTGTTGCAGACATTTTGTGTGTTATAATGTAAATAGTTTTACAAGTTTTATTCTTGACAGGTACAAGGTATTGAAAGAAGTAGACTCGTTCATAAATCTAGGTGGGGAACAAAGGACTGTACAACTAAAAAGGTCCAATATTTCATCGATGGATGCTTGCGTCGAAATGAGGGAATGAAATCATATGATAGTCTCTAATATTGAACAGTGAGAAAGTCAGTGGCATTAGACGTAAGGAGAACGCGTTGGCGATTGATAAGACACGCATTACGGAAGCCAACTGGTAGCATATCTAGTCAGCCCGTGTTCTGGAACCATCAGGGCAAGAGAAGTAGGGGCAGACCTAAACACTCATGAAGGGAGGTCGAGACAAACCTAAACATTGTAGGAAAGGCTAAGGTGTGGGCGCAACGGAAGGGGGAGGGGGGATAGAATGGATGGCACATGACAGCAAGACTTGGCGAGTATTTGTTGAGGACCTACGCTTAACATGCTGTTAAAGTGTTTCCAATGATTGATGGGCCACGTATTGTTGTCAACATAAGATTCAGTGTGGAGTCAGCAAACGTCCCTTCCGAAAGTGTGGCCCTGATCAAACAGTTTGAGATCCATTGCAGTAATAAAGTCTTCGTGAAGCATCTTAGCATGAGCGATCCAGCATTTGGAGCCCCATCTGCAAACGACTCTAATAGATATTGATTATGACTGGCCAGTTCTCAGCATCTCGCAGACAATCTAAGAGCTACCAAGCGTTGTGTTTGTACTGCCATCACGAGGGTTTGAAAATTGCGATTTGTATGCACAAAACATTTACTTAGAGAGTGGATTCTTCTCTCCGCTTGTTTTGATTGTCCCCTCCCACAACCCCTTCCTGCTATCCTTTAAGTGCTGGGTCTTAAACTGAAACCAGCCTTAGGACACCATAATGAACTAATTCGCTGCCCAAGAGCTGCAGTACATTGTGACATTTCCTCGATTTATTTATCCAATGACACCTGAATTCGGATGTGTCGAACCTAAAGGTGTAAATATCGCAATCACGTTGTAAGCTACCACATAACCCATTCCGATCTCTAAAGAACTTTCTGCTACTCTTTTCAGACATTAATATCGTGAATTTGAGAACGAACGACGAAGAATGAAAATAAATGAAGAGATGATAGCGAACACAGCCTCAATCTATAGGGGCTTGAGAGGACCTGATGTCCAAGCCATGGTGACTTTCTACGTAATAACAGAGCTGCCATTATAGGTTCGAATATAACACCATATTAAATATATTGTATGAAGGTAGCGGTTGGGGGGGGGGGGGATAGAGCATCTAAAGCTGAAATACGGTGGAACTTGGAGATACGGTGTTCCTCATTAAGCCCTGTATGTTGGTCGAAAAGGTAAGGCCTGCCAGGGACTTCTTGGCGTTATATAGATCGACATCCACATTGCGCTCTGTTGTCTGCAATACCCTCACATGGTTGGGAGAAGCGAGATATATTTCTGATTTCTGCCGGCGGTGTAGAGAAACGTCAAGGCACCCCAAACACTTTTATCTAAAATACCAAAGAGCTAATCGCTCTAGGATGCTGATTAAAAGAAGAAGAAGAAGAAGAAGAAGAAGAAGAAGAAGAAGAAGAAGAAGAACAAGAAGAAACAGAAGAAGAAGCAGAAAAAGCAGCATCAGGAGCAGAAGATGAAGAAGAAGAAGAAGAGATAGAAAAAGAAGAAGAAGAAGAATACGTAGAAGAAGAAGAAATAGAAGAAAAAGAAGACGTAGAAGAAGAAAATGAAGAAGAAAAAGAAAAAGAAGAAAAATAAGAAGATGCAGAAAAAGCAGCAGCATGAGCAGAAGAAGAAGAGGAAGAAGAAGAAGAAAAAGAAATAGAAGAAGAAGAAGAAATAGAAGAAGAAGAAGAAATAGAAGAAGAAGAAGAAGAGAAGAAAATGAAGAAGAAGAAAAAGAAGAAGAAGAGGAAGAGAAGAAAAAGAAGAAGAAGAAAAAGAAGAAGAAGAAGAATATCATTGACCATCTGATAGATGATGATGCTGGGCAATTCAATCAGCAAGCAGCAGCAAATCTCAATTTCTACACCATTAGTCATTTTCTGAGCGAGGCTGGTCATCTTTGGGTTTAAGTCACCCCAAACAAAGCAAACAAAAGAAATATGTATTTTTAGCACCGGATTTGAGGTAGTGACGTCACGGAATAGTCGACTTTTAACTGTTGGGGGTGTCAAACATTCTGCGAGAATCTACGTGAACTTCTGCTCCCACTTATCTATTGCGTCTACGCAATGAATTTCGTGTTTCTGGATTAGCATTCATGAGCAGCAAAGATGGCGTCTTAACAGACTGCGGATCTATATTGCTCTTATGTTTTAGTTCATTATGGATGCCGTCAGACCATGGATTTGCCGGAAATTAACACTAGTCGACGACTTACACTTGTGTTCACGGAAACGTGTTGTTGTTTTCCATTTGGACTGGTTAATTCGTTCGTAGTGTGTGTTTTCTTCCGTCCGATTATCCTGAAATGGACATCGGCTATATGAATAGCACTACGCTTAAACATGTGTCATATTTCACGGTCTAGTTCACCCGGCTGAACTTCACGAGATTGGCGCCCTTCGCCCTAGCTGAAGACAGTGTCAGCTTTGTTGTATGACATTTAGACACAACTATAATGAACTGCCCCCTGGAGAGAGACTCCGTCAGGTGTGTTGCGGCCCAAGACGCACCGTTGTTTTATGGCGGGAGCTGGTACTACAAACTGCTATAACGGTGTCTCAACGACCTTCTAGGTTATGGAACTGATGATGATGATGAGAGTTAGGATTAGAGTTAGGATTGGGGGTTATGATTAGGATTAGTGCTAGGAATAGGGTTAGAAATATGGTTAGGGTTAGGATTATCTTTTCTACACTTTTATCTTTATCTAAGTCTTTCAATCAAACAATCAATCAAAAACCTTTCAGCCCCATGTGAAGCATAGGTCTTCAACAAATGCTCCCCAACTCTTTATACCATGAGCCATCTGAGACAATTCTGTCCACGTCATGTTTGCTGCTTTTACATTTGCTTCCAGTTCCCTCTTCTACGAGTGTCTCGATCTTCCTCTACTTCTCCTGCTCTGTGGATTCCAGAACAGAGCTACTCTGCTAATGTTATCCACTGGTTTTCGTAAAGTGTGTCCTGTCCATCGCGTTCGCCTTTTCCGTATCTCATGCTCCACTGGTGTCTGTTCCGTTTCCCCCATCAGTCCCACGTTGATGATCTTTTTGCACCATCTCCATCCTTGTATTTTCCGCAGGCAACCATTTACGAAAGTCTGTACCTTTTCAATAAGTACGTTTATTATCCTCCATGTTTCAGAGCCAAAAAACAGAACGGATTCGATGTTGGAGATGAAGATTATTATTTTCGTGCTGGTTTACTTATTTAAAAAAAAAAAAATATCGACCTGAATGATAGAAAATGGAAGGGACCTAGAGGTTATAATAGATCATACAGGTAAAGTAAGTGAGCAAGACCAGGTAGCAGTGAAAAAGGATAATGCAATGTTAGGTATGATAACAAGAAATATTAAACTTAGGATCAATGAAGTGATAGTCAAACTGTATAAAGCATTAGTTAGACCTAGATTGGAGTAATGTATACAGGTGTGTAGTCCTTATCGTAGAGATGATACGAACATGTTGGAAAGAATAGAAAACGAGTGACAAAGCTGTTGGTGGGATTCCAGAATTACAGTTATGTGGAAAGACTCAGAAAAAAAAGCCTACAGAGTATAGAAGAGAGAAGAATTCGAGGTGACAATACAGTTTTATAAGATAATAAAAGGAACGGATAAATTAGGATATAACAAGTTTTCCAAATACAACCACCTACAAGAACCAGAAGGCATAGCTACAAATTAACTAAAGAGAGGTTCAGATTATGTATTAGGAAATATTTTTTTAGTCAGAGAGTGGTGAATACATGAAATATATTTACCACAGAAAATTGTGGAGGCACGAACAATTAATGCATTTAAGAATAGATTGGATGCACATAGCTTTCATAGAAATGAAATGCAAAATAAACTGGTTGTTTACAGACTTGGCAGAGTCTTCTAAACCAGTAAAAAGACGTTAAGTTAAGTTAACACGAAATGGAATACTCTTCCAATACAATTTACCAATCGCATCTTAACAATAGACCCACTCTCTTCAACCATCTTCCATTTGATTCACTCTCCCCAGACGTGCCGCAGCCTTTTGCCACCCTGCCAGACCTCACTTCTTCCTACTGGCTTGCTAGTATTCTAATTTTCCCAAGTTCCGACATTTCGTGAACCCATCAATACAAGTTGAGCGCAAAGTTTGATCTGGGCCACTGACATTGGGCGCGTTCTATTGACAAGTTTGATTGGGCCAAATTTGAATAAGTCTGCGGAGATTCCACTCAGCGATGGTACAATCTGTCAGAACGTTGTTGTACGCTAAAGCTCACCCTGCGACTAGCAGGAAGGTTGAGGAAATATGCCTTTCGCAATGTTGAACGTTGAATTAGACAGGGATCCAGAGGCAGGATTGCCAACTTGGCTTTTTAAAAGCCAATTTCTAGAAACTAGAGACTAAAAAAAAATGCATTTCGACTTTTTAAAATTGTTTTTATTTGGTCTTGTTTTTTCATGGGCTGTATTCTATTTTAGAATTTTTGGAGATTAGTTGGTGTCTTAAAACACGTTTAATGTTTTTCTTTGTACTTTCGTGTAGTAATGTACAATGATAGAGATAGATAGATAGATAGATAGATAGATAGATAGAGATAGATAGAGAGAGAGAGAGGATACAGTGAGAGAAATACCAAGAGAGAGAGAGAGAGAGAAGAATGGCAGAAGAGAGACGAACTAGAAGAGGAGAAAAGAGAGATAGATAGATAAAATAATGATAAAAGAGAGATATAGAAACGAGCGAGAGAGAGAGTGAGAGAGAAAGAGAGGGGTGGGGGAGGGGTGTGGATTGGATAGTGCCAACAATGTATTGTGCTCTTTTAAGCTTCTTGTAAGGAAAGGGAAACTAACGTCTGGTCAGGCAAAACATACTGATCAGACATGTTAGTCAGGGTCAGGCAAAATATACTGATCAGACATGTTAGTCAGAGTCAGGCAAAACATACTGATCAGACATGTTAGTCAGGATCAGGCAAAATATACTGATCAGACATGTTAGTCAGGGTCAGGCAAAACATACTAGCCAAGACCCTCACCCCAGCTTCCCAGTAGCCATCCCTGGAAACGAGCTGTTTTCATGGCAGCTTGGCTAACGAGGAAATGGAACGATGTGATACCAGTAGTAGTGAGTGACACCCAGATGAAGCCAAGCATGGCACAACCGTCAGGAAGACCCCGGTCCACCTTCATCAGCATGCTCCAGATGTGAGGAAAGCTACTGCAACCCGCCACTTAATTACCTTTTCATGACGCACAAAAGAGTAGCCTACTCATTGTGGGCATTCGCAAACAATCAATTTCTTGTAACAATAGCTGGCCTTAATAACGTGCTTGCATTTTATTTTAGACATGCCAGGAGATTAATAAAAAAATCAGACATGCTTTGTTATAACATAACGCCTTTAAACTGGTTTAGACGTCTCTGCATGGTGTGTTTACAATCAGTTCATTTTACATTCACTTGATCTAAAAATACATATGCGCATCCAATCTATTATTGAATGCATTAATTAACCCTGTCTACAGTATTCCTTGTGGCAATGCATTCAAAATATTTTTATAAAAAGCAGATTCAAAAATTATGTCGCAAAAGTACAAAAGTATCCAGGTGGGGACAAATTCAATCACACTCCAGCCATTCTCATAGTCAGTGATTAAAACAGCTATCATGTTTATAAACATATAAAGAAGATATAAATATGACACTCAAATAGATTTGACAGCAATACAGCAGCCGCATATTAAACAGAAACATAATGCAGAAGTCACAAATGTACATGATAGACAGTGTGGAACAGCCTAGAATAGACGATCAACTCTGTGGTCTGACTGACTTTGAACGTGTTTGACCAACTATATGGTCTGACTGAATGTGATTGATCAACTATTTGCCCTGACTGACTTTGAACGTGACTGACCAACTATGTGCCCTGACTGACATTGAACGTGACTGACCAACTATGTGTCCTGACTGACTTTAAACGTGATTGACCAACTATGTGCCCTGACTGACTTTGAACGTGACTGACCAACTATGTGCCCTGACTGACTTTGAACGTGACTGACCAACTATGTGCCCTAACTGACTTTGAACGTAATTGACCAACTGTGTGTCCTGACTGACTTTGAACGTAATTGACCAACTGGGTCTGGCGCTTTGTCCAATTCCTCAACTTCGTTCTCTGATTGACACAGTTTGTTCCTAACATTTCTTCCCCACTCGTGAAGGCTGGAAATATGAAAGTGACTGCTTTAAGGCTAACCTCCAGCACGGCTGAGCTTGTAATTGAGATTAGAGAATAAACAAGCCAATGTTTGTTTTGTTAACACGGGCACTCAAGTACGAAATAACGAAATTGAGTTCGGTCGACGTTCTCATGCCCCGTGCTATCCACTACAGGGTCCACCCGTTTGACTTAACATTGATCTTAGGCCCGATTAAATATCTAGCTGGAGGCCTGTTTTGTCATTTGGTTTCCAGGCACCGGAATAAGCGCCAAACAGATCCAACAGATGACATTCTTGTAGCATGTAATGCCTGTCTATTTGTGCATGCTTCGTTCTATTATAAGACTGATGGGGTCGCCGATGCAGTTCCATTTTTCGAATTGAAATAACAGTCCAAATTATCTGAACTCAGCATGTGCTAATGAAAGACTAGACGTCCTTATTAATTTCCTACAACTGACGGAGACTGGTTATAAATTCAACAGAGTTTTAAAAAAATGTAGTGGGTATTTGCCAATTGCAAGAAACAAGGGCAAGAGATAGAAGCGCTAGAAAAAAAGAAAAAAAAATCAGAACTGCGGAAATTGGAATATACGTTTTTAAAAACAGTATAACATAAATTTTATTTTTGTTCTTTTTTGTTGCGTTCGCCTTATTTATCTATTCCCCAAGGCGGTGTGAGTTGTACTGTGGTTTTTATTTTGCGCCTGTCAGCCCAGTGCATCCGACTTCACCATGCATTTTATGTAAGGGTCTGCTTCCTCCTGCATTTTCTAAGGGTTTGCTTCCCCGGGGTACCGGCCGGTGCTGTGATGGGGATCGAACCCAGCACCTTCTGGTTGTGAGCCGTGCCACTTAACCACTAGCCCACGCCGTCCCCAATTGGACATAAATAAAACCCAAAACAAGATATTCCTACCACTAATTGATTGGCTTCGTTCATTCTAAATCTCCCGCTACCAAACACTGAAAGGGCTTAAGTAGCAGAATGTAGTCCAGAGAACGGAATGCGTTGTGTCGTAGTTTACAGCGTAACTGCGATATTTGCACGTTTCGGTCCAACACATCCGACTTCAGCAAGCTACCACTAATCAAGAATATTCTTCTTCTTCTTTTTTCACTTCTTCTTTTAGTCCGACTGTTCTTGCCTTGAGATGTGGGATGCGTACGTAGATTTCTTGTTATCGCCAGGTGGAAAGCTTGTGATGTTGTTAGGAGTGACTTTCTGAGTATGTCAGAGACACCCTAGAGCCACTGACGTCAAATCGGAGGCCTGCATATAGTTTAGTCGAAGAATAAACGTCATTTCACGCGGTTTAACCCACAAGTGCTCTGTTGTTCTCTATATTTTTGGAGAATCTCAGAACAATACACGAACACCGTAGCACAGGCGGGAATCCCCTAATAGAATAAGTAGATTTTTAAACATAATTTGTAATTTTGCCAAAGCAACGGCCGTTAAATCTACTCTTGTCGATTTTCAACTGCCGAGGGATTTTTAACGTGAGCGACACTGGACACGGGCGTCCGATCTCTTCTACCCAGAGATCTGGGGAAATATCAGAAAGTTCACGGGACAAAATCCCGGTCTCCACCGTGATTTGAACCCTCAACCTCCATCGCTCGAGGCTAACGTTGTACCTCGTTACCACTCACTCCCTTTCATATGATTTGCTCTCGCCGCAGACTGGCCATAACGCATTCTACCTACATGACCAAACCGCTTGATTTTGTGGGCGTCAATGTAGGCCCTAACTGGGTTTGCTGAGCGTCAATGTAGGCCCTAACTGGGTTTGTTGGGCGTCAATGTAGGCCCTCCTAACTGGGTTTGTTGAGAGTCAATGTAGGCCCTAACTGGGTTTGTTGGGCGTCAATGTAGGCCCTAACTGGGTTTGTTGAGAGTCAATGTAGGCTCTAACTGGGTTTGTTGAGAGTCAATGTAGGCCCTAACTGGGTTTGTTGGGCGTCAATGTAGGCCCTAACTGGGTTTGTTGGGCGTCAATGTAGGCCCTAACTGGGTTTGTTGAGAGTCAATGTAGGCACTAACTGGGTTTGTTGAGAGTCAATGTAGGCCCTAACTGGGTTTGTTGGGCGTCAATGTAGGCCCTAACTGGGTTTGTTGGGCGTCAATGTAGGCCCTAACTGGGTTTGTTGAGAGTCAATGTAGGCCCTAACTGGGTTTGTACCCATTGTCTGCCTCGGCGAAGTGTTGCAGATTAGATCCAGGATTGTCACAAAGCGCATCTACCCAGCTCTGGATCTTACTCGTTCGTGTTTCTAGTAAGGGAAAAGATTGACATTGGTAAAACAACGTAGGAATACAAAGTGCTTCTACCAGCCTTCTCTTAGGGGCAAGAAGTGTCTAGGGTGTTTCAAAATGAGTGCAATTTGATAATGGACACGTTTCGCCTTCTGAATTCTGTGTGCAATCTCTCTGTCCACTCTGCCATCATCAGTGAACCAACTACCTAGGTATTTGAACTCCTATACTTGCTTGATATCAATGTCATGTGCTCACGCGAACTCATCAAGGTCTCCGTTTTTTCTGTGTTAAATCTTTTTGTTGTATTCTTTACAAGCGAAACTTCTTCTTCTTCTTCTTCTTCTTCTTCTTCTTCTTCTTCTTCTTCTTCTTCTTCTTCTTCTGCGTTCGTTCTCAATCTCCCGCTACCAAACCCTGAAAGGGCTTAAGTAGCAGAATGTAGTCCAGAGAACGGAATGCGTTGTGTCGTAGTTTACAGCTTGACTGCGATATTTGCACTTTTCGGTCCAACACATCCGACTTTAGCAAGCATTTTTTGAGAGCATTCCCTCTTTGATCCCTTCTCCTTAGCCAGTCTGCCCTGCTGCAGCCTGTTATCCAGGATCACCGCGTGAAGGTGTAGAAGGGTCTTGGCAGCTCTGGTTCGCTGGCCCTGCCGCTAGCAGTCAGCTATGGGTCGCTGACCACTGCAGCTCTGACCTGCGGTTCCTCTGATACTGAGCAGGATTGCCGTAGCAACGACCTGTCATCAGTAGGGTAAAAACACAAGTGAAACTGAGATAGGTTATATGTTGCTGTAGGTCTCCATATGGTAAAAGAGTGACCTGACCATCAGCTAACAACAGTTCATTTAGGGACTCCTCGTGGGGGTTAGCAAACTGTGTGATTTTATCCATACAATTTATGAAAGAGTGCAGACAGAACATACCTCTGTCGCACACCACACAGTACTTTAAACCAATTTTTCATACCCGCACTTGTTCGTACTGCGCCTACGCTGTTTTCGTAAAGAGAATACCACGTTACCATACTCAGGATAAGAGCCTGCCACTCACTTCAAATGTGTTGACCCGAAAGGTGCAAATATCGCAGTCGAGCCGTAAACTACGACTCAACGCATTCCGTTCTCTGAACTACATTCTGCTGCTTGTCACTTTTCAGGGCGTGGTAGCGGGAGATTGAGAACTAACAAAGCCAAGTTAGGTAATACGAGTACAAGTCAATAACCAGGTCACACATAACTATTTAAAAGAAAACTAAATGAGATATGGGTTTGAAAACTTGGTCTTGTGGCACTGACACTGTTCCTTTTGAACTACATTGATATACTTATCTCATCGCATTATAAGTGCTACAATAGTTGGGAGGGGGCGAGGGGTGTGCTACAATAGTAGGGAGTGATGTGTGCTACAATAGTAGGGAGTGATGTGTGCTACAATAATAAGGAGTGATGTGTGCTACAATAGTAGAGAGTGATGTGTGCTACAATAGTAGGGAGTGATGTGTGCTATAATAATAAGGAGTGATGTGTGCTACAATAGTAGGGAGTGATGTGTGCTACAATAGTAGGGAGTGATGTGTGCTACAATAGTAGGGAGTGATGTGTGCTACAATAATAAGGAGTGATGTGTGCTACAATAGTAGAGAGTGATGTGTGCTACAATAGTAGGGAGTGATGTGTGCTACAATAATAAGGAGGGATGTGTGCTACAATAGTAGAGAGTGATGTGTGCTACAATAGTAGGGAGTGATGTGTGCTACAATAATAAGGAGTGATGTGTGCTACAATAGTAGAGAGTGATGTGTGCTACAATAGTAGGGAGTGATGTGTGCTACAATAATAAGGAGTGATGTGTGCTACAATAGTAGGGAGTGATGTGTGCTACAATAGTAGGGAGTGATGTGTGCTACAATAATAAGGAGTGATGTGTGCTACAATAATAAGGAGTGATGTGTGCTACAATAGTAGAGAGTGATGTGTGCTACAATAGTAGGGAGTGATGTGTGCTACAATAATAAGGAGGGATGTGTGCTACAATAGTAGAGAGTGATGTGTGCTACAATAGTAGGGAGTGATGTGTGCTACAATAATAAGGAGTGATGTGTGCTACAATAGTAGGGAGTGATGTGTGCTACAATAGTAGGGAGTGATGTGTGCTACAATAGTAGGGAGTGATGTGTGCTACAATAGGAAGTGGTGATGAATACACCATCTGTAACTACCCCTGATGTCCGCTGATCCGACTGACATCTCCGCTGATTTACAAATACAACATTTAAAAAAAAGAACGCTTTCGGCAGGAGAGAGAGAGTCGCTCTATAACCACAAACTCCAAATAATTAACAAATCGCTTCCGTTTTACTGCCTTCCCACTCCACCCAATGCTGCAGCCTGTCCAGGGTCATTTGCTTTAACAAGCCCAACAAAATGTGGCTTCCATCTTGACGGGGACCGGGTTAATTCTATTTTAGAGCGGACCAGGCCTGGAAGTTATGGCCCGGAGCGGAGGAGGGGTAATATAATAATGACTGAAAGAGCGGAGAAATAATTAGGTTAGGGAGAGGGGAAATGGGGGTGGAGGTTCGAAAGTGTGCAGCAGCATCGTGTGCCATGCCGACATATGCAGACGATCTTGGAACTGTTATGCTCGGATTATCATTATTTGTATTCATACATTCTGTCGTGGGACGTCTTCTGTGGCGTGATATTAAAACCGACTATCATTTTCACTCGTCGACGTATGTTTGTTTTCCACCAGTAATTATTCGCTTTTCAGGTTACAGCCACGGACCTCATAAAACATGTCAAAAATAGATGATTCCTTTTCTAGAGATGTGATAATTTGTCTTTGTTATCATGCGTGTAAAACATTGTTTTTGGTCCGATGTATGTGGTAAGTTCGCTATGTTGTGATGTGTTTAATACGTTTTCTTTATCCTGATGTATAAAGCCAATTGTCTTTGTTCTGATGTGCGTAAAAAGCTGTCTATGTTCTGATGTGCGTAATAAGTTGTCTTTCTTCTGATGTGTATGGTTAATTGTCTTTCTTCTGATGTGTGTAATAAGTTCTCTTTGGTCTGATGTGTTTAATAAGTTGTCTTTCTTCTGATGTGTGTAATAAGTTGTCTTTCTTCTGATGTGTGTAATAAGTTGTCTTTCTTCTGATGTATTTAATAAGTTGTCTTTCTTCTGATGTGTGTAATAAGTTGTCTTTCTTCTGATGTGTGTAATAAGTTGTCTTTCTTCTGATGTGTTTAGTTAATTGTCTTTCTTCTGATGTGTGTATTAAGTTGTCTTTGTTCTGATGTGTTTAGTTAATTATCTTTCTTCTGATGTTTGTAAAAAGTTGTCTTTCTTCTGATGTGTGTAATAAGTTGTCTTTCTTCTGATGTGTGGAATAAGTTGTCTTTCTTCTGATGTGTGTAATAAGTTGTCTTTCTTCTGATGTGTGGAATAAGTTGTCTTTCTGATGTGTGGGATAAGTTGTCTTTCTTCTGATGTGTGTAATAAGTTGTCTTTCTTCTGATGTGTATAATAAGTTGTCTTTCTTCTGATGTGTATAATTTGATGACTTGTTTTTTTATCCTGGACAAAAGCTGATAACTGCAATATATGTATGACTTTTTCATGGTGGGACAATCCTGTTAACTACAATTCATTTATACATTTTTCATCATAGGCCAAAGCTGATAACTGTAATAACTTCATGTCTTCTTTCATCGTGTGCCGTCACTGATAACTGCAATAGATTAATGGGGTGCATGTGTTCGGATACTGACGTCAGCTATTTGTTTGGTGTGGTAAATATTCAGGGGAAATAACTTACAAGGAACAAAATACATGAATCGATAAGTCCATAACTTTCATCTGGTAATGCGATTTAACAATGGGAAATACGTTTTCAAAAACAAGATAATGTACTTGCGTCTTAATTCACCCTGAACAAAAGAAATATATATTTGTAGCACCGAAGTTGATGTAGTGACGTCATAGAATACTCCACTTTTTAACTGTTGGGGGTGTCTAACATTATGCGAGAATAAAGGAGAATTTCTTGAATCTGCCAATGTTGGTCACGATAAATAGAGTAGGATCCAGTTTCTTAAATAGCATGGCATTACCCATGCTGTTAAATGATGTAATAATAACCGTTACTTAAGCCTGTTAGCTAACCCTTACCCTAACCTTAACCGTAAATCTAACCTAACCATAATCCTAAACCTGGGGATGGTGTGGGCTAGTGGTTAAGTGATACGGCTCACAACTCGAAGGTTCGCTCGCCAATCACAGCACCGGCTGTTACCCCACTGAAGCAAACCCTTAAAAAATGTAGGAGGAAGCAGACCCTTACATACAATTCAATGCTGAAGTCGGATGCACTGAGCCGACAGGCGCAAAATATAAACATAGTGCAACGCATTCTGCCTTGAGAAATAGAGAAAAAAGGCCCAACAATAACCCTAAACCTAATAATAATAATAATAGCTGTCCATCGTTGTCGATGAGGACCGCCGACATCATCCTTGTCACAGATTTCCCTGTTGGCTGTGGGTGCGCATGTGGCTAAACAGGCCAATGCGAGCACGAAAACATCTGCTACATATCGGGCACACGAGGTTTGTAGAAGGGGATGGTGTTCCCGCTGCTCGGGATTTCCGCGTCTCTCGTCTGTTCTGGGCTTTCACAACACGGTCATCTTCACCGGCAGCTACACCCGATTTGACTGCGCTTCTCCAGTCAGATCTGTTTTGCGCAAGACATTCTCAGGTGTCGATGTCTATCTGGCAACTTTTTAGTGAGTCCTTCAGACCGTCTTTAAAACGTTTCTTTGGGCGCCCTCTCTCGCGCCATCCCTCTCTCAGCTCGCCGTAGAGAAGCTTCTTTGGGAGCCGCTCGTCTGACATACGGACGAGGTGTCCGGCCCATCCTAGTCGTGCTTTTTCTAGCAGTGCATGGATGCTGGGAATGTTAGCCCTCGAGAGAACCTCGATGTCAGTGACACGATCTTGCCATCGGATGTGGAATATTCGCCTCACGTAACCTGTGAGGAAGTGGTTTAACCTCCTTGCATGTCCAGAGTATACAGTCCAGCTTTCGCAAGCGTATAGTAGGGTTGGAATGATGGTTGCACGGTAGACTTTGAGTTTGGTCTTGACGCTGATGCCACGACGTGCCCAGACCATCGAGCGCATTCTACCAAAGGCTGTGCTGGCCTTTGCTATTCTGCTTGCCACCTCATCGTCTAGGCTGACAGATCTCGACAGCGTGCTGCCCAGATATGTGAATTTGTCTACGGCATTCAACGTCTGCCCGCTGACTGTAGTCTCTGGTTTTGTGTACGGCATGCCTGGTGCTGGTTGGTACATGACCTCTGTTTTTTTGGCATTTATGGTCAGGCCAAAATTTTTGCATGCGGCAGAGAACTGGTCCATTCCAACCTGCATGTTCAGTTCTGAGTTGCTCATTAGAGCGCAGTCGTCAGCAAATACAAGTTCCCTGATTATATCGCCAGCCACTTTGGTTTTGGCCTTCATTCTTCTGGAATTGAGTAACTTGCCATCTGTGCGGTAAACCCTAAACCTAACCCTAAACATAACCCAAACCGTACACATAACTTTAACCGTAACCCTAAACCTAAGCATACACCTAACTCTACCCTAAACCTAACCATAACCCTAAACTACCCATAACCCTAACACTAACCCTAACCATACACCTAACCATGCACCTAACCATAACCCTTCCCAAAACTGAATTAACTATGTATTTTACACGTCTTTCTTCATATACATCTTTACTTATTTATTTAAAATTAAATTAAATCGATCTGTCCTTCCTTTTTACCCGAAATGGAAAGCCCCGTTACGTACGATGGTAAACCAGGGAGCTCTGTTTGGGGTGAATTAAGGACGCAAGTACCTGAGATGGTTACCGCCATGACACCGAAGAACTAACTCATCAAAGTGTAGAGCCTTCTATCTCCAGTCCCGTGAGGTGAATTAGCGAGTTTGTAAGCTTAGCTTCGGGAACCTGACATACTGTGGAGAACGCTAGAACTACGGTTAAATAATGTTAGCTCAGAGAACAGTGGCGAGGAGATGTACCAGCAGATGGACGGAATTAGGGCAGGATTAACAATCAATACAGAGACTCACAGTAGGTTGGATGGAAAGGAGACAGAACTGACACGGATTACAAACGACACAGAGGTTGTCCAGCAATTTCTACGTTATTGTTGCAACTCCGTGTGTGATTATCGTTACGTTGGAAAGAATAGGTTGCGACCTTTGAACCCTGTTGTGTTAGTTAGTTTTCTTTCCACTTGTGCCGTTGAGCGACGTGGTAGCTTAAGTCGTCTATCTTGCGCCAAGTGCGTTTCGTCAGTCAATGTAAGCCCTTGTCGTTGCACAATCACTCTAAAGTCATCTATCCGCCTACCTCGCGGCCGCCAATTGTCTAATAGCCAGATCTACCAGCATTGTAAGCCATCAGTAGAAGATGATGAGGGTGCATTCTCATGAGATGACCAAACCAACTTATTTTCTGCCTGGAAATGTATTCGACACAAGCCGTAGTGCCGACCATACTTCTTCTTCTTCTTCTTCTTCTTCTTCTTCTTCTTCTTCTTCTTCTTCTTCTTCTTCGTACGCTGTCAAACGTCAACCTGTATTTTTTCGAAGAAACAGCGGTCATCCTGAGGCTGTCGACACTGCCATAGAGCTTGTCTAGTGTTGCCACTGGTGATGGCCACATGTGCTTTCTCTGGTCCTCGTATGTCGGGCAGTTTTGCAGCAGATGTTCAGCGGTCATTTTCCCGGTACCACATGTGCATTCATCAGTGCCACCTATCTTCAGTTTATTGAATAGATGGTATCTCAGTCTGTTGTGGCCTGTGCGGAGTCTGAAGACCACGACCTGCTTGCTTCTGTTCAACTGGTAATAGGCATCGTTTTTTTGTGTAGCCAGTATGTTCTGTTTCCCATTTGGCCATGCATCTGGCCCTAATAATCCTTTTGGACTCTTCGTAGTTCACACTAGAATCTGGTTGTGGTAGTCTTGCACCTTCTTTTGCCAGTCTGTCTGCCTTGGATGTTACAGTGGGATGGAACCAAATGTACCACTACTCTTTTTGGTGCGGACTGCTGGCATAGTAGAGTATTTTCTGGCGTTTTAGTGCTGTGACTACGACCAGAGCATCTGTAAACAGGACTATCTGGCTGTCATTGCTTTCGCCTGTCAGCATTGCTTCTACCTCAGCCCTCAGTGCCTCTGTCTCCGCTCTGAAATTGCTTGAGAATTTTCCAGTTGCCACTGACAGTGTTATTTTTCTACCATTTGGTAGGCTCAGAAATACCCCTGCTCCTCCGTTCTGTGTTGTGTTTGTTACAGAACCGTCGGTGAATGCATGGGTCCATTCCATGCTTGAGTAGTTTTCCGTTATGTACCTCAGGGTTATGTCTCTTCTTTCTTTTTCAGTCTGGCTGTTCTTGTTTCCAATACCTGGTATATTTTCTACCATTTCCGGAATGATATGCTGCTTCCAGGTAGGTTTGCGTACAGTAGAGATGGGCTGTGGTATTGTTACGGTGTTCATAGGGTCTTCGCTCATCTTTGCTCTGACCATACTTCGAATATCGTCGTTCCGCATTCTGTCTCTTCTGGTAACACCGATGACTTTTATCAAACACTTCATTTCACAAGTCGAAATTCTGTTCACGCGCTCTTGACAGAGGCCATGTTTGGCACTGGTAGCACAGAATCGGTATAAATATACTGTTTATCAGCTGTTGCTTTGTTGCCAAACTAATACTCGGCTGTCTAGTCTAAGCAGTGGTGACAGCTGATAAGTCACCGCAGATGCTTTCTGACACATAGTCTCAATTTCCCTGTCGATCCTACCGTCTGCCGAAAAAATACTGCCCAAATACTTGAACTGATGGACCTGTGGAAGTGCAATATCATTTAGACTTATCTTGAGTGTCCAAGAGTTCTACTGATCAGCACAGTTTCTGTTTTGTTCTCTCTAATTCGCCAATTATATTTAGCACAGGTTGTGTTATGTTTTTGAAATATTTGTATTGAACTTTACGTGATCGTTGTACGAATGGACTTCTATTTCTCCTATTTTAACCAACTTCCTTATAACCTAGAGAGCTGAAATTGTGTATACAGCCTCAACTAGGGCGATTAGTTAATCTATCGACATTTGACGGATCATGGGCAGGTCATTCAAAAGTATTTACCGAAAAACGCAATTTTAACAGTTTTGTTTAAATTATAAATCATCAAGTGCCTTGCCAGTTGGCGCTGGATATCATTGATCTCCATCCACTACTATCACGTGTGTCGTTTACCAACTCTGTTGTTGATTGTCGCCCTTGCCATTCTCTCAGGCTGTCCAGCATCTTTTCTCTCGGTTTCCTCTGTCTCTCTTTCCTGCTATATTTCCCGTTGTCACGACGTGCTCCGAGTCGTCTCTTCTCAAAGCATGCCCCAAAAAAGGATGACTGCCTTGTTCTGATCCCTGCAATAAGTTGTTTTGTTGTGTGTGTGCCTCTTCGAGGACTGCATCACTAGTCTTCTTCACAGTCAATGGGATCCACATCATTTTGATGTAATCTACTCTTATATATTAAACATTCAGACGATAAAGGACCAAGAATCAAGAGAGGGGCGTCATGGATGGCACAGGCAGAGACAACAATCGGACACGTCACTACAGCTGGCAAGGAGAACGAATGGGTCCACACTGGTGATAGAATGATAGAGTACCAGAGAGTCATCATAACCTTAGGCAAGGGATGCAGAGAACAGGACAACGCGAGAGCAGAGCACGAGGTGAATCAGCTGATAACTGAGAACACGCAGAAGAGTGACGTCGTCATTTACACCGACGGATCGGTGCTGGGCAGTGGAACAGGCTGTGGCTTCTAGGGTAGAGTGAGAGGACAGGTCGGTGCTGCGCTGTGGAACAGGCTGGGGCTTCTATGGTAGAGTGAGAGGACAGGTCGGTGCTGAGCAGAGCGGGATATACATGTCAACAACCTCCAGTTTGAGAATGGAGATTGAAGCAGTGACTTCAGCACTGAGATGAATATCTGAGACTTCTTTTGCTTGGCTTCGTTTGTTCTCAATCTCCCGCTACCAAACCCTGAACAGGGCTTAAGTAGCAGAATGTAGTCCAGAAAACGGAATTCGCTATGCCGTAGTTTACAGATTGATTAAGATATTTGCATCTTTTGGACTAAAACATCCGACTTAAACAAGATTTTTGTAGTTCCGTGTCAGCATTCTCCCTTCGATCCCTTCTCCTTAGCCAGCCTGCTATGTTGCAGTCTGTTACCAAGAATCACCACGTGGAGGAGTAGAAGGGTCTTGGCAGCTCTGGTTCGCTGGCCCTGCGGCTAGCAGTCATCTATGGGTCGCTGACTGCTGCAATTCATGCGCTGCTCAGCATCTTGACCCCTGAGACTTCTTTAACCTGGGCAATCATCGTGACTGACGCGCAAGTCGTACTTCAGAAGGTTCAGAAAGGATGGTCGAGGAACGGGCGAAGAACAGCTCAAACATACAACGGTTGATATGAATCTACTGTTCTGTTCATGCTGGGTTTCAGTGCAACGAAAGAGCTTCTTCTTCTTCTTCTTCTTCTTCTTCTTCTTCTTCTTCTTCTTCTTGTTCGTCTTCTTGTTCTTCCTCGTACGCTATCAACTTGAATTTGTTCGAAGAAAGTAGCTGTCATATTGAGGCTGTAGACACAGCCATAGAACTTGTCTAGTGTTGCTACTGGTGATGGCCACACGTGCTTTCTTTGGTCCTCGTATATCGGGCAATTTTACAGCAGATGCATCATTTTTTATGTGGCCAGTATGCTCTGTTTCCCATTTGGCCATGTATCTGACCCTAATAAACCTTATGGACTCTTCGTAGGTCACACTAGAATCTGGTTATGGGAACTTAGCACCTTCTTTTGCCAGTCTGTCTGCCTCCTCGTTGTCTTGAATGTTACAGTGGGATGGAACCCACTGTATCACTACTCGTTTGGGTATGGACTGCTGGCATAGTTGACAGAGTACTGCTCTTAAGTCATTAAATTCTGTATTTTTCTGGCTTTTTAGTGCTGTAACCACGGACAGGGCATCTGTAAACAGGAACGGAAGAGCTGACATCTTGGCTTCACAAGCTCCAATAATGGACACGTTAGTGATGGATGGGAGTGACATTTTGAAATCAATCAACGACCGCCTATTGGATGAGGACACCGACATAGATGAATCGGCAATCCACAAGCTGCAAAATGTCGATATTAAACCAGGTCCGAGTGTAGTAGGGCGACTGAGAGAACGGAGTAGAAGAGTGTACAACCAGCGAGCTACAGGGACTATCAGCATGCACATTCTGCACTATTTGCTGAGAGAGACTGATAACCTATGGGTATACCCGGAGTACAGTGACGTAACAAACAGAAAGTATAATTTTTTTTGTACTGTTCCATTACCAGAAACTGTAGTCGGGGATGGAGTGGTACAAATTCATTGTACTAAGCCACAATTTACTTGAGATGGGGTGACCACTTCCCTTCCTCGCTGCCTTTCTTTCCCTAACAGTAGGTCAGATACTAATTTACACATGAAACCCATATACAGTCGACTACTGAAGCGATCCAGAAACGGGAGTTGAACCCCGTACCTCTGCCTTGACAAGTGAGTGCTCTACCACTTCACAAATCCGTGAAATTAAGCTCACGCATAATATCGTGACCTCTCGTCACGCTGAAGTTTCCGAAAGTGTAGGACCGAAGTTCGTTGCGGGTTTGCCTGTAAAGTCCCAAAATCAGAAACAAAAACGTGGCAGTACAAATAAAAGCTTTTACCTAAAAACTTAAGAGTACAGAAAAGAATTACAAAACTACTGTACTGCATAGCTGCTATAGTGGAATACACTACAATCAGACACACACAAGCACACTAGTCATTACTTAACTTAACTTAACGTCTTTATACTGGTTTAGAAGACTATAGAGTCTGTATACAACAAGTTTCTTACGCCTAGAACTAAGTAGACCCGCAGCCAGTTAGGTACCATTTATAGCTGCTCCTAAAAAACCACCTGGGGAAACGTACAAATAACTTTGGTAGATTTTTAACTTGAATTTTGTCTTTGCAATGGCCGTTTAGCCTACTCTTTTCGATTTCTAACTGCCAAGGAATACTGATCCCAGTATTCCGATCTCACTACCAAGAGATTAGGGGAATTTTTACCAGAAGTCCCCTAATACGTACACATTACAAACAAAACACACACACGCATACATATGCAGGCCAATATGTCTATACTGCAAGTAGATACACACACGCATCCATACACTGGGCAATACGTCCACATTACAAACAGATAGACACACGCACCGATATATATACCAGTATGTCAACACTTCGAATGGATACACAGACGTACCCGTATACAGGTCAATACGTCTACACTACAGACAGATACACCGGCCGATACGTCCTGATATAACCTAAAAGACTACCGTGTGTGGTTGAAAGCTGCGTGTCTTCACCAGTACAATACAAAAGGGGAAACATTCGAACACAAAAGACCAAAAAGAGCCCCAAGTATTCCTATATTTGCTTGTTAAGAATCGGACTTCACTGCACTAATGGTATACTCATAGTCACTCATTATCTTAGTAAATGAGGACAATTGTGGGTACTGATGGTTTATGTAGCCCGCTGTTTATGCACACTCCTGCTCCGTATTTTCATTCGCTCCTCTCTGTTTAACCGTCGTTTAATTTCGTAATCATCTGTTGCAGTGCCATAATACAGCAGGCGGTCTCCAAACCGTACATGTTAAACCAAGAACCGATCGTTGCCCACCCCCCTCCCCCCTCTCGTCTCCAAACCGTACATGTTAAACCAAGAACCGATCGTTGCCCACCCCCCCCCCCCCTCTCGTCTCCAAACCGTACACGGTAAACCAAGAACCCGTCGCTGCTCCCCCCCCATAAAAAAAAAAAAAAACAACCTACACGTTAAACGAATGACCCGTCGTTGCTTCCCCCCCCCCCCCCAATCCTACACGGTAAACCAAGAACCCGTCGTTGCACCCCCCCCCCACCAGTCCGAAACCTACACGTTAAACCAAGGACCCATCGTTGCTTCCCCCCCCCCCACCCGTTAAACCAAAGACTCGTCGTTGCCCCCCCCTTTCGTCCCTACACGTTAAACAATGGACCCGTCGTTGCCCCCTCCCCTCGTCCCTACACGTTAAACAATGGACCCGTCGTTGCTCCCCCCCCCCGTCCCTACACGTTAAACCAAGGACCCGTCGTTGCTCCCCTCCCCGTCCCAAATCCTACACGTTAAACAAAGGACCCGTCGTCCCCCCCCCCCCGTCCCTACACGTTAAACCAAGGGCCCGTCGTTTCCCCCCCCCCGTCCCTACACGTTAAACCAAGGACCCGTCGTCCCCCCTCCCCCGTCCCTACACGTTAAACCAAGGACCCGTCGTTGCCTCCCCCCCCCCCGTCCCTACACGTTAAACCAAGGACTCGTCGTTGCTCCCTCCCCCACGTTAAACCAAGAACTGGCTCAATTGTTTTCCAAAGAGGCTTCCCTTGTTTCCGGGCCCTGCTGCTAATGTCGCAAATATTGACCCAGACCACGGCTGACAGAGCAAACAGTAGAGAAGATGGACTCGGAAACTAAGGACAGACGCCATTTATCGGCATACGCCGCATGGTCCATTAAAACTACATCAGGGGGGCCCAAACTGAAACATCCATGAAGGCTCAATGAAAAAAGATTTCATGGTATTAGGGCCACATGGATACAGACTCGAATGTCCATTACCTTAAGAAGGCGATGTGGACTGTTAAAGACAATATGAAGACACTGTATATGTAGACGATACAGTTTTGATTGCAAAAAAAGTGAGCAAGAATTGCAGAAGCTTGTGACAATAATATACCAAATAAGTGAAAGAGTTAGGATTACAAATAAACATAAATAATGCAAAGACTGTGACCCGTGCCAAAAATGATAAGTAATCTTGTACGCAGATAAAAATAGTGGTTATGGCGTAAAGTGCTGCATAACTGGGTCAGTACATTTTCTCAGGGACGCCCAAATATTGCTAGTCAAGTCCGACTTGGTCGTCCTGTCCAGATTGCAACAGATTCATATGTGATGAGGGGGATATGAAATGATTCAAGCTGACAGATGAGTAATGATAGACACTGTAGCAGCTGCACTATGGTGTTCGCACGGAACAGGATCAAGAATAATGCATAACTGATTTATTTCCGGAAAGTATGCTTGAAAATTATTGACAAACCCAAAATAAACCGAACGTGCTTGTTCGTGCAGTATATCTGTCAGCATGCAGACGGATGTATGCATTCCCGAATGTCAAGGGAAAGGCTTCTAAAGAGGCTCCTGTATAGTAAATTGAGTGAGGGAGAACTATCACAGGGACGACCAAAAGAAGTGGTTCAAGGACTGTCTGAAGGAGTCCCTTAAGTGATGTCGAAATAGACATTAACACCTGGGAAAATCTGGCTCAAAATCGCTTAACACGGAAGCGTGCGGTCACAAACGGCGTTGAAACTCTGTGAGGGTCTTTGTATCCATTTGTGCCCAGGATAGACGTGCAACTAGAAATCTTAGAGCAGAGAAAATATCAGAAACATCTAGAATATCAACGACTACTCCGGTCTACGTTTGCCAGTCGTGTCAAAGATCTTTTCAGGCTCAAATTGGCTTGATCAGCCTTGAGAGAGCGCGCGCGAGCACACGCCCGCGCCCGCACGCACACACACTCAAGGTTGTATCGTGATATGTAATGATGTTGGTGATCCTCATCGACGACACTGGACGAATTATTATGCCGACGAAGAAGCGAAGATGCTCAACAGGATTATAACTAGGTCGAGATCATAGGTGAGTCTCCACCAACCTAAATCAAAGCGTCCTTCAATGCAGTGGAAACATTCTTCACCTTCTACAAAGAAGTTCAAGGTTATCACATAAGAACGTAATGTTACACTTTAATTCAATTTGTTTTTGTTTGTTGTGTACGCCTTATTTTTCTATTCTCCAAGGTGGTGTGCGTTTGCACTACAGTTTTAATCTTGCGCCTTTTGGTCCAGTGCATCCGACTTAAGTTTGCATTTTATGTAAAAGTCTGCTTCCTCCAGAATTTTCCTAAGGGTTTGCTTCCTCGGGGTAACGGCCGGTGCTGTGATGCGGGATCGAACCCAGCACCTTCGGGTTGTGAGCTGTGTCACTTAACCACTAGCCCACGCCGTCCTCTAACTAAATTCAAGTGGCGTCTCCACAAGGAAAGTTAGTTGAAATAGTTGTGTTTTCATGAAATTCAAAGAAAACGTGGGGGCGTGCTGACTAGAGGAGTACTATTCCATCATGACAATGTCAGACCACATACGGTTCGATTAAACCAGGAGAAAACTGGCCCACTAAGGTTTACAACTTCTTGAACATTTACATTACAACCCCGATCTAGCTTCGAGTGATTTCCACCTGTTTGGTGCACAATTTACCCACCTCGGCGGAAGACGTTTCGTGAATGAAGGAGAGTTTGGATATGTAGTGAAAATGTGGCTAAGACAGTAGACCAACGACTTCTAGAATAGGGTTTGGTACACAGAAGCAAAGACAATCATAAAATGATTCATGAAGTTCATCATGTAGCATGTCCTTTGTAGAACGTCAGGTTCTTTCTCCTTCATGAAAACAGAATGGAAATATCGACACAATTACTGCAATCCAGAAAATGACAGCACAGCCAAACTTGACGGGGGTGGGTAGACAAAGATCTTTAGACATTGCATTCTCAAGGCCCACCTCTACAGAGACACCACCACAAGCGAACTCGGATCCCCCCCAAGCAATCACCGGAACATGTCCTGCAGGTCTGCCCCACTTTTGCAAACTAAAGAGAGGCAGAATGACCCAGGGGAGCGACCATGCCCGGAAAGCTGTCGATTACCTGAAACGCAGTTTCTTTTGTGAAACTCATCGGGCTAGAAGCATAGCATCAGTGGATCGAAGGTGAAGAGGTGCACTGACAAAGCATTGTGATAAGTGTGTCAGTGTTGGTGGGAATTATGTTCTGAAATAAGGGAAACTGTACATGCAATAATAAATGGTTTTCAAGTTCGTATCTTATTTTGTATTTAGAAAAAAACATCAATTTGTGACACTTTAGCTGACTTTCTCTAGGATTGATGTTCGCTGCCGTACATGACTGTTTGGTCTCTGACCATAAATCCCTAGAGACTTCTTATGGAACTCTTAAAGACCTCTCACAGAACCTCTCACAGAACCCCTAGAGATCTCTCACAGAACCCATAGAGACCTCTCCCGGAACCCGTAGAGACCTCTCACAGAACCTCTAGAGACCTCCCAAGAACCCATAGAGACCTTTCACAGAACCACCAGAGACCTCCCCCAGAACCCCTAAAGACCTTTCACATAACCTCTAGACCTCTCACAGAACCCCTAGAGACCTTTCGCAGAACCCCTAGAGACCTCTCGCAGAACCTCTAGAGACCTCTCGCAGAACCTCTAGAGACCTCTCACAGAACCTCTAGATCTCTCACAGAACCCCTACTGACCTTTCACAGAACACCTAGTGACCTTTCACAAAACCCCTAGAGACCTCTCACAGAATCACTAGAGACCTCTCACAGAACCTCTCACAGAATCTCTAGAGACCTCTCACAGAAATCCTAGAGACCTCTCATAGAACCTCTAGAGACCTCTTGTAAAACCCCTAGAGACCTCTCACAGAACTAGAGACCTCGCGGAGACAAGAACCTCCGCGTAAAACCGTATTTCACAAACCATCCTACACACATAATCTTCATCTTGTACACCATATTGGGAACCGCTGGCCCCAGACAATACCTTTCTCCCGGCGCATAAAACGCATTTATCTCTTTCATCGTCACAATCCTCGTCGGCATCGATGAGTCTGTTCCCGTTGCTCGTCACGGGCACAGAGGACGCTGTAAAGCCATTAGCCGGCCTGCTGGCGAATACCGTGTTGTTTCCCCTTGCCGTTGTCTCCAATGCCCTTCCCGAGGACCTTGGGTCGTAAAACGCCTTCCGCTGGCTGGCTTCGAAACTGACTAACTACTGGTAATCCGACCCGATTCCACCTTCTCTCATTTCCTCTTCTTTCACTCGTTCCTCCCGGATTTCCCAGTCTCCTCCGTGTGTTTCTCCATCCTTCAATGTTTCTACACTGCGCCAAGTCTCTCTGATCAATAACTGAATGCCTGGTTCCTGTCTGCGACTGCCGTATCATATGATTTATGTTCACCGCGCTTTTGTTTCCTTGCCTGGCATCGTCCGGAACATTTCACATTAATCACTGCTCATGTAATCAGCAAGAGCCTGCGTCATCGCCACAGTTATCTTCGCCATCATCATCAATGGGAACACATGCACAGGCCAAAAGTAGATGCACAGGCGTGCCTCCAGACCTTATCCAATGCCCAACAACGCGAGATGCAACGCGACGAAGAATACGACATTAATAACAGATTGTGAAGAAGAGCATACAACGATATACAAGATTACAAGAGAGAAAGAATTACAATAATACTAATCTCTTAATGACAGCAGCACAAGAAAATGAATGACCATCACACAAAATACACTGACAATTATACAAGATAAGCAATGACAACAGCACAATAAACATATAAACATAATGACATTAACAGTTGGAACTTAATGACAGTAATACAAGAAATACACTGACAATAATATAAGAAATACACTGACAATAAAACAAGAAATACACTGACATTAATACAAAAAATACAATAACAATAAATACAAGAAATACAATAACAATAATACAAGAAATACACTGACAATAATACAAGAAATACACTGACAATAATAGAAGAAATATACCGACAAGAATACAAGAAATACACTTACTATAATACAAGACATGCACGAACAATAATACAAGACATGCACGGACAATAATACAAGAAAATTAATTCCTTATTACTTCTGATTCTGGGAATTTTATTACCTTTCATTGGGGGGCTTCCGGGAATTCTTGGATATGAAATAACATTCCTGATCTGCGCCACAAAGATCCTCTACAAGTTCTGCAGAAACTATGTAAGGACAGGGGAAAAATGGTCAGAGGAGTTGAGGGCCAGCAGTTGCGTAAAGCAGAGTGATATTTTATCGCGGGATATTTCCATATTGCTCGAGGATGACGTCATCAAAACATGTGTACCATTCTGACTTTTGAATTATAGTCGCTGGCAATGTCCATAACTGCACACGGGCGTCTCATCTCTATTGCTAAGAAATCCGGAAAAATACCAGAAAGTCCACGGGAAAAAAATCCTGGTCTCCACCATGATTTGAACCCGTAACCTCCAGCACCCGAGGCCAACGTCTTCCCTCGAGACCCTTCAATTCCCTGCCATAATATGTTACATTCGTGAAACTCAGTCCCTCCAGACTCGACTGGAGCAATCTAAACTATGGTGGAATGGACATGTCCGTAAAGCGTCTAATACAACAGTCATTGTGAAGTCAGGTGCCAGATACCCATGATGACCCACACATTAAATGAAATGGCATCATCAGACAGTCTCAGAGAGGTTGAAGAGTTCTGGGAATCCTTGGTGTTTTTTTTTTAGAAATCTTAACACACAATGTCAGAAGAGAAAGAATTAAGTAAATAAGTTATAATTGTTGTATTTTATTGCTTTTTATTTGAATTGTCTCTTAGAGTGACCAGTCCCTCCATACTCGAATGAAGCAATCTAAACTACTGACTACTGTGAAATTGATGTTTCTGTAGAGTGAAAGATGTATACTTGATACAACAGCCAATGTGAAGTCAGGTATATAGACACACATGACGACTCACAATTCACTGAGATGATAGGATAAAGATATTAATGTATAAGCGACCCAGAGCTACCAAGACCCTTCTATACCTCCACGTGGTGATCCTGAATAACAAGCTGCAACAGGGCAGGCTGGCTAAGGAGAAGGGATCGAAGAGGGAAGGCTAACCCGGTAACCAAAAATGCCAGCTGAAGTAGGACCGAAAAATGGAAAATTCGCAGACTACACAACGAATCCGGTCACCGGACTACATCCTGCTACTTGCAAAACCCAATTATTAATTATTTTTTTTTTGCGTTCGCCTTATTTCTTTAATCTCCAATTCAGTGTGCGTTGCACTGAGGTTTATATTTTTCGCCTGTCGACCAAGTGCATCCGACTTCAGCATTTATTTTATGTAAGGGTCTGCTTCCTCCTGCATTTTATAAGGGTTTGCCTCCCCGAGGTAACGGCCGGTGCTGTGATGGGGATGGAATCCAGCACCATCGGATTGTGAGCCGTGCCACTTAACCACTAGGCCACGCCGTCTCCGAAACCCTATTCATGGTATAATAGGGAACGACGAAGAAGAAGAGGATTTACACTCAACATTATTAACAAAGAACCGATCATGCAAGAGGTAAATCCTTTAGAAGAAGTGGATACCTTTACCTATTAGGACAGCACAATTGACACAACAGGAGGTACATTCCAGGAAGAAGATTTCCTGCTAAGCGGGCTAGTCTCGAGCAGCTTATTACTCTGTTGCTTTGGGATAAGTTCCGCGAAGGGTGGTTAACCCATGTGCTAGTTCATCTTAATAGACTCAAACACTAGAGCAAAGTAGACCCGGAGCCTGTTAGCCGCCATCTATTCTGCTCTTAACAAACCACCTAATCATGGCCGGTGTCACACAGTTAGTCGATTCTTACGACATGCTCTCTCTGGAACAGCGGTTCTATTCTTGTTCTTGCCATACACAAAGACCTCGACGAACCACTCACAACATTTATTTATGCTTATAGTAAATTTGTTAACGGAACCCTTGCATGCGCTAACACAATTTAGGCACACATAAATACATCAAACAATAAAATAAACATGAAAAATACGAAACGCTCCTTCCAAACTATAGATCTGAAAAGTGAAATGACGCACGAGACATGAGACTCTAGATGATAGTCTGCCATAAAAAAAAACATCTTCTGACAATTAATTTCTTTGAAAAAAAACCAAGCTCTTTAAATCAATTTCCAAAATGGTTGCCTTCCCTTCTGTAGCTGTAAGAAGCGTTCATGAAGATGGGGTTGGCAGACGGGAAGGTTATCGACTTGTTTCCAGAATACAAGAGCGAAAGATTCGTGAACAAATCTTCTCTTTCTTTGAACCGCATGAAATCTTAGAGAGTCAACAGATCGTAGCGTCGGAGCTAATTAGCATCATTGCGCGTTTGTAGAGCAGGAGACAAAGAGAAGGGCGGAGATGGGAGATAGTGAGAGTATGTTTGAGAGAGAGGGGAGGAGAGAGAGACAGAGAGGTGGAGAACGTAAGAAAAGAGATGAGAGAAAGACAGAGAAAGGGAGAACGACAGAAAGAGAGAGAGAGGAGGAAGTTGGATGGAGAAATAAAAAAGAAAAGCGTGGAGATGTAGAGATCGTTGAGAGACAGAGCAAGAGATAAAGAGAAATGGAGAGAGAGGGTCAGAGAGAGAGAGAGTCGGATATAGGCGAGAGATAGAGAGATATAGTACCAGAGAGGGAGATACGAGATGGGTGGGATAGGTGACAACGAACGAAAGGGAGGAGAGAGAAAGTGAGGGGCGGAGATAGGAGGACGAGCCAGATGAGAGCGAAAGAGAGGAAAGGGGAGGAGATATGAGACAGAGGGCGACAGGGAGGAGAGAGATAGAGGCGGAGATATTATAGAGGCATGTAGATAGAGAACAAGAGAGAGGTAGAGGAGAGAGGATGATGTAGAAAGAGAGATAGAGGCGGAGATATTATAGAGGCATGTAGATAGAGAACAAGAGAGAGGTAGAGGAGAGAGGATGATGTAGAAAGAGAGATAGAGGCGGAGATATTATAGAGGCATGTAGATAGAGAACAAGAGAGAGGTAGAGGAGAGAGGATGATGTAGAAAGAGAGATAGAGGCGGAGATATTATAGAGGCATGTAGATAGAGAACAAGAGAGAGGTAGAGGAGAGAGGATGATGTAGAAAGAGAGATAGAGGGCGACAGGGAGGAAAGAGACAAACAGAGGAGTGGAGATATGAGAGAGAGAGGCAGATAGAGAGCGAAAGAAAGCAGCGAGAGACAGATAGAGAGAAGCGGAGACAGAAGAAAGTGATAGAGAGAGATAGAGAGGGAGGGTATAGGAGAGAGACACACAAAGCAAGGGGTAGATATATAAGAAAGTGACAGAGAGATAGAGAACGAGAGAGGAGATAGAGAGCGAGAGACAGAGTGAGGGATGAAAATAGGGGAGTGTGATAGAGACAGAGAGTGAAAGAGATAACAAACACTAAACACAAATTCTAGCTCACTCTCCGTCCCAAACAAGGAGGCTGTTTCAGTTACAATGGTAGCCGATCAGATAGGATACAGGTCTTGTAGTCTGGAGATTCTAGTTCAACCCCCGAGTAATGCATTAGTTTCTTTCTAACGGGAGTGTAATGAAAACCTAGCATGCACACTACGCAGCAAAAGGCCTTAATTCCTCAAACCTATCGGTGCACGACAGCAATTGTGATAACTTTCTTTGGTTGGCTAGTTACAGTAACTCTACTCACGTCCTGAGGAGTACTTGAGAAGGTAGACTGGTGTTCTTCTGCCTGTAGTGCAATACTCTTCAGTAGGCTTACCAGTATGGGGATCACAGTGCCGATCCCCACCTCTGGATCAGTATGTTTCACTAGGCCCTGGAGGTGAGGAGACTAACGTCTGGTCCCGCAAGACATGCTGACCGATCAATGTTAGTCGGGGTCAGGCGAAATATTCTGACCAAAGCCCCGACTTCACTACCAGGCAGTTCTCCTTGCAAACAGACTGTTACAAACAAGCTGGCTAACGAGATGGGGGATCGACGTGATCCCCGTAGTAGTGAGCCCCAGGCAGATGAAACCAAAAACAGCACAACCACTTGCAGGACAGCGGTCTACCTTTGGATGTGAGAAAAGCTACTGCAACCATCCGAATGATTCTGACTAACATATTATGATCAGCATGTTTCACCTGACCTTGACTAACATAGTCTAATCAGCATGTTTCACCGACTAACATAGTCTAATGAATTTGTTTTACCTAGCCTGGTACTAGACTCCTCTCACCCAAGCAAACTGAACATTTTGCAGGTTCCAGGCATGGATTAAATGATCTTTTAAAGGTCAAGGTGGTCACATAGGAGACACTGCTGTCGGAGATGAAGTCTTAGAGACTTCACTGTACGAAGCCATAGCTTGTCTGTGTTGTCTGTGAGGTAGAATGACCAGTTCCCTTCCTCGCTGTCTTTTCTTTCCTAACATTAAACCATGTACTCATTTACAACTGGGTCGACTGGAACGGCTTATAAAGAGAAATGAATTCTGTACCGTCTCCGTGAAAGGCGAGTGCTCTGCCACTAACTTAATTAGACGCACAAGTCTTTGTGACACAAAGGCATCAGTTACAAGACATCTAGACAAACTATAAAGTGTAAGTCTAACTACAGCCTAGAAAACTACAGACCGTCTGACTCACGGAGAAATCCATTTGAAACGTCACATTCCAAGGCTGACTAAATAACAGAACGTGCATTTGTTAACTATCAGTGCAGCTATAATAGCGTGATCGGGAAACAAAGATGGATATGCAGTTGGTTTCACGGCATGATTCTGTGAAAAGATCACTTTCAACATTGATTTGTTGTGTTGTGTAAAGTGACTTTATTTTATTTCTCTGTGTGGAGCATGGATTGATTATAAACCTTGGTGCAATTTCAGTTCCCATTTTTTAGTCGGCCTTGGAATGTGACGTTTTAGTGGGACTTTCCCGCTGAGTCAGACGGCCTATCTAAAGTAGGCCATGATCAGACTCGCATACGGTCACTTGGGTTATCTATTTTTTAAACTATCAATCTGCTGACGTGCATGAAAGCCTGAACGATTGACACGAGGCATTACTTGAACTTCTCTCCAGCAGTGAACCACGTATAGAATTTCAAAACAAGACAGATCGCTCATCTTTTTGGAGGTTAAAAACTACAAAGGCTTTGAAAATTACACATGTGGAAGCGATAAAAATGCTGCCTTTTTTGCAACAACCTAAAATGCTCTATCCTTATAAGCTTGAGAACAAAGTACAGAAATCCGTTAGACCCTGAAGACAACATCTAAGTTCCTTTGACATCATAAAGCTGTGATATGTATACGTTTTTCATCCAAAACGAAAAGGCATCATTTTCACCCAAACCTGAAGCGTACATGTTTTCTATGAAACGCCTTAGTTTTTCAACCCGTTAAATTAATTGTGACGGGTCATCTGCTTGTTACAACATGTGTGGATACTGAAATCTTGTATTTATTCTTTATTTTGACAGCAGTTTATTCTTCAATTTCTTAGTAATTTTCTAGTTTTTGTTCACTTAAACTTTCTCCCTCCAGAATATTTTGGATTTCTGGAGACATTTACTATTGCACTGTAAACCGATACTAAAAAGTTCAGATACATTTATAAATTGAAGACAATATTATAGGGAAAGTTGTAGGTATAGTCTTTGTATGACAATTGTTCAAGCTGATGTATCAGGTTTATGGTATTGTAGGAATGTTTTTGAGACGAAATAGCGGCTCTATGGAGCGAATCAGTTAAAGAGGAGGGAAGCGCGGGGGGGGGGGGGGGGGGAGAGGAGGTAATGGAGATATTAAGACTGTGCTGGATTGAGGGATAGGACATAAGGGGTTGAAGTTAAAATATAATTTAACAGATATGTTATTTTAGCGAGACTCAAGAAAGTTCTCTGGCCTCTGCACTATTGACGGCATTTAACGATATCAGCAAGGGATTCGCATGATAACGTACGTCACGGGACGATGTGGCTAACGTCTGGTCAGGCAAAACACACTGATCAGACAATGTTAGCCAGGGTCAGGAGAAATATACTGGCCAAGACCCTCACATGACGGGACGATGAGGCTAACATCTGGTCAGGCAAAACACACTGATCAGACAATGTTAGCCAGGGTCAGGAGAGATATACTTACCAAGACCCTCACCTGACTGGACGATGAGACTAACGTCTGGTCAGACAAAACACACTGATCAGACAATGTTAGCCAGGGTCAGGAGAGATATACTGGCCAAGATCCTCACCTGACCTCCTCGTTGGTCGTCCTGGAAACGGGCTGTTGTCGAGCACATCAGTCCGGCTAACAAGGTGAAGTTCGACGTGATCCCGGTAGTAGTGAGCGACACGCAGATGAGGCCAAGCATAGAACAACCGCCTGGAGGACCCCTATCCACCTTCATCAGCACGCGCAGGATGTGAGGAAAGCTACGACAACCGGCCACAAACGTCCTTGTTAGGGCGCACAAAAGGGTAATCCTGCTCATTGTAGGCATTCAACAACAACAACAACAACACACATCATCGTAGAACATCTGTATTTGCACCAAAAGGAGAACTACCTGTGGACTCATCCAGACCAGATGTTTCAGACGTAAACCATTCGGAGGACTGCATGGCGACATGTTAAAGGCAAATAGTGGCACCGTTGAACAGTTTTAATGGCACATTTGCTAAATAGAGGGTTTTTAAAAGTTTATTTGTCATATACTGGTATAGCAAATCAAATTATAAAATTCCAATGGGCAGATATAGACAATTGTAATGATTTAATGGGTAGAAATAGACAATTTTATTGATTTAATGGGAAGGTGATATAGACAATTTTAATTATTCAATGGGTAGAAATAAACAATTTTAATGATTAAATGGGTAGAAATAGACAATTTTAATCATTTAATGGGAAGATGTAGGAAATTTTAGTGATTTAATGGATAGATATAGACAATTTTAATGATTTAATGGGAAGATATAGGCAATATTAATTATTTAATTAGAGAATATTTCGATAATTTAAATGATTTAAATGGGATAACATCTAGAGAATTTAAATGATCACATCGTGTTAATTTTAATGATTTAATGAGAACATAGACCGTTTTAATGATTTAATGGAATAACATCTAGACAATTTTAATGATACACATAATGTTAATTTTAATGATTTACTGATGAAATTAAGACATAATTAAGGAATCAAGATGCTGGGCAGCGCATGAGCTGCAGTGGTCAGCGACCCATAGCTGACTGCTAGCGTTAGTCCAAGCGAACCAGAGCTGCCAAGACCCTTCTACACCTCCAGGTGATCCTGGATAACAGGCTGCAGCAGGACATACTGGCTAAGGAGAAGGGATCGAAGAGGAAATGCTAACTCGGTACTAAAAAAATGCTTGCTAAAGTCGGATGTGTTGGACAGAAAGGTGCAAATATCGCATTCAAGCTGTAAACTACGACACAACGCATTCCGTTCTCTGGACTACATTCTGCTACTTAAGCCCTTTCAGGGCTTAGTAGTGGGAGATTGAGAACGAACGAAGAAGAAGAGGAAGAAGAAATTAAGACAATTTTAAGGGCGCAGTGTTTAAGTGCATTGACCCCAAAGACACAAGAGGACAGTTTTAATAGTTCAACAGCCATCAGCACTATACAATCCACATAAGTTTTACATAAGACAAGTTATTTCTGTATTTATTGTTGAAATTGTTGAACCCATGGAATGTATTAATTTCCAGTTGAAATTTTTCCACTTGTTTTAGTAGATGCCCTGCGCTTCATCTCACACTGAACGAGTATTTTATTTCTTGTAACGATGGAAATATGTGGACAATTCTAGACATCAAGTAGTAAACAAAGAATGTTTATTCAGGGCAACGATCACGGGACAAGTAATTATCTGCACTCTGAAACATAGAACAAACAATAGAAAAGAAAGTGAAGTAGCGAACAACCCAGAATTTGAACGCCGGACCTCCCCAGATGACGGAAGCGCATTGCCTCAAGAGATATAATGAGTTAAGTTGCTAGACAAGCGAGACACCCTAAAAAATGTGTCATAACTGGGCTAGTCCTTCGTCATTCAACATCTGCGACTATCCAGACAAATTTATAGACTCAGTTGCGTCTTAACCTTCCTTATCATCAAGGTTAGATCAGGATGCCTAAAACTCACCCCCATCATAAAATATACACCATAATTGGCAAAGCACCACCCGAGATCCGAAGAAGTGTTGCTTCAGAAATCGAACAAGACAAGCAGGAGCACGACCTAAGACAATCAATGTTTGGACATCAGGTATACAGAACACGATTCAGATCCTGACATAGCTTTCTAAAATCAACAAAGCCGATACATACGTGCCCTGAAAGCCGCCGTATCGATAGATGGCATGAATTGATGCAGGTCCCAGAGAACCTCCAGAGGAACCTGTCCCCGGACATCAGGTAGCATAAACGACATGGAAGTCGCTGAACAGACTCCGAACTGGTGTATCACGGTGCAAGAGGAATATGAAACGATGGGGGTACACAGATGAGGATACATGTAACTGTGGCGCAATACAGGTCCCAGACCACCTGATGACCTGCCCCAACCTCCAGGAAACATGTAAGAGGTGCGACATGTTGGAGGCAAATGACAAGGCAATCCATATCGCTGGATACTGGATACTGGATACTCGGTGCTTGGATATGGGAAGACGAAGAGGAAAAGAGTCGGTGATAGGGAGGGAGAGAGAGAGAAGGGGTTGGAAGAGTGGGAGGGGGGAGAGAAAAAAAGAGGTGGGGTGACGAAAGAGATGACGAAAAGACATGTTAGGATATGCAAGCAAATGTTACATCAAAGAGAGGGGGGAGGGGAATTGTAGGAGGGGCAATAGTACACACACACAGAGAGAGAGAGAGAGAGAGAGAGAGCGAGCGAGCGAGGGAGGGAGGGAGAGAGAGAGAGCGAGGGAGGGAGGGAAGGAGGGAGAGAGAGAGAGAGAGAGAGAGAGAAAGAGAGCGCGCGAGGGAGGGAGGGAGGGAGAGAGAGAGAGCGAGCGAGGGAGGGAGGGAGGGAGGGAGAGAGAGAGAGCGCGCGAGGGAGGGAGGGAGGGAGAGAGAGAGAGAGAGCGCGCGAGGGAGGGAGGGAGAGAGAGAGAGAGCGCGCGAGGGAGAGAGAGAGTGCATGCGAGGGAGGGAGGGAGGGAGGGAGAGAGAGAGAGAGAGCGAGCGAGGGAGGGAGGGCGGGAGGGAGAGAGATAGAGAGAAAAAGAGAGCGAGCGAGCGAGGGAGGGAGGGAGGGAGAGAGAGAGAGAGAGAGAGAGAGCGAGCGAGGGAGGGAGGGAGGGAGAGAGAGAGAGAGAGCGCGCGCGAGGGAGGGATGGAGGGAGGGAGAGAGAGAGAGAGAGCGAGCGAGCGAGGGAGGGAGGGAGGGAGAGAGAGAGAGAGAGAGCGCGCGAGGGAGGGAGGGAGGGAGGGACAGAGAGAGAGAGAGAGAGCGTGCGAGGGAGGGAGGGAGGGAGAGAGAGAGAGAGAGCGAGCGCGCGAGGGAGGGAGGGAGAGAGAGAGAGAGAGAGCGCGCGAGGGAGGGAGGGAGGGAGGGAGGGAGAGAGAGAGAGAGAGAGAGAGAGCGAGCGAGGGAGGGAGGGAGGGAGGGAGAGAGAGAGAGAGAGCGCGCGAGGGAGGGAGGGAGAGAGAGAGAGAGAGAGAGCGCGCGAGGGAGGAAGGGAGGGAGAGAGAGAGAGAGAGAGAGAGAGAGAGATAGAGAGAAAAGAAATCATTTAAAATTGTAAGAATGTAAGAAACGGACAGTGAGAAGACTAGTGAAAAATGAAGAGAAAGCGACGGACAATTGGGAGCAGTACTTGTGGAGAGACAACGTTGATTTCAGATAGTGGGAGATAAATAGAATAGGGATCAAGTTAGAGGGATTGAGAGGGAGAGAGAAAGAGAGAGAGAGAGAGAGAGAGGAGAGTGAGTAAGTTACAGTGCAAAAAGCGAAAGTGAGTGAGTGCAAAGGCATACGGTGAGGGAAAATTTACATATATGGAGTGAGAGAGTAAGTGAGTTAGTGCAAAAATTTAATGAGTAATTGCGATTTTGCAAAAGGGGAGAGAGTGAGTGAGAATGTGAAAAAAGAGAGCAAGAAAGAGAGGTTGTGGAAAAGAAAGTTGGAGATTGAGAGAGAGATGAGTGGAGAAATGCAACACAACATAAAGAACAACAGAAGATATATCATCGGAAATAAACAGCCCACAAACGAGCGTGAAATAGAAGATAAAGTGGAGGTACGTCAAGCTGGCGTCTCATCTGTGAAGCAATGATCACGGTAAAATTTCCTATCTCAGAAGTGCTCTTTCATTTCAGTGATATGGAAATGATATACAATATGGATTGAGAAATATAGAAGAGTACATAGACGAGAGATAACGTTACAGTAAATGATCGGTTAAACAAGTTAAGAGAAATGACTTAAGTGGCCGAGAGATAACCAAAACTTGGAATGCGATTAACCGGAAGGGAAGATAATCCGCTCCCTTGTTTCACTCACGAGTTTAACGAGTCCAGTCGCGAGGACACCACTAACGGGTTCTTATGCGCTATCAAGCTAAGTACCTTTTACTTTCATATTGTTGTTGTTTGGTGTCCCAGATGAAGACCTATAGTTCGTAAGGTAGGTTTCGTTATGAAATCGTCTAAGCTTGGTATCTGGCCATGTCTAAAGATGTTTGTTAACACCCGCTATAGAGTAGAAGACTCTACAACGTGTGGGATGTAAAAACGTGATACAATCTGTTTGAGATTTCAGTAACTTTTTTTACTTTTATAAAAAAAACTAGAAACAATATACCAACAATAATGCAGGATAATATAGTAGATGGCCTTAGTGGTCCGTTAGGGTCTTTGTGTATGACAAGGTCAGGAACAGCGCACTGTCCCACAGAGAGCATGAGGTGACTAATTGTGTGAAATGGCATACCACCGGCCATGGTTAGCATAGATGGCATCTGACAGACTGCGGGTCTACTTTGATCTAGTATTTGAGTCTATTTAGATGTAATTGCAAATCGGTTAACCACACTTCGTAGCGGAGTAACAAGCTGCTCGAGCCTAGTCGGGTAAGCAGGAAATCCTCCACCTGGCTACATCGAGTTTACGCCAGACCTGTCCAGGGATATTCGCTCCTGTAAGAAGGACAGGTCGACTCAAACTAAGACTAAGAAAATAGTGGATAACTCGCTTGCACGTGGATAAATTATGAAATGAAAGAATATAGTGGATAACTCGCTTTCACGTGGATAAATAATGAAATGAAAGAATATAGTGGATAAATCACTTGCACGTGGATAAATTATGAAATGAAAGAATATAGTGTATAACTCGCTTGCCCGTGGATAAATTATGAAATGAAAGAATATAGTGGATTACTCGCTTGCACGTGGATAAATTATGAAATGAAAGAATATAGTGGATAACTCGCTTGCACGTGGATAAATTATGAAATGAAAGAATATAGTGGATAACTCGCTTGCACGTGGATAAATTATGAAATGAAAGAATATAGTGGATAACTCGCTTGCACGTGGATAAATTATGAAATGAAAGAATATAGTGGATAACTCGCTTGCACGTGGATAAATTATGAAATGAAAGAATATAGTGGATAACTCGCTTGCACGTGGATAAATTATGAAATGAAAGAATATAGTGGATAACTCGCTTGCACGTGGATAAATTATGAAATGAAAGAATATAGTGGATAACTCGCTTGCACCTGGATAAATTAGGAAATGAAAGAATGTAGTGGATAACTCGCTTGCACGTAACCAATTATGAAATGAAAGAATATAGTGGATAACTCGCTTGCACGTGTACAAATTATGAAATGAAAGAATATAGTGGATAACTCGCTTGCACGTGTACACATAATGAAATGAAAGAATATAGCGTCAGGTAACGCTAAAATTGCAAGTATTACCAAACATATGAATTAACAATTACAGAAATAAAACAAATCGAAAACAAAAGATTATGTATCAAATAAAAAAAAGCACAATAGATTTGCAATTTGGCAACAGCATTTGATTTGTTATAGTGACAGAAAAGGTCAGAAATAACAAATAAAGAATAAAAAGGTCGTTGACACGGCCGGAAAGATGCTCTGCGCGGCCTAATCTTGATTGGGCGTGGTTCAGCAACAAACATGGCAGACTATGGCTGTACAAAACGAACTAGGGTTGTGACATTTCATTCTGGATACTGTAAACACGCTAAAAGTCAGGGGAGATGATGTCCTCAGATGGAATCGAAATGGGTTTCCGGGGGAAATCTAAAGGAGCTGGAATGGGAGATGAGGGTGAGGGCCGGCAATACATTGCCGGCGCACAAAAATGCAGAATGACAACAGATATTTGCAAGATGTTGTCAAAAATATGTAGACAAAATCACCATCATCATGTGTCCTGGTGGTTGGCGATCATGAATCTCCACATCCTGTTACTACGTGTGTCCTTTTTCAGTTCCACAGTTGATCGTCTCCCATGCTATACCTTCAAGCTGCCCAGTATTTCATCTCTCTGCTTCCATCTGTCGCTCTTCAAATGCAATTCTGCCTGTTGTCACTGTGAGTTCCAACACGCCTACTCTCATGACATGCACGAAAAACGCTGCCTTGTCCTGATTTTTGCCTTAAGCTGTCTGTATCCGTGCCTCCTTAAGAACCACTTGACAAACTGAAATTAACGTCTTTATAATGGTTTAGAAGATCCTACAGAGTCTGTATACATCCGGTTTGTTAGAGGGTGGTTTAACCAATGTGCTAGTCTATCTTAATAGACTCAAACACTATAGATAAGTAGACCCGCAGCGAGTAAGGCGCCATCTATAGGTACTCTTAACATACCATTTGGAAAAGGTACAAAAACTTGGGTAGATTTTTAACTCAATTTTGTCCGGACAGAGGTCGTCCAGCCTACTCTTTTCGATTCCCAACTGTCAAAGAATGTTTAACGTGCTCAGCACAGAACACGGCAGTCCGATCTCACTACCCAGAGAACAGGGTCCGATCTCACTACCTAGAGATCAGGGACCCGATCTCACTACCCAGGGATCAGGGGGTCCGATCTCACTACCCAGAGATCCGCGGAATTTTTACCAGAAGATGCACGTCAAAAATGTTCCGATCACTACCGGGATTTGATTATATCGAACCAGGCACCAGAGGAGGACACCATACCTCGAGACCATGAAGTCCATGCTATTCTCAACATTCCTCTGTCTTCTTCTTTCTTCTTTGCGTTCAGGATCTTTTGGTCATGCTATATCTGTAAGTCAGTCGCCATGATGAAGTCTGTAGTCTTCACCAGGTCGGAGCGGCTGCCCCACAGCTTTTGTCTCAGCTCTGCGCCCTCTGGCCAATTCTTCTGTAAAACCATATTTCCGCTGACTCCAATGATCTCTGGGCTCGCCTGTTGATGTCCATGACTCGATGCTGTATGTCAGTACTGACTCTATTTAGCATCCAAGAACTCCATTAATTAATTCCAGAGATAGGATTTTGTTGGACAGGAGTCCCATCATCCTCTGGAAGACTGATTTTGCCTGAACGGTTGTGTTTTTTATTTCGTAAGTACATCTATCGTCATATCTTATCTGGCACCCCAATTATGTCACTGTGTGTTTTCCGGCTGGTTCATCTTGAAATAGCATTTAGATGAGTTGTTTCTTTGTTGTTCTTTATTATTTGCTAATGTTCACAATCAGTAAGTTTACTCTTTTGTGCGCCCTGAAAAGGTCGTTAAGTGGCGGGCTGCAGTAGCTTTCCTCCCATTCCGAGCGTGCTGATGAAGGTGGACCGGGGTCCTCCAGGCGGTTGTGATATGCTTGACTTTATATGCGTGTCACTCACTACTATCGGGTTCACGTCAATCCCTCACCTCATTAGCCAGGCTGCCATGAAAACAGCCCGTTTCCAGGGATAGCTACAAGGAAGTCGAGGTGAGGATCTTGGTCAGTATATTTTGCCTGAACTTGACTAACATGACTGATCAGCACGTTGAGTCTGACCCTGACTAACATGACTGATTAGTACATTGTGCCTGACCCTGACTAACATGACTGATCAGTACGTTGTGCCTGACCCTGACTAACATGTCTGATCAGTACGTTGTGCCCGACCCTGACTAACATGACTGATCAGTACATTGTGCCTGACCCTGACTAACATGACTGATCAGTATGTTGTGCCTGACCCTGACTAACATGACTAATCAGTACGTTGTGCCTGACCAGACGTTAACCTCCCCTGTTTTGTGTTACTACCATTACTTCTGATTTCTAAATACTTGAGCTGATGCCTTTATTTTCGCTTTCAAGAACTGCCATGTTGACCAGTTCGTGTACGTCTGACTCATTCTGCGCTATCAACACAGTGTCATCAGCGTTACACAAGTTGTTTATGTTCTCCACCCCTCCCCCATCTCTTTCCCCCATCCCCCGACCTGTATTCCTGGCATGCCTCTAAGGACCACAAGATAAATTCGCTGTACAGAAAGAACAGGTCAGGGGACAACCCACATCCCTGCCTCGCTCCATTTTTGTTTACCTTTCTGAAATAATCTGAACAAATGTAAATACAGCAGATTTACTTTACAAACGCCCTGCCTTCGAGACAAAGTGTTACATAATTTTATTGCACTCGGTCTCAGTTTTCGTCTGAGGTGAGCTGACCAGTTCCATAAACCAACTCTGTGCCATCGTTCAGTTAGACACTTCAGATAAGGCGGTACTGGCTTGAAGTTTGAACACCGCACGGCTCTCAAATATCTTCAGTTCAGTTCATCCCGTAACCCATCAGGTCGTTGGGGCACACATGAAGACATGAAAATCCACCGCCAGCTCTCTCTGTCTGTCGCCGCCTGACGTATCTCACCGTAACGAAGGTCTGACCACTCAGCGATGTTGTCCACCCATCTCTTCATGGACGTTCTCTCCCTCTCTGTCCCGGTACGGATCCAAAGAGTATCGAGTTGGGAATTCCGTTGGACCTCGCGACGTGCCCGCACCAGGCCATCTTTCGTCTTTTGATAGTTGTGAACAGATCTTCAAAACGACCAATAGCGTCTTTAACTCTCTGACGGATGTCTACGTTCGTGACACGATCCTTATATGTAACACTTAGGAGTTTTCTATAGTTAAATATCTAGGCGTGAAGTTAGATCGCATATTGTCCTTCATGACGTGCTGCCAGGAAACAAAGCGTAAGATACACGCAAAATATAATGTCACCCGAAAACTGGCCGGGGATATGGGGGTAGTAGTTGTGCGCCCACATCCATCCATCCGTCATTCGGGCATCTGCACTTGATCATATGTTTTTTCCGTAGCTGAATACATTGTAGCAGTCTGGAATAACTGTGCACATTAATTGACATATCAATAAATGAGACGGGTGGGATAGGATCAGGGTTCATAAAACTCACCCCCAAAGATCAAATATATCCCATAATTAGCATACTATTACCCGAGATTCGAAGAAACATCCCAGCAGAAATCGAACGAGAAAAACAGGATCACGACCCAATGCAGCCAATGTTTGGACATCAGGTACAGAAGACAAGACTCAAATCCAGACATAGCTTCCCAAAATCAACAAAGCCGATACAAACAAACCCTGAAAGTCGCCGTATCGTGAGATGGCACGAATTGATGCAGGCCCACGGAGATGGAACTTCGAGAGGAACATGCCCCCCGACATCATCTACGACACACAACATAAAAGTAGCTGAACAGACGTCCGAAATGTTTTATCACGGTGCAAGAGGAATATTAAACCATGGGGATACACAGATGATGATACACAGATGATAACACATAAGGCTGGCACAATACAGACTACATGATGACTTGTCCCAGCCTCCAGGAGACATGCAATGGTCTGGTGAACATTCTTAGTGCCTGTAGGAGCGCCACAGACTGTGCCCTATGGCTGGAATACATTTTACCCAACATAAATATAAGGCTCTTGGTTAAACAGACAAAGATGTAAGGAAGTGCATGGGAGTTTGTAAGTGGGATTAAGTGATGGATTGAGAGAGTGTGGGAAACAGGGAGGGAGAGAGTGCGGGAGTGAAATGGATGGAGCGTGTTGGGAAGATCTGAGGGAGAGAAAGGGAGACAGAGAGAGAACAGAAGAAGAGAGAGGGAGAGAAAGGAGAAAGAGGGAGATAAAGGTGAAATAGAGAGAGAAAAAGGAAGAGAGAGTGAGAAAAAGAAGGCGAGATTAAGGGGAAATGTAAGTGGGAAGCATAGAGGGAGAGAAAGAGGAAGAGATGGAGAAATAGACAAAGGAATTGAGAAAGAGAGAACGATACGGAAGGGGAGATAGAGAAAGAAAAATTTAAAAAACGAGAGACAAACAGGGATAGAAACATGAAGGGAGAGAGAGAGAGAGAAAAAGCAAGACAGGAGAGGGAAAAAAGAACAGAGAAAGAGAGCAAGATAGGACAAGAAAGAGGGAGATTGATAGAGGTGGTGTGAGAGAGACATACACATTAAGAGACACTTACCTTAGAGGCGGTGTGAGAGAGACATACACATTAAGAGACACTTACCTTAGAGGCGGTGTGAGAGAGACATACACATTAAGAGACACTTACCTTAGAGGCGGTGTGAGAGACATACACATTAAGAGACACTTACCTTAGAGGCGGTGTGAGAGAGACATACACATTAAGAGACACTTACCTTAGAGGCGGTGTGAGAGAGACATACACATTAAGAGACACTTACCTTAGAGGCGGTGTGAGAGAGACATACACATTAAGAGACACTTACCTTAGAGGCGGTGTGAGAGAGACATACACATTAAGAGACACTTACCTTAGAGGCGGTGTGAGAGAGACATACACATTAAGAGACACTTACCTTAGAGGTGGTGTGAGAGAGACATACACATTAAGGAACACTTACCTTAGAGGTGGTGTGAGAGAGACATACACATTAAGAGACACTTACCTTAGAGGTGGTGTGAGAGAGACATACACATTAAGAGACACTTACCTTAGAGGTGGTGTGAGAGAGACATACACATTAAGAGACACTTACCTTAGAGGTGGTGTGAGAGAGACATACACATTAAGAGACACTTACCTTGGAGGCGGTGTGAGAGAGACATGCACATTAAGAGACACTTACCTTAGAGGCGGTGTGAGAGAGACATGCACATTAAGAGACACTTACCTTGGAGGCGGTGTGAGAGAGACATGCACATTAAGAGACACTTACCTTAGAGGCGGTGTGAGAGACATACACATTAAGAGACACTTACCTTGGAGGCGGTGTGAGAAAGACATACACATTAAGAGACACTTACCTTAGAGGCGGTGTGAGAGAGACATGCACATTAAGAGACACTTACCTTAGAGGCGGTGTGAGAGAGACATGCACATTAAGAGACACTTACCTTAGAGGCGGTGTGAGAGAGACTTACACATTAAGAGACACTTACCTTAGAGGCGGTGTGAGAGAGACTTACACATTAAGAGACACTTACCTTGGAGGCGGTGTGAGAAAGACATACACATTAAGAGACACTTACCTTAGAGGCGGTGTGAGAGAGACATACACATTAAGAGACACTTACCTTGGAGGCGGTGTGAGAGACATACACATAAAGAGACACTTACCTTAGAGGCGGTGTGAGAGAGACTTACACATTAAGAGACACTTACCTTAGAGGCGGTGTGAGAGACATACACATAAAGAGACACTTACCTTAGAGGCGGTGTGAGAGACATACACATAAAGAGACACTTACCTTAGAGGCGGTGTGAGAGAGACTTACACATTAAGAGACACTTACCTTAGAGGCGGTGTGAGAGACATACACATAAAGAGACACTTACCTTAGTGGCGGTGTGAGAGAGACATACACATAAAGAGACACTTACCTTAGAGGCGGTGTGAGAGAGACATACACATAAAGAGACACTTACCTTAGTGGCGGTGTGAGAGAGACATACACATAAAGAGACACTTACCTTAGAGGCGGTGTGAGAGACATGCACATTAAGAGACACTTACCTTAGAGGCGGTGTGAGAGACATGCACATTAAGAGACACTTACCTTAGAGGCGGTGTGAGAGACATGCACATTAAGAGACACTTACCTTAGTGTAACGTTGAGCGTATGATCCTGTCAGGAGGGAATGAAAAATGATGATTGTTTCATCCAGGTCCCAGACGAACACTCGCTCAAGGTCAGACTCTGGACCAGGGGACGGTTGAGTTCTACTCCTACCACGTGACCTGGATACTCTCCCTGAATAATGTTTGTTCGGGGGGAAGGGCCAGGAGGAGGAAAGAAGACATTAGAGGCGCAGGATGTCAAGTTAGTTCTGGACAGGTGTGAGGAGTGAGGCAGATGACATGTGGAGGATACGTAAATGATTACTCGTGTCAGGTATGGGACAAATGACATTTGTAGGATATTCAATACATGATAAGACACAAATGGGATCAAGATGATGAGCAGCACATGCACATGCTAACGTCAGGGCCCACGAAGCAGAGCTGTCAAGACTCTTCTACACCTCCACGCGGCGATCCTGGATAATAGACTGCAACAGAGCAGACTGGCTAAGGAGAAGGGATCGAAGAGGGAATGCTAACCTGTTACTAAAAAAAATGTTTGCTGAAGTCGGATGTGTTGGACCGAAAGATGGAACTATCGCAGTCAAGCTGTAAACTACGACACAACGCATTCCGTTCTCTGGACTACATTCTGCTACTTAAGCCCTTTCAGGGTTTGGTAGTGGGAGATTGAGAACGAACAAAGCCAAGCCAAGCCAAATAAGACTGATACCAAATTAAGATTGTTTCATTCCAATGTGAAATACTCCTGTACGTAGCAGAATCTTGGAGAACCACAAAGGGTAATACAGAGGAATCTCCAGTCGTTCGTCAAGAAATGTCTAAGGAGGATAATTGGTATAGGCTGGCAAGGTATGATGAGCTTACGAAGAACTGAGGGAAAAGAGCCAACAAACAACCAGTGCATCAAAAAATGAAATGTAGCAAATGGGGTAGGATAAGACACATGCTACGGAAAGCACCATTAAATATGGCCTGGCAGGCCCTCATATAAAATGCACAGGGGAAGAAGAGCAGAGGTATACCAAAAACATCTGGAGAAGAGCCTGAAAATGAGCTTTAGGTCCCTGGACCTCAACTAGAAGGAGCCAGAAAGGGCAGCTCAAGATCAAACATGCTGGAGGAGGGTTGTCAATGGCCTATGTTCCGAAAGAAGCGTGGCGCATTGATTAATTTAAAATTAGTTTTATCTTTAATACTAATTTCAATTTAACTTAGTTCGCTATTTTTATGTGTGCTATTTTCAGTGTCCACTCTTTGATAAATCATTCGTAGATCGAAACGTCGGTACACATATTGTATTGTTCTCGTGTCAAGATGCATTTCAATCATGTTTGTGTTACACACATTCTACCAGGGAAGTTCAAGTAAAACTGGGACTTTTTTTTGTAATAATCCATAAAAAACATTTCAGCTGTCAAAAAAATCGTTTCTTCTCGAGATAATCTTCTGCAGCGTTTATGTACTTTTCCCATCGTTTAAGTAATGCTTCAAAAGCTTCAGCGTAAAACGATTTGTCAGTATGTCTGTCAGCCTAATTCATTTCCCCATCAGTGCTGAATGCTGAACTCTCGAGAATTGTTTTAAGAGGCCCAAAAACAGATGGAAATCGCCCAGATCGAGGTCTGTGCTGTAAGGTGGAAGTGGCAATACCTTCCAGGCGAGTTGCTGCAAATGGCCCAACGTGCAGTCAGCCGTATGAGATCGATCATCATGCAGTAGCAGGACGCCCTTCGTGATCAAATAGTTGCTTATTTCCGCAGACGGTTGTGCATATCACTCAAATTCAACATCCAGGATAAGGCGCTCCACAATCTGGATATTCACAGGAATGATTAAGGTGGTTTGAGAGCCACCACGTTGGGATAATCACTCACGGATGTACGGTCTTATCTAAAACGTTTACACCATCCAAATGCCTTACTGCGGCTGAGTGTCTTATTGCCGTATTGTGATTGCAGCCATCTGTACATTTCCGCAGTTTTTACGCCTTGATTCACAAGAAACTTCATCACAACACGCTGTTCCAGATAATCAGTGTTGTCCGCCTTTTTTATTTATCTGGCACGTGACTGGCCTATGGTAAGTAACTCCCCTCGCTGTAAAATGACACAAGCGCCCTTAAATAGTTATATTAGTTCCAGTACGCTTTAAACCATTCAGGTAAAACTAGAACAAAGATTCCCGGTTTGATTTTAACGTCCCTCGTATGTAGTAATATTAACATATATTTGTTTATTGCACTGGCATATATATGACAAAACACACATCAGAAACGTCACAGCGAAGACACAACAACTACCGTAAGGTCACACTTACTTGGACCATCGCCATTCTCCTTTAGTGACGGTGACGGGCTGGCCAGATGGTTGTAGCTAACATCTGGCGCTGGGAACAAAAGTAGGACCAAGTGAACGAGAGAGAAAGAGAGAGAGAGAGAGAGAATGATATATATATATATATATATATATATATATATATATATATATATATATATATATATATATATATATAAAGAGACACAATAAATATTTTGCAATTTTTCTCAAACTGCTTGCCTACGAGCTTACCTGAGTATATATCGAAATTTGTGTAAGCTTACAATATCTAAATATCTGTATGCGCTGTGGCACATGGGGCTTCTACAAGAACTTTCCGTGTCCTTCTGTCTTGGGCAACCTTTCGCTCATTGCCCTTATGTCATGAATGACCAGCACATCTTATCCTCTATCTTTGTCTACCTTTCTTTATTTTACTCTACAGTGTTCATATGGGTTCGATTGTCAGTGATGAAGGGTCAAAATGTGAGGTGTTGGCCAGAATAGCACATACAATAGCTGCGCTTGCACGGCTTAACAAAATCTAGCAAGATAAACGGTTAGCACTATGCACGAAAATCAGATTAATGCGTACTGGTCCTGTCAATATTCTTCTATGCTTGTGAGATATGGACAGTTACAGCTGACCTTCAGCGAAAGATACAGGCCTTGGAGATGAGATGTTTCAGAAGACTTTTAAACGTCACGTACAGAGATCGAGTTACAAATGAGGAAATACGAGATAGAATTTTAACAGCAATAGGGCCTTTCGAAGATCTCTTGGCAACTGTCAAAAGAAGGAAACTCGCTTGGTACCGTCACATAACGAGATCAAATGGTCTTGCAAATACGATCATGCACGGAAAGGTTCAAGGCAGACGATGAAGAGGCCGGCCCAAAAAGAAATGGGAGGACAACATAAAAGAATGGACCAGTCTCCGACCAGAAGAGTCACAGGCAGAGGCCGCTGACAGAGAGGGATGGCGTGGTGTTGTGAGGATGTCGTCATGTGTGCTCCAACGACCTCACCAATACGGCATGACCTGACCTGACAGTGTTCATTAAGCGCTGATTTTGCTGACATGTCTGGACTCATTCTCCTGACATGACCCATCTATCTCCATCTTCTCTCTCTTTTAATAATATCCCTCTTTTGCAGGGTACAGTATCCATATGAAATACCCGGATGGGTCCATATACGAGTTTTGTGATTCATGCTGAGAAAACCATTCAAACGAGGAAGCGGAGGCAGAAGCTATAACAACAGCAGTTGAGATTCTGCACCAACAGTTTGACTTGGACAAATTATTGCCGATGGATTTGGTAATTTCCCACTTCCCACGGGATAAATGTCAACTTGCAATATATCCCTGGACATAGTGGACTACTAGCGAACGAGATGGCCGACAGATTGGCAAAAACAGGAGCCTTGAAACACAATTGGATAGACCCTGCAATAGCCACACAGTAAAACGAATTATTAAGACAGATACTCGGGAAATCTGGATGAACAAGTGGGTGACAGGAACAACAGGTCCCAGTATATATAGCGAAATGTAACAGCCAAAATGTAGAGCTTACGGACATGAGGGAAAGATTCTTACAAGCACTACCGACAACTACCAACACACTGTACGGAGCAGTGAAACAACTGAAGAAGACCTGTATATATATTAGAATGGCGATGCGCTGCCAAGAGCAGGCTTGCGCAGCAGCTATGAGATAATAGCATCAACAACAACAACAACAACAACAATGATATCGTTTTGGTTGTTATTCTTCATGAGTTTGTTATTTGATATTTTGTCTGCTCAAAACACTCTAATAAATCTGTGAAGGCATGTATGGTAGAAGCTTTGTCATCTCTGTGTATCCTTCTTTATAGGGGAGGAGGACTAACGTCTGGTCAGGCAAAATATACTGATCAGACATGTGAGTCAGGGTCAGGCAAAATATGCTGATCAGACATGTGAGTCAGGGTCAGGCAAAATATACTGATCAGACATGTTAGTCAGGGTCAGGCAAAATATACTGGCCAAGACCCTCATCTCGGCTTCCTAGTAGCCCTCCCTGGAAACGGGATGTTTTCATGGCAACCTAGCTAACGAGGTGAGAGAACGACGGGATCCCCGTAGTAGTGAGTGACACGCAGATGAAGCCAAGCATAGTACAACCGCCTGGAGGACTCTGGTTCACCTTCATCATCACACTCAGGATGTGAGAAACGCTACTGCAGTCTGCACTAAAGTCCTTTTCAGGGCGCACAAAAGAGTAACCTACTCATTGTGGGCATTCGCAAACAACAACAACAACAACATCCCTCTTTGTCATCCTCCAGCATTCTGAACTATAAAAAACTACCGTTAAGACTATTTTTATCTATCTTGTTTCGTTTCCTACTATATATACTGGATTTCCAAATTGGTTACATCACGGCTAAGGCAGTGCTGCTCTTTGTTAAGCGAGATTTGATGCCCTGTTCCGTCCCTCTTCGAACTGATACCACACTTCCAAGATAAGTCAACTGTTCCATGTCCTCCAAAATTTTGTTTCCTAGAAACACAGGTTGCTGATATGCACTATTGGACATAGTTTAAGTTTTCCTCCTGCATTCCAACCCATTTAGATGTTTGGACAACGATGTTTCGCTAAGTACGTGAGTTAACGAAAGATAACCCGAGACCAGGTCAGGCGCATATTATTGCGTTAACTCACGTCCTTTTTTAAACATTGTTGTCCAGTTCCTCACTGTTGTCTTCGACAAACTTTGTCACCATACTCTGCCTGCTTTCGGCGATGAATGTCAACTGGTCGACATTCTTTAGCTGTTAGAAATCGAATCACCGCTCGTTGATCAACTCTGTGTGATTCTGTATCACACCCGCCATGTTTGCAACGGTCTGCTGAGGAAACTATGAGTCAATGGATAATGCAATTTTGCAAACTTTACGGTTGGTATGTAATGTTTACACTAGAAGTGACATCATAATGCGTATCGTACTTGTTGCAGTGTGATCCTGTTTTATTTGAGCACGACTCGTAGTTTTCCAGAATAATATCTTCCTTGAATTTCTTTGACGTCCAGGTTTTCCTGTACCATTCTTCTTGGAAATCACATTCCATTGCTCAAATGATTTCTCCCTTTATGAATTCATTGTGCAGGACTTACATCCAGAAACTAAATTATATTTTACTGCTTATTCAATGTTTAGAACTCACACCCAGAGAGCAAATATAGGTTGCACATAACATTTGAATATTTTCGAGTACCTACATGCAAACAAGGGAAACGTTTCTCTGAATGGGAGAGAACGCCATACCTACATATCTCACATACTTATCCCATGCTGCGAGGGAAACGTTCTTTATCCACCCTGCGACTATTCATGTCGTAAATGGTGACTAAGGAGGGTTGAGTGTGGGGACTGCAACTACATTTAAGAAATTAAACAAACGTCTCCAACTCATTAGGGAAACTGAGACACTAGTCCTGTCAGATACAACATACTGACCAGGTCCTGGCGTCAGGGTCAGGCACAATATACTGAGCAGAAAGTCGCGTCACGGTCAGGCAGAACCTGCTGACCAGGACGCCGCGTCAGGGTCAGATACAAAATACTGACCAGGACTTGGCTTCATGGTCAGGTACAACGTACTGAGAAGGACGCCGCGTCAGAGTCAGGTACAACATACTGACCAGGATTTGGCTTCAGGGTCAGGTATACATACTAACCAGATCTTGGCTTCAGGGTCAGGTACAACATACTGGCCAGGACTTGGCTTCAGGGTCAGGTACAACATACTGATCAGGATTTGGCTTCAGAGTCAGGTACACCATACTGACCAGGACTTGTCTTCAGGGTCAGGTACAACATACTGACCAGGACGCCACGCCAGGGTCAGGTACAACATACTGACCATGACCACTCTCTCTATTCCATGTAGCTTTTCCAGGAAACAGACAGTTTTCAAGGCAGTCTGGCAGATGAGATGTGGATCCACGCGATCCCCATATTAGTGAGCTCCACTCAGATGAAGCCAAGCATAGCACAACCTCCTGGAGGACCACGATCCGCCTTCATCAGCACGCTCAGGATGTTAGGATAGCTGCTACAACCTGCCATTAACGTCCTTTCAATGCGCACAAAAGAGTAAACTGACTCATTGTGGGCTTCCGAAAATACAACATCCGGTCTATTTATCGAATCAGGACACATCAGGTTAATATTAAAACATTTCTTTTTCTGTGATTAAAACTATGTATTTGGCTGTAAGAACTGATCTTGGTAACAACAACAACAACGAAAACCACAAACACATTCCAACCCCCCCCCCCCTTTTTCCCTTTTCCTCCTCACAAACAAAATAAGCAAAAAAGTAAGTACGATGGTAAGTCATTAAGCATGTCCCAAACTGATGATGTGGGGTAGTTGAAAAATGTAGATTATACTAATTTCTAAAGGTGTCATTTAGTGGCAGCAACTTCCAGCTTTGTGATTACTGTAGGTAGCAGACGATAGGCGTCGCAGGTAAGTGCACATCCAAATAGACAATGACGTGAGTGCTCGTAAAGTGTGCAAATCAACGAACAGCTCGCTGTTGTGCGTTTAGGGACTAAAATGGCTTTCTGGAAAGGATATGCATATCGGAATGTTTCCTGTTTACAGTGAGAAATGTTTGTTGCGTAAAGCAGTGTAAATATTTTATCACGAACGCTCATAAATTGCTGACGAAGCACGACCTAATCGTCTTGTTCAGATTGCAACAGAGCCCTCTGTGGATGAGATGATTCCAGTTGACAGACGAATAACGATAGACAGTGTAGCTTCTTCTTCTTCATCGATCAACTGATGCTGTGCTTCCAGTCTAGTGAGGTTCACGATCAACTGATGCTGTGCTTCTAGTCTAGTGAGGCTCACGATCAACTAATGCTGTGCTTCTAGTCTAGTGAGTTCACGATCAACTGATGCTGTGCTTCTAGTCTAGTGAGGTTCACGATCAACTGATGCTGTGCTTCTAGTCTAGTGAGGTTCACGATCAACTGATGCTGTGCTTCTGGTCTAGTGAGGTTCACGATCAACTGATGCTGTGCTTCTAGTCTAGTGAGGTTCACGATCAACTGATGCTGTGCTTCTAGTCTAGTGAGGTTCACGATCAACTGATGCTGTGCTTCTAGTCTAGTGAGGTTCACGAAAGAGACTGCATTTCCGGTCTTCGCTGGTCCCCCACAGCTGCTCGAGCATGGTCGCTACCTCAGGCCAGACTGCTTCTCTTTGGTCTGCATAGGTCGGGCAGTCCTGTAGAATATGTTCTGGTGTTTGCTTGGGTGCTCCACAACCGCACGTGGCTGTGTCTCTGATACCCATTCTGTGAAGGTGGGCCTTGAGTGTCCAGTCTGAAGATCTTTGTCTGGCCATTTCTGCCAAGTTTGTCTATGCTGTCATTTTCTGGATTGTTTTCTCTGTGCTTTTCTCTCCATTCTGTCCTCATGAATTGTTTGATGAGTGTCTTTGCTTCTTTATAGCTCTGTGGATGGGGAATCCGCTTGCCGCCACTTCCGGCTATTGTGAGCTCATCTGCTTTCTCATTTTCAGAGATCCCACAGTGGGCCGGAATCCACTGTAGGACTAAATCTGTTTTTTGAGACAGTAATCCTATGTTCTATTTTATTTCATGCCAGAGTCTATCTTGTAGACAGTCTAGCAATTGTAATGTGTTTGCATGGCTTATCCTACAACATACTGCGTGATCCCACATTGGCAGGAGACGTTTCGCGAATGACGAACCGGTTGAACGTGAAGTGCAAATATGGCTGAGACAGCAGACCAAAGCCGTCTACGCTGCTGGTGTTGGTGCACTGATAAAACGATGGGATAAGTGCATCAATGTGGGTGGAAATTATGTTGAGAAGTAATTGATAATGCAAGAGCAATAATAAATCGTTTCTAAGTTCGTATCTCATTTAATTTATATTCTCCAAATAGCCATGCGTGACATATTTACTGACTTGCCCTCGTACATGTGAGAAAATTGGTGATATGCACGTCAAGAGTCAGAATGCCTTGACAAGTTTGTTGTGAATTAAATTGTATATGTTATCGCAAAGAGAAAGAACAGCCTCAAAAGTTGATGCATTGTAGGCGGAGGTGAGATTGGTACAGATTAGGGTGTTGAATACATACCAGAAACGCTAGATGTTGTTGTTGTTGATGCTGGTGCGTCTAGAAGCTGGTAGGTTTGTGTGGAAGGCACGGTAGTGGTGGGAGTCGCAGCTGAAGTAGCGGAGAGGTATGGGTACTGAGAGTAGTAGTCTGTCGCTGGAGCCCCGTAGTTGTAGAAGCTGTTGTCCTAGTGGGGGATGCAAGAAACACACATATGTTAATGTGGGTTACAAGCTCTCTTATCGTTTGGGTCGGTCATTCCTGATTATATTTTTTTTTTTAAATGCATGTCTCATGCAAGAATGCTTTCGGGGATGAAGTGTTGTTAATGTTGTTGTTACGGATCCAGTAGCACCCGGGCTCTCGCCCTTCGGCCCAATACCATTTGAAGGTATCTTCATGTCTTTATCGGTTGTTATCTAGTGCCATTCAAAAGGTTCCATTTATCTGGCCTCAGAGGAAAAAAACATTTTCATAACATCGTTTGAGCGCTGAGCACTCAGAGAGATGATGATGATGATCAGCAGTTTCATGGGGGTGTCAGAAGTGTGTTGTGGTTGGATTCTGCTCATGGGCTTATTTGGTGGGATGTGTTGGCTTCTCTGATTGTTATTGTTTTTTTATTTTACTTGTTTGCCTCACTCGTTTCTACTGGCGGAGGCGCACCTATTCCACCCCAGACCGTAGTCAATTTGGTGATATTAGGACGCAGAAACTAGTGCTGGGATGCATATCTGCGTCTATGTACCTATGCTAGGTGTGTTCACTCTCAGAAGTTAGCCCATCCAAAGTGCAATGGAAGGGCCTCACCCTGGTGGCGCGTGTAAAGTTGTCCAGAATGTGATTGTTGGACAGAATGTGATTGTTGGACAGAATGTGATTGTTGGACAGAATGTGATTGTTGGACAGAATGTGATTGTTGGACAGAATGTGATTGTTGGACAGAATGTGATTGTTGGACAGAATGTGATTGTTGGACAGAATGTGATTGTTGGACAGAATGGGATTGTTGTCCAGAATGTGATTGTTGGACAGAATGTGATTGTTGAATAGAATGTGATTGTTGGACAGAATGTGATTGTTGTCCAGAATGTGATTGTTGGACAGAATGTGATTGTTGGACAGAATGTGATTGTTGGACAGAATGTGATTGTTGCACAGAATCAAATGATACAGAGTGAGGAAAGAAGACTCTGGAACATTGCTCTGATCCTTCATTGAAAGTTCAGTTATACTCTGATTTGGAATGGGGGCTTGTCACATGTCTATAGCCCTCCCTCCCCGTGTTTCGCATTGCATTTCTGTTCAGCCAAGTTTCTTTGTTGCTGTTCTTTTAAACTGTTTGGCTGTTTGTCAAGTTGTTGCTGCGTATGGCTGATGAAGTGTAAAAGACTTTATTGCAATAAGTCACATATTTTAGTAGGTGTGGTAGCGAGTTCCTTTCACCATTTCTTTTTATTTACCAAGTCATATGCCATGTAACCATTTACAGCTGGGCCGACTGGACCGTTCCGAGAGCGGAATTTCCACCTTGCACCTTTCCCCGAGTGATCGGTGGAGGTCTTTGTGTATGACAAGGTAAAGAATAGCACTACTGCACCACAGAGAGCATGTCGTAAGAGGCTACTGTGTGACATGGCATAACACCGCCATGGTTAGGTGGTTTGTTTAGAATAGCTAATAATGGAGCCTAAAAGTCCGAAGGTCTTCTTTGCTCTAGTGATTGAGTCTATTAAGACGGACTCGCACATCGGTTAACCACCCTCCGCGGCACTTGTCCCAACACAGAGGAGTAATAAGCTGCTCGAGCCTAGCCCGCTAAGCAGGAAATCCTCCTCCCGGCTACATCAGCTCAAGCCAGACCAGGGACCTGCACGGGAGCACCTGCCCCAGTAGAAGTACAGGTCGACTAAGGCTAAGACTCAAACCTTTGCCATCAAAAGCGAGTGCTCTACCACTACGCTAGCTGTATGCTCCGTTGGTATAGTACATATTTACAATTGAATCCCGTATATACAGCTGGGTCGACGTGAACGTCCTGGCAGCTGAAGTTGAGTCCCGAACCTCTTGCCTTGAAAAGCGAGTGATGTATGTATGGGTTATTGATTCTACTGTATTCTTTCTTACAAAGGCGTAATGCCATTGACCATTTGGCTAAATTTAGGTCTGTGTCAACTACGGAGTGTCCATCTGTTTGAAAGTCTTCTACCATTGAGGGAGTGAACCAAATAGTTACAACATGCTCTCAGTGTGGCAGTGGTTCTTTTCATTCCCATTACACATACAGCTATCTGGACAGAACCTCGCGCTGTCAGATATATGTATGGATAGGTCATGTATGTGGAAGTTAAGATAGCTGAGCTTAGGGAGAGGGCGTAGCTATGGCTGAGCTCAGGTGAAGGGGGGTAGCTGTAGCTGAGCTTAGGTGGGGGGGGGGGGGAGGGGTAACTATAGCTGAACTCAGGGAGATGGGAGAGGGCGTAGCTATGGCTGAGCTCAGGGGCGGAGTGGGAAGGGGTAGCTATAGCTGAAGCTCACAGGAGAAGTGGGAGGAGGTAGCTATAGCTGAGCTCAGAGGCGGAGTGGGAAAGGGTAGCTGTAGCTGAGCTCAGAGGAGGGGTGGGAGGAGGTAGTTATAGCTGAGCTTATAGGCGGAGTGGGGGGGAGGGTAACTGGAGCTGAGCTCAGAGAAGGGGTGGGAGGGGGTAGCTACAACTGAGCTCAGGGGAGGGTTGGAGGGGGTAGCTATAGCTGAGCTCAAAGGAGGGGTGGGAGGAGGTAGCTTTAGCTGAGCTCAAAGGAAGAGTGGGAGGGGGTAGCTATAGCTGAGCTCAAATGAGGGGTGGGAGGGGGTAGCTATAGCTGAGCTCAAAGGAGGGGTGGATGGGGTAGCTAAAGCTGAGCTCACAGAGAAAGGGGGAGACTGTAGCTATAGCTAAGCTCTGGGGAGGAGGAGGGCATAGTTATAGCTGAGCTCGGAGAGAGAGAGTAGCTATAGCTGAGCTCAGGGGGATGGGGTAGCTATAGCTGAGCTCTGCGGAGGGCATAGCTATGGCTGAGCTCGGGGAGAGAGAGTAGCTATAGCTGAGCTCAGGCGGTAGCTATAGCTGAGAGGTAAGGTGATCGTCTATCAAAAGAAGAAAAAGGGGGGGGGGGGAGGGGGTGGTCGCTTTAGCTGTGAGGACAGTATGTAGCAGCCACTTCAGACAGTTAAATCCTTTCACGTGTGCTGGCTGTGTAGGCTGATCAGGGTCATGTGGCGCGACGGGGAAGCTAACAATGACATTCTAAGAAGGCAAACATGTTTAGCATCCACACATTTCTGCAAAAAGCCCATCTAGGATGGACTGCACATGAGCTCATCACCAAGCAGTTGCTATACTGTGAGCTTAGAGTTGGTCAATCCTCATCAGAGAACAGGAGAAACGCTACAGAGACTCCTTAAAGATGTCCCTGAAAAGCTTCAACATTAATGTCACCTCAGGTTTCACCTGACGCGCTAACAACACACAGAGTGCTCAGATCACAGAACGAAACTTCATCGCCGAGACTCAGAGAAAACGATCTGCCAGACTGAACATAATTCACGGCGACTCCCCAGCCGTCGTCTCGCATGTGTGTCTCTGGTGGGATAGTCTGCAGTGCCAGGACTAGACTTTACAGTCAAATGAGATCACATATTGGACACACGTCGGACGCCGTCACCATCGGCTTGCGATGGGTAACTATTATTATCGCGAAAAGCAGAGAACTATGAGATATATATTGCAACACAACAGACAAATAAGTTTGAGGAGAATGTTCTAGAAGACATGAACATAGTGATTGTATTTACTTACATATCCCGAGGTTGCTGCTCCATATGACAGATTTCCTGCTGTGCCTAAGATGGACAGAACAAAAGAAGAAAGACAGATATAAACAAGCGCAAAATGATTTCAATCAATCGATCAATCAATAGTACGCTTAGGCGACCAGGGCCCGTCGTGTCGAATGACCATGTCTATGACCACGTCTGATGACCGCGTCCCAGGCAGCCTGCAGTTCTGTTGGGGAGATGGCAGTCTCTTTTAGCTAGGTGTTGCGAGGGCGGCCCCAAGGACGTCTCTAGGATGGGCACATCTTCTTCACGTAACTCTCCCCCACAGCCTGCCGGAGCATCTCGTGGACTGGGACTTCCCGGGAAAGGCAAACAGCGTGACCGAAGAGGGAGAGGCGACGGCGACAAATCGTTGAGACAATGCCTGCAAGTTGAGTACAACGAACTACTTTACTGTTGGAAATCATATCCTGCCAGACGATTCCGAGGATTCGCCTCTGGTTGCACAGGTGGAAGGCCTCAAAACACTGCCGGCCCTGATGTAGAAGTGTCCAGAACTCGGGCCGTGCAGTAAAATGGGGACACTACAGAAGGAGTATATACAAAGTCCGGTCTCCAGGGAGAGACTTCGCTGGGACTAGACTCTGCGGACCGAGTGCATGGATGAAACCGCTAAGCCCTTCATAAGGGCGATGTCGTGGCTGAATTATTTCAACATGAAGAAAACGAAACTCCTTACACCCAACACTGTTAACAAAGAATCAGTCATGCTAGAGGGACAGCAGTTGAAGTAAGTGGATACCTTTGCGTGTTTGGGCACCATAATTGTCCCACGATTAGCTACATAGGCTGATGTAATGACTAGGATTGAGGAGGCGATAATCACTTTCCTGATACTAAGGAGAATTAACTGCAGAAAAATAAAGGTTAAGGCACTACCTCAAATGACAAGCAGCAGATTTCCAGCAAGGAAGAGAACACAATTCCTAGAACAGATAGACGACATACCAGAAATGATGACAAAAGACACGCAAACATAACTAGAGAGAACATATATAGACCAGCATGTACTCAGACGGATCAGCGAGATGCTGAGCAGTGTATAAGTTGTAGCGACCAGCAACTCAATGAAAACTGCTAGCGTTAGTGCCAACGAACCAGAGCTGCCAACTTCTCCAACTTCCTGTGGTGATCCTGGATAACAGGCTGCAATAAGGGCAGACTGGCTAAGGAGAAGGTATCGAGAAGGGAAGGCTAACCTGGTACCCACAACTGTCACGCTGATGTTACATTCCGTTCTAGGGACTACAGCTTGCTACTTGCAAAGCCCTTTTCATGGCTTGGTGGTGGAACTTTAAGAAACGAACGAAGAAGAAGTAGAAGATGATGAAGAAGAAGAAGAAGAAGAAGTATCATCAATGAGATTTATGAGAAAGGGAGGAGGCGTTTATACACAATTAAATAATGTACAGGGCATCCATATCTGACTGGCCACTGGAAAATTCTCTAGCGTCTTCAGACCCGAGACTGACGTAATAAAAATAGCCATCGAAGAAAACAAACCAAAAAACATGTCAGAGATAAGATAGTTTCAAAATCTCAATCAGTTATATCGGCTCTTAGAAAACAAACCAAAAAACATGTCAGAGATAAGATAGTTTCAAAATCTCAATCAGTTATATCGGCTCTTAGAAAACAAACAAAAAAACATGTCAGAGAAGATAGTTTCGAAATCTCAATCAGTTATATCGGCTCTTAGAAAACAAACCAAAAAACATGTCAGAGATAAGATAGTTTCAAAATCTCAATCAGTTATATCGGCTCTTAGAAAACATATCAAGAATGAATTAGTCCGAAACACTTATGAATATATATATCTATACTTTGCGCGCCAAATACGGCGCATAAGGCAGAAACAAATGATCCCCAGTTGGAACGGTGTGACGCCACTGTTCATAGATCTTGTATGTGCTGAAGCCCATAGATGAGCCCTCTCGGATGATTGTTCTTCTGAGTGTTTCCTTGGGTCTCCCTCTTTTCCGAACACCTTTGGTGTTCATTCGAGTGCCTGCAATGGCAGATGGTTGTTGTTCGTGCTACATTTTTCCTGATAATGGCCGGTACTTATTGATGACCTGTCTCTATTCTTATCGAGTTATTAGTTATGAAGTGGGCCCAGTGTATATTCAATAATTTTCTTAGACATTTATTTTCAAAGACATTTAGCTTCTTTTCCAGCGCTAATGTCTTCCGTCTCTCACATCCATATGTCAGGACTGATATTACGATTGGGTTGAATAGTCTGAGCTTGGTATATTTGCTCAGTGTCGATGATTTCCAGATGTTGGTGACGGTGGTTAAAGGCACACGAGGTCTACTGGAAATTTATTTCGTCGCATCTCAATCTTGTGTCATCTCGCTTCCCAGGTATGTGTAGTGTTGGACATTTTGTAGAGACTTCACCTGCAGTTCGATATCAACCGTTGTGGCTGTGGAAGCCATGACTTCCGTCTTGACTCATGAATACCAGCTACCATTTTCAACAGACTGAACAATGAGTGGATTCCTGCTCACGGTAAGACTTTTGGAAATGAGGAGGCAGACGGACAAAAGATGAAGGAAGGTAAAATCTAATCTAAAGACAGAGCTGCATGTGAAGGAATAAAGACAATGATAAAGGTTAACTTCCCAACCCATATTTCTTCCTCTCAACCCTTCTTTCTTCCTCTCAATCCTTCTTTCTTCCTCTCAACCCTTCTTTCTTCCTCTCAACCCTTCTTTCTTCCTCAACTCCTTTGGTTTGTTACTCATCCCGTTTTCCCCTCTCAACCCTTCTTTCTTCCTCTCAACCCTTCTTTCTTCCTCTCAACCCTTCTTTCTTCCTCAACTCCTTTGGTTTGTTACTCATCCCGTTTTCCCCTCTCAACCCTTCTTTCTTCCTCTCAACCCTTCTTTCTTCAACCCTTCTTTCTTCCTCTCAACCCTTCTTTCTTCAACCCATCTTTCTTCCTCTCAACCCTTCTTTCTTCCTCTCAATCCTTCTTTCTTCCTCTCAATCCTTCTTTCTTCCTCTCAACCCTTCTTTCTTCCTCTCAACCCTTCTTTCTTCCTCTCAACCCTTCTTTCTTCCTCTCAACCCTTCTTTCTTCCTCTCAACCCGTCTTTCTTCCTCTCAACCCTTCTTTCTTCCTCTCAACCCTTCTTTCTTCCTCTCAATCCTTCTTTCTTCCTCTCAACCCTTCTTTCTTCCTCTCAACCCTTCTTTCTTCCTCTCAACCCTTCTTTCTTCCTCAACTCCTTTGGTTTGTTACTCATCCCGTTTTCCCCTCTCAACACGTATTGTTTGTTCCTCTCAACCCTTCTTTCTTCCTCTCAATCCTTCTTTCTTCCTCTCAATCCTTCTTTCTTCCTCTCAACCCATGTTTCTTCCTCAAATCCTTTGGTTTGTTACTCGTCCCGTTTTCCCCTCTCAACACGTATTGTTTGTTCTTCTCATCCCTTCCTACCTCCTCACATCCCATTCTTTCTTTCACTCGAACTATTCTTTTTTTCTCTCAAATTAAATATGAGTATGTGTATGACCTTGACAAACTCACCTGAATAATATCCTTGACCTGAATGCGTGATCTGGCTATAACCGGCCATGTATGCTGGACTAACCACCTGGTTAGCTGGACTTTTAATCTTTGCTGCCACTGATGGGGGGAAAAACACACAACAATCTTAGCTCAACAAACATGGCATGGACAAAACAAAAACATGTCGTTTCCTGTAATAATAATTCTAAAGTTTCAATTTTTCTTCCGTTCGCTGGAGAAAAGCCCTGAATCATTGGACCCGTTTTGTTCCATCATCACATTAGTCCAGAACTCCGATGTGGTTAGTCCCAGCCGGATGAGACAGGACGATGGCTGGACGTGTGGAACGCTCCCACCACCATCATCATCATCATCATCACCATCATCATCATCACCATCATCACCATCATCATCATCACCATCATCATCATCACCATCATCATCATCACCATCATCATCATCACCACCATCATCACCATCACCATCATCATCATCATCATCACTATCACCATCATCATCACTATCACCATCATCACCACCATCATCATCATTTTTATCATCACTATCACCATCATCATCATCACCACCATCATCATCATCATCATCACTATCATCATCATCATCATCACTATCACCATCATCATCACCATCACCATCATCACCACCATCATCACCACCATCATCACCATCATCATCACCATCATCACCATCATCATCACCACCATCATCACCATCATCACCATCATCATCACCACCATCATCACCATCATCACCATCACCATCATCATCACCATCATCACCATCATCATCACTATCACCATTATCATCATCACCATCATCATCATCATCATCATCACCACCATCATCACCATCATCATCATCATCATCATAATCATCACTATCATCATCATCATCATCACCCTCATCATCATCACCATCATCATCATCACCATCATCATCATCACCTTCATCACCATCATCATCACCATCATCACCATCAGCATCATCACCTTCATCACCATCATCATCACCACCATCATCACCTTCATCACCATCCTCATCACCATCATCACCATCATCATCATCACCTTCATCCCCATCACCATCATCATCATCATCATCATCACCATCATCATCACCACCATCATCATCACCATCATCATCATCATCATCATCATCACTATCACCATCATCATCACCATCATCATCATCACCATCTTCACCAACATCATCATCACCATCATCATCACCATCATCATCATCATCATCATCACTATCACCATCATCATCATCATCACCAACATCATCACCACCATCATCATCATCATCACCAACATCATCACCACCATCATCATCATTATCATCATCATCATCACCATCACCACCATCATCACCACCACCATCATCATCATCACCATCATCATCACCATCATCATCACCATCATCACCATCATCATCATCATCATCATCATCACCCTCATCACCATCATCATCATCACCATCATCATCAACGGTCCCGTAACCTGAAAGGTTATTAGGGCACCAAGACTGCAGATTGTTGGAGCAGTTCCCGCCACTCCATTCGGTTTTGTGCAAGGATATTTTGTTCTAGCTGTGGACCTTCCCGTCCACTCTCTGATGTTGTCAGAGTCCCCCTCTTACGCTTCCCATGCACAGTACCTTGCAGGACAGTCATTGTCAAGTCAGACGATATCGAAACATGCCCAAACCATATGCTTGCGTGCTTTTACCATGGCCAATAGGTCTTTATTATGGCCGACCTCTCTCTCTTAAAGATGTCCTGAACTGCCTTATTCGTAACGTGGTCTAGATACGAAATATCGATGATTTTACGCAGACATCTCATCTCCATTGCACAAATTTGTCGCTCTAGAGCCGCTGTCAGAGAACAAGTTTCGCACGCGTAAAGGTACATAGAAATGACAAGTGAATACATTAAACTCAACTTGAATTTCAGGTTGATGCATTTGTCCCTCTATTTCGGCCTCAATTTGTCAGAGCGTCCATGGCCATTACTGTTCTGGACTGAATCCCAGTTCTGGAACCTTCCGCATCCCTCAGTGGTCCCATGTATTTAAACTCCAACGGCCTATAAAACCCATCTTTCTAGAAAAACCTCAACAAACATATCTAACAAACCGACTTTAAAGGAGAAAGTCCTTTCAACATTGCATTTGGCACGGACCAGTCCAATGCGCACCAAAACTAATTTGTCGACAAGACAGACTTCCAGAATCGGATCCAGATTGGGAGAACCGTGTGGGAGTTGGAGAAAAAGCTCAAATTACAATAGACATGGGACAATATAACATCAGCATTCTTGGGTTCGACGAAATAAGATGGACATAAGCATATCATGCAGAATAATTAAATAGTCAAGTCACGAACATGAGAACTCACGAACATGAGAATTCACGAACATGAGAATTCACGAACATAAGAATTCACGAACATGAGAATTCACGAACATGAGAATTCACGAACATGAGAATTCACGAACATGAGAATTCACGACACAATGCAGGCGTAGCACTTATGCTAACACCTATTACTTTTAGATCGTTCTCAAACTCCCGCAACCAAATCCTGAAAAGGGCTATGCAATTAGCAGGATGTAGAGATGAGAACCGAACGTTGTGTAGTAGTTTACAGCTTGATTGCGATATTTGCACCTTTCGGTCCGATACATCCGACTTCATCGTGACATTTTTGAGTATCGTGTCAGCTTTTCCTTTTCAACCCCTTCTCCTTATCCAGTCTGCCCGGCTGCAGCCTGTTATCCAGGATCACCACGTGGAGGTGGAGAAGGGTCTTCGCAGCTCTGGCTTGCTGGCCATGACGCTAGCAGAGTCAGCATTTGAGTCACTGACAGCTACAGCTCATGCATTGCTCATCATCGTGATCCCTGTGTAATGATTGAAGTAGTCAGTCGCATTCAGCCAAGAAAACAATCTAGGCCAGCGCTAGCTCATTGGATATGGTAAGGATCATCGGTGCCTGGAGAATTGCCACGTATTCTGAAACCACGCTGTAACAACGGATAGAGTGTTCGCACGCAGAGAGTGAGGCAACGCTGAACTATTTCATGTACCGAAAGAGGTCAACAGCAGAGTTGCTGAAGAACGTTCAGGACATTCTAAGATCGTCATTTCCTGTTTTTCTTTCTTCCCTTCCTTCTTTTTCTTGTTTTCTTTCTTACCTCTTGCTATCTTGTATTTGTTGTCTCTCTTTCTTTCTGATGTTTGTCCTGAAAGGACAGGGTTCCGCACTGTTGTACTTTACAGCGAGGTTGTGATATACGCACCTTTCGGCCGGACACATCCGGTTTCAGCAGTCTTTTTGAGGGATGAGGTGTGTCTTCCCTCTTCTACCCTCATCCTTAGGCTCTGCAGCATATTTCCAGTGCCGAGAAACGGGAGAGGTTCTAGTTCAGCTATTATCTACTAACCCTGTGTGAAACAGGTGGCTGCGAGTCGCTGGATACTGTCACCTCATGCATTGCTGCATCATCGAGCTGTTCTCACGGGTCACACTGATGATAATAATGACAACGACGACAGCGATGAGGTAGCCCCACGCGAAAACCCTTTCTTTCCTTCCGTACAACTAAGAAAAAAATCACACTCGAAACTATTAATCATTCACGGAGAACTTCTGTTTAATGTTCCTAGCCGATTACAAGGCTTCCATCTTGTCCTAATCCGACCGCCTAATTACAAGGCAGGCCAGTTCCTTCCTCCTCCCAGGCCGAAGAAATTACGGGCGCGGACAACATCGTAAACAGAATGAACCATATTCAATGAGACAGGTCGGCCAATTATCACCGGTAACTAGACCAGGTGAGTGGCCATGTTTTAGAAAGTCACGTCTTAAAAATTAACGGGTTGCGGCCGGCTTTCAAGTGACACAAATCCATAACAACCATGTCAGCAACTACCTACCTACCTACCTACCTATATCTATCTATCTATCTATCTATCTATCTATCTATCTATCTATCTATCTATCTATCTATCTATCTATCTATCTATCTATCTATCTATCTATCTATCTATCCATCCATCCATGCATCCATCCATCTATCTATCTATCTATCTATCTATCTATCTATCTATCTATCTATCTATCTATCTATCTATCTATCTATCTATCTATCTATCTATCTATCTATCTATCTAATCTATCTATCTATCTATCTATCTATCTATCTATCTATCTATCTATCTATCTATCTATCTATCTATCTGTCTGTCTGTCTGTCTGTCTGTCTGTCTATCTATCTATCTATCTATCTATCTATCTATCTATCTGTCCATCTATATATAATACATTACATTTTTATTTTACGTGTTTGCATCACTAGTTTTTACTGGCGGAGGTGAGCATATGCCACCCCAGACCGTAGTCAATTAGGCGATATTAAGACCCATTAACCAGTGCTTGAATGTATGTGCGCGTCTGTATGTACCTATGCTAGGTTCGTGCGCTCTCAAAAGCCGACCAAACTAAAGTGCAATGGAAGGCCTGCACTCTGAGGGCGAGTGTGCAAGTTGTACAAAAAGTTGTGATTGTAGGACAGAGTCAAATTATATATATATATATATATTAAAAAAACTATTAAAAAAACTATATATATATATAAACAGGCACACGCCCATACACATACACACACAAACCTACCCACTCAAACACACACACACGCACACAAGAGGGACAGTCTTAAGTAACAGCAATTGTAATAATATCTCTTTTACAAGAGCGTGAATCAGGCTTTTTTGCGGTCTTATTTTTCGAAAGTCTCCCTGCATGGCAACACGCTTTGTTTACCTGTCCATTAGCTTGTGGATGAAATCTCGAAAATAAATCTGTTGGTGTGACCTTTAAACATTTTTGCACCGCCGCCATTACCATCTTGTCAGATGTATTGAAACCCATCTGCCACACGCTTTCCTATAACCCAGGTCATCATGAACAATTTATGCGCCGCGCCGTGACTTAAGTTTAAATCTACGGCTTTCTCATCAATAGTGATTCGTCTGCTGCCACGGACTAGCTGGTCGATCTACTGTTTCATTTGTCCGTTGCCACGCCTGCTTCTCTCCTACTACGCGGTTAATCAATGATGTTCTGTCTTCCGTTTTGAAATCGTTCTACCCATTCGTACACTCTCCTCTGACTCAAACAGCTGACTAACTAAAGAACTTTTATTCTTCTGTAAATTTCAGAAGTTTGCACACCCTTTGACCACAAAAAAACGAATAACTCCTGGCTGTTCTTCCACGGTGCAAGTCGACACAGTTAGGCGGCCATATTGTACGCTATTTTGCCCATGTGCATATTGCTCGATCGTCACGACACCCTCATGCGGTATTGCTAAAAAGTGGGATCAAGATGCTGAGCAGCGTATGAACTGCAGCGGTCATAGACCCATATCTAAGTGCTAGCGTCGGGACCAGCGAACCAGCAGAGATACAAAGAGCCGTATACACCTCCACGCGCTGATCCTGTATAATAGGCTGCAACAGAGCAGACTGGATAGGGAGAAGGGTTCGAAGAGGGAAGGCATTACAAAAATTCCAGCTGTTGAAGTGTCAGACCGAAAGGTGCAAATATCGCATTCAAACTGTCAGCTATCGACACAATACATTCCGTTCTCCGGACCGATATCCTGCAATTTCAAAAGCCCTGTTCGGGCCTTGGTATCAGGAGATTCAGAACGAACCCAGAAGAAGAAGAAGAAGAGGAAGAAGAAGAGGAAGAAGAAGAAAAGAAAGTGAAGAAGAAGATAAACGAAGAAGAAGAAGAACCTAAAGAGTCAGGTTGTGTCCTGAAATCAGATTCTCCATTATGTGGCGATTAAAAATGCGATCTGACCCATAGAAGGAAAAGAAGAGTTATCGCTCGGTGCCTCACCATTCTAACAAGCTGTGAACCTTAGAGTTATCACTCTGTGCCTCACCATTCTCACAAGCTGTAAACCTTAGAGTTATCACTCGGTGCCTCACCACAAGCTGTGAACCTTAGAGTTATCGCTCGGTGCCTTACCATTCTCACAAGCTGTGAACCTTAGAGTTATCGCTCGGTGGCTCACCATTCTCACAAGCTGTAAACATTAGAGTTATCGCTAGGTGCCTCACCACAAGCTGTGAACCTTAGAGTTATCGATCGGTGCCTCACCATTCTCACAAGCTGTGAACCTTACATGTACGCATAACGACCACACTGTCTGCATTTGAAAGAAAGCTGTAGAAGCAGTACCTCTAACGCGGTACAAGAATATCAGTGGATTCAACTAATTTTTCTGGAGATCGGCGACTGTGGAGAAGTCATATGTTAGTGAACAGCTACGCCATTTTCTGTTTTTGTTTTGGTCTCTCTCTCTTCCCAATCTATTGTCGTGTTGGTATTTCCCCGTCAACTGAGCTACACAGCGGTACTTATCACATCATCGCTGTCGGCAGCAGCGCGAATGAGAAAAATGTCGGCGAGTCTCGCACAACGCGTTGTATAAGGCCAAAATGATTTACAGTTTGATTGTCGGTGAGATTGATGACAGACCTGTATGTAAAGATTAATCGGTTATTTTGAATCCGCCTTTCGTGGCGCCAGGCCCAGCGATGCAGGTAGTTCGCGGCTTGGGCCGCCGCATTGGGTAAGACTTGCACCCGCCGACCGTCGGGGACGGTTTGACAAGGTTACAATGACGACCTGAAAAGCGATGGCGCCACACAGACTTTCAAGTTTGGGCATGTTAAAAGCAGTGAAGTGCGAAGATTCACATCGCCCGGATGAGGCTTTTTTCAAGGGTGACACAGTTAAATAATGAATTACTATGAGGGCGTATCAAGATTATAATTAGATGATAGACTGTCCTTTCCGTAGGTAGTGGATGAGCTGTCATGTTTTCCATTAGCCGGGTTCTTTGTAATGGAGTGCGGCTAGCGCTAGATACATTAGGAGGGTATCGCGAGATACTCAACAGATCGTCGCTACACCGCTGCTGTTGAATCATTTCTGATGATGTTAACTGAAGCGTCCAAAGAGGAGAGGAGACTACGTCTGGTCGTGCAGAACATGTTGATCGGACATGGTAGTCAGGGTCAGACAAATTAGGGGAAAAAAGTGTGAATGGATAGGTCCTATTCTCAGAGAGAGGTAAGGTGGGGGGGGGGGGGGGCTGAGTGGTCTAGAGGTATGACGTCGGCCTCGGGTGCTGGAGGTCTCAGGTTCAAATCCCGGTGGAAACCGAAATTTTTTCACGTGGACTTTCTGGTATTTTCCCTGATCTTTGGTGATTTTAGTACGTCACGTGTGATGAAGACCACTCTCTTTGTTCGTCCGTCACGTGTGATGAAGACCACTCTCTTTGTTCGTCCGTATTACTGGATCCTCGTCGATGCTACGAGGTTCGCACATTGTGATGAGGTTCTCTAAAAACACGGAGAAGAACAGAGCACTTGTTGGTTAAACTAAACTTAACACTCTCAGAAAGGATACGAATAAGATAACGAAACATGCACTTGATTTGAACCCACATGGAAACAGAAGCGTGGGAAGGCCAAAAAGCATATAGCGACGAACAGTTGAGGATGAAGTTTGCTCAATGCGCCTGGTGGAATAATCACGGAAAACGTCACACAATAGGAGCAGTTATCGAGCATCTGTTGCGATCCTATATTCTACGGGAACCATACGGACAAAGGAGAGCGATGGTGATGAATAGACTAGACAAAGATCAATATTCATGAAGGTTAAGAGTGCAATAACCAAACAGACTCCCATAACCATAACCAGAGAGGGACGCAAAGAACAAAAGCATTATAATATATCAAGGGGACGGCGTGGGTTAGTGGTTAAGTGGCAAGGCTCACAAGGCGAAGGTGCTGGGTTCGATCCCCGTCAGAGCACCGGCAGTTACCCCGGGGAAGCAAACCCTTAGAAAACGCAGGAGGAAGTAGACCCTTACATAAAATGAATCCCGAAGTCGGATGCACTGAGCCAACAGGCGCAAAATAAAAACCACATCACCTTGAGGAATAGAGAAATAAGGCGAACGAAAAAAAATATTGCAAAAAGACACTGTAGTAAAACTGAGCAGCGGACAAGCTGCTGGTTCCTGTAAAAACTTAAAACCAGAATAAAAAGAAAGTATCCAGTGAAACCTGACAACATGGTAAAAGTGGGAGGACTATGTAAAATGGAAATTGAGATGCACGTGACTTTGGCTCCTTTGGTTCCACTGCCACATTCCAAGCATAATCAAAAAGACGATTAATCCGTTCACAACGGGATGTCTTGAACTTCTTGGCACACATTAACAAATATGTGAACCTCCCAATAGGAAGTAAAAAGGATATTTATAAATTTGGGGAAAATTTGGTATTGAGACATTTAAATATAAGTATGACAATAGTGTAAGATATTATATCAACACTGTGACATTACAAGAAAGTTTGCAAACCGATATATCGTCTCTTTTATACTGTACTTAAGTTTGCAAGCTGATATTTCGGCTCTGTAGTACTGTTAGAAAAAAGGGGGGGGGCAGCCTGGGCTAATGGTTAAGTGACACAGCTAACAACCCGAAGGTGCTGTGATCGTTCCCCAATCACAGTACCAGCCGTTACACCGGGGAAGCAAACCCTTAAAAAACGCAGAAGGAAGCAGACCCTTATATAAAATGCATGCCGAAGTCGGATGCACTGAGCCGACAGGCACAAAACAAAAATCGGAGTGCAACGCATAGCGTTTTGGGGAATAAAATATAAGTTGAAAGGAAAAAAAACTATTAAAAAAACTGTTAGAAGATTTGTAAGACGATATATCGGCTCTGTGGCACTGTAAGAAAGTTTGCTAGGCAGTATAGCGGCTTTGTAGCACTGTAAGAAAGTTTGCTAGGCAGTATAGCGGCTTTGTAGCACTGTAAGAAAGTTTGCTAGGCAGTATAGCGGCTTTGTAGCACTGTAAGAAAGTTTGCTAGGCAGTATAGCGGCTCTGTGGCACTGTAAGAAAGTTTGCTAGGTAGTATATCGGCTCTGTGGCACTGTAAGAAAGTGTGCTAGGCAGTATAGCGGCTCTGTGGCACTGTAAGAAAGTTTGTAAGACGATATATCGGCTCTGTGGAGTGAGTCTGTTAAAGAGGTGGTCAGTGAACAGCAACATCATTATAATGCAAGTATCTACATATACAAGGCGAAGGTATCGGATTATTAGCAGACTTCATGTAAAGGTGATAAGCTGCAGGAATTGCAGTGTTCCCTGTGGAGCAAAAGTTCAACAAGAATGTCCAGTTCATTCAGGAAGGTTTCAGAATGCCAATGCCTTAGCGCAGAGACAAAACATGAGAAATGCCACAGAAAGACGCGGAGAGTATCTTAAGTTAGATCTAAATCAAGAGATACGTAAGAAAACGTAAATTCTAAAAACATACCACAATGGATTGATAAGGGCAAATATGGGTTGATTATCAAAGGCAGTTTAGTTCATGCAAGTTCTATCTGTCTATATCTGTCCGTCAGTGCGTGTCTGTCTATCTGCCTGTCTGTCTATCTATCTATATGTCTGTCTGTGCTGTCTGTCTTTGCTGTGCATATGTCTGTCTGTCCAAACCCGCCACCACAACCCCGCCCCCCCCCCCATTCATATATCAACCCGTCCGTCCATCCGTCCGTCCAAGCTCAATCGGTCCGCCGCCATTTTCTGTAGTTCATGCCTGTTCCCTAGTCCCACGGCTGCCGTCTCCTTGGTGACAACAGTTCAGCAATGACTCTCTCCGAATCATTCCCGCCTCCTTTTTCCGCTATGTTTCCACATAGTCGCCTGTTACGGGAGCCTGTTATTGTTCACTACCCCTTCCTCCTCCCCCCCCCTTCCGTAGGTCCCAGAATAATGCCCAACGTATCTTCCTAATGACACTAGAAACATCATTTTGGTTGGACTGTAATCGCATCTGCTCAGTAGTCATGAATTCTCTTCTGACAATGTCCAATAGACGTCTAAGGCATTTACGTTCAAATGCATTCAACCTATTTTCAAGTGTCTGTCATGTTCAAGCTTCTACAACAGTATGTGAGCACTGAAACTATATTAGAGTTAACTTATCCTGAGTTTGACACGTTTACTCCATGATTTAGATCTTCAAATATTCGTTCATTGGTTAAAAGGCATTTAAGGCCTCGGTGATGCGAGTGATAATTTCCTTTGTAGCACCTCCATTTGGTGTCTTTTTTGTTGACTAAATAGGATGAAATTCTCAACTTTCTGTATCACTTTTCCACTGAACTGAACATCTGAGATTATGATAGATGAAAGGGCAGAATCAGTCACGCGTAGATGAGGAACGGTCTTATTCATTGATACGCGACGGGCTTATCGGATAGACAATTATCACGAGCTCTCAAGTAAACGGTATCGTGTAGAACAGTGCTTTTCAAACGGTATCGTTTAGAACAGTGCTTTTCAAACGGTATCGTGTATACCAGTGCTTTTCAAACGGTATCGTGTAAAACCAGTGCTTTTCAACCGTTTTATACATGGCGCCCACTTTCATAAGTTTCGTGAGGGTACATTTTCATTACCGCCTACTAAAATGGGAATTGAAGAAAACTCAGCGATCCTCCTCTGAGTCTGTATATTTTTGATGTTATTAATTAACGTGTAGCGTGTCATTTGTAGAACGTCGCTCCCATCACAGCATGTCTGAAAGAAACTTGATCTCCAGAGTCATGCCCAAGCATTCCTTAACATCTTTATGCCATCGTCCTCTTGGTCTGCCTCTGCCTCTTGTGTCCTGCTTCATACCGTCCATTTATGTTCTCTTAAAACCGTTGCGTCTTTTGATTTGGCCAAGGCAGTTTAATTTTGTGTACATGATGGAATTTATGAACCAGTTGTCATCTATGTCCAACTCTTGTCGAATCTCTGCATTCTTCCTTTTTTTCCGGTCCACTGTATTCTGAGAACCTTTCTATATTTTTTCAACTCGAGGGACGAGGTTTGGGTAACTGTCCATGTTTCCTAGCCGTATGCTGCCACGAGAAAAACAAAGGTTCTCAAAATGTTCACTTCTGTTGATTTGATGGTATTCTTCTATAGCTACCCCAGGTTGTGTTTTTAATACAACTTGTAATTATTCTGATGTCGTCCGCATGAAAGCTAAAGTCGCCCAATCGTGGTCGGTAGCGTCCAGCTTGAGGATCACTGCTGTAGATTCTCTGTTCTGATCTGTGGCTACTGCTGGACGAGAAGTTTCTGGGAGAAACGTTGGTCTTCCAGCCATGTCGGCCAGTGTCCGGAGGGCGCGCCAACATGAGTTCTGGCAGACTGCAGATTTGAAGCAATCAGCTGATACTCATCGCTGTTTGACTTTCACATACTCGGCCAGCATGACGTCCTAGATTAGCCTTTCTCAATCATATAACCTGGCGGAAACCGTGAAATAATTTTCACTGGCTGACTTGGGCAGACTATCTGCCCGGCAGTGGAACTGTACTATCGGTAAACTTTTAATTAGATCAGATTTTACATTGAAAATCAGTATATATATAAACAAGTAATGTAAGACTGCGATTTGAACCACAGACCTCTAGCACTCCATACGAAGGATCACACCCCTAGGTTACCTTTTGAAAAATAATGAGCAAACGAGTAATGTAGTGTTGGTGTGTTATGAATTCTCAGGTAGACAGACACATGTTTCGTTTAGTACAAAAAATACCTCGCTTTATTCATTCAAAAATGTGCTTGCTCTACGACAAGGTAAATTCAGTGGGGCTTTCGGTCTGAAAAGATACAAACCACAGATGTTCCCTATTGTCAATTATAATTGTTTATTTAGTGACCTTTTCCTTATCCGAAAATGTGACCATGATAAAACGGAATGGACCTACCAGTAAATTAAAAGATACACCAGTTTCGTTTCGTACACAAATTATTTCGCTTTAGTAAAAAATATGCTTTACGACTATGTAAATTCGGTGGCGTTTACTGCCGGACAATAAACAAACCGCAGATGTTTCCCAATCTCAACTATTACTTTGTTGTGCACAAGTTATCCAAAAATATCAGATTCTAAACAAAATATGAGAAGCTACAAAATGTTACGGCTCCTCTTAGATTTGAATAGTGGGACCCAAATCACGGGATTCGATCAGCCATTCAAATCACTGCCGTATACTCTGGATGTGTACAGGAAATAATAGAGTGATGTGGTAAATAACCTTTTCATGATAGTTATGATGTGTGCAATCGCTGAAACCATAAAAATTCAAAAATTGTTATGGCAAATATTTGAATCTTGTTATTCAATCAAATAGATCAGTGTCTGATACCCTGACAACAACTGATATATAAGTGTCTGATACTCTGACAACAACTGATAGATCAGTGTCTGATACCCTGACAACAACTGATAGATCAGTGTCTGATACCCTGACAACAACTGATAGATAAGTGTCTGATACCCTGACAACAACTGATAGATCAGTGTCTGATACCCTGACAACAACTGATAGATCAGTGTCTGATACCCTGACAACAACTGATAGATCAGTGTCTGATACCCTGACAACAACTGATAGATCAGTGTCTGATACCCTGACAACAACTGATATATCAGTGTCTGATACCCTGACAACAACTGATAGATCAGTGTCTGATACCCTAGCTAAGGAGAAGGGATCGAAGAGGGAATGCTAACCCGGTACTAAAAAAATGCTTGCTGAAGTCGGAGTGTTGGACCGAACGGTGAAAATATCGCAGCCAAGCTGTAAACTACAACACAACGCATTATGTTCTCTGGACTACATTCTGCTACTTACACTTTCAAGGTTTGGTAGTGAGAGATTGAGAACGAACGAAGAAGAAGAATCAGATAGATCAGTGTCTGATACCCTGACATCAACAGATAGATCAGTGTCTGATACCCTGACATCAACAGATAGACCAGTGTCTGATACCCTGACATCAACAGATAGATCAGTGTCTAATGCCCTGACATCAACAGATAGATCAGTGTCTGATACCCTGACATCAACAGATAGATCAGTGTCTGATACCCTGACATCAACAGATAGATCAGTGTCTAATACCCTGACATCAACAGATAGATCAGTGTCTGATACCCTGACATCAACAGATAGATCAGTGTCTCATACCCTGACAACAACTGATAGATCAGTGTCTGATACCCTGACATCAACAGATAGATCAGTGTCTAATACCCTGACATCAACAGATAGATCAGTGTCTGATACCCTGACATCAACAGATAGATCAGTGTCTGATACCCTGACATCAACAGATAGATCAGTGTCTAATACCCTGACATCAACAGATAGATCAGTGTCTGATACCCTGACATCAACTCAACAGATAGATCAGTGTCTGATACCCTGACAACAACAGATAGATCAGTGTCTGATACCCTGACAACAACAGATAGATCAGTGTCTGATACCCTGACATCAACAGATAGATCAGGGTCTAATACCCTGACATCAACAGATAGATCAGTGTCTGATACCCTGACAACAACAGATAGATAAGTGTCTGATACCCTGACAACAACAGATAGATCAGTGTCTGATACCCTGACAACAACAGATAGATAAGTGTCTGATACCCTGACAACAACAGATAGATCAGTGTCTGATACCCTGACAACAACAGATAGATCAGTGTCTGATACCCTGACATCAACAGATAGATCAGTGTCTGATACCCTGACAACAACAGATAGATCAGTGTCTGATACCCTGACAACAACAGATAGATCAGTGTCTGATACCCTGACAACAACAGATAGATCAGTGTCTGATACCCTGACATCAACAGATAGATCAGTGTCTGATACCCTGACAACAACAGATAGATCAGTGTCTGATACCCTGACAACAACAGATAGATAAGTGTCTGATACCCTGACAACAACAGATAGATCAGTGTCTGATACCCTGACAACAACAGATAGATCAGTGTCTGATACCCTGACAACAACAGATAGATCAGTGTCTGATACCCTGACAACAACAGATAGATCAGTGTCTGATACCCTGACATCAACTGTTATCCCTTGTAATTCAGATCCTTATGGTCGGCCCTTGTTGTTGTTACTGTTTTTGCGAGTCCAGCGACATCTAGGCTCTCGTCCTTCCTACCAATGCCGTGCAATTATATCTGCACCAGTTTATTAGTTGTTGTCTAGTGCCATACAGAGTGTTCCATTTATCTGGCCTCGGAGGAAGTACCATTTTCCTAACATCGTTTAGCGGCGAACACTCAAGGAAAAGATAATCAACTTTCGTACAGACATTCTGCAGTGTGTTGTGGCTGGATTATGTTCAGGTTCTTGTTAAGTGGGATGTCTGGGGCTCTCAGCCGGAATATAGTTTTATTATCCCCCCCCCCCCCCCCCCCCCACTGTAAGTTGATCGATGTTCTCATTTGAATTGGGGCTCGTCACATGTCTGGGGATGTGCTCTGCATCTTCCATGGTTCGTCTTTCGAAATCACACCTGACTGTTACCAGTAATTTCGTGGATGGTTTTTTTCTTCAAAAAGGTGTAGCTATGGGGTGTCCAGTCTCCAGTCGTTTTTCCCTGTTGAAATTTAGCATATCTAGCAATACACGAGGGGCGTTCAAGTCAAAACGAGACTTTTTGTGTCATGAAAAGAATAAATACATTCCAAATAGTCAAAATACCATTTATCTTTCAACATAATATCCTGCAACGCTTATGCACTTATCAAAGCGTTAAATTAAAGCTTGAAAAGCTTCAGCGTAGAACGATTTGTCAGTATTTCTGAACCAATCCAAGACAGTCTGTTTCACTTCGTTATCAGTGCTGAAATGCTGACCTTACATGAATTCTTTTAGAGGTTCAGAAATGTGTAAATCGCTTGGAGCAAGATCTGGGGTGTAAGGTGGATGTGGCAATACCTCCTATTCGATTTGCTGCAGATGGCACATAGTGCGATGAGCCGTAAGACGTTGAGGGTTATCTTGCAGGAGCAGGACGCCCTTTATGATCAAATCAGACCGTTTTCCATCAGACGGTTATGCACATCACTCAAAATGCGTATGTACTGTCCACTATTGAAAGTGACAGCACGGGGTAGATAATCAACGCACAATATAAGGCGCTCCACAATTTGAATATTCACAGGAATGATTAAAGTGGTTTGAGAGCCACCACGGCCGGAATCATCAGTCCCGGATGTACATCCTTATCTAAAACGTTTACACCATTCAAATGCCTTACTGGCGCTGAGTGTATCATCACTGTATTGTGATTGCAGCCTTCTGTAAATTACCGCAGTTTTCACGCCTAGATTTACAAGAAACTTCATTACAACACGCTGTACCATACAAACACTAACAGTGTTGTCAGCCATTTTTATGTATGTGCTACGTTACTGGCCCATGGCAAGTGGGCCACCTAAGCGATAATACAACATAGATGCCCCTAACTAATGATAGCAGTTCCGGCACGCTATATTCCATACAGGCAGAACTGGGACAAGATGTTCGGGGTTTAATTCGAACACTCCTCGTATAATCTTCACTTCGCCTTTGGCGGTGCGGGTAACCCTTAAGCTGTCACTGTTCGAGGTCTTACTCCAGAAAGTTTCTCCATCATCACCAAGCAATATTGAAAACCACAGGTGAATGCTAAATACATTTTACAAATAGAACATCCTTTACATTTCCTACAGGACTCCAGTTTAGCCTTTCTACGCCATATTCCTATCCTGGAGGTACTTTTGAAATAACATTAATGTCTAAGGAATGAATTTAAATAAATGTTTGGTCTCAGGGTAGAAATAATTTAATATCTCAGGGATACTATTGGTAATTTTTAGGTTTGAGAAACGCTTTGAAATAATATTCAGATCTTAGGAAGTCATGAAATAATGCACAGATCTTATGAATCCATGAAATAATTTACAGATCTTATGAATCCATTAAATAATTTACAGATCTTATGAATCTACGAAATAATTTACAGATCTTAGGAAGTCATGAGATAATTTACAGATCTTATGAATCCATGAAATAATTTACAGATCTTATGAATCCATTAAATAATTTACAGATCTTATGAATCCATGAAATAATTTACAGATCTTATGAATCCATGACATAATTTACAGATCTTATGAATCCATGAAATAATTTACGGAACTTAGGAAGTCATGAAATAATTTACGGAACTTAGGAAGTCATGAAATAATTTGCGGAACTTATGAATCCATGAAATAATTTACAGATCTTAGGAACAACAGCAACAATGTTCGCGTAGACCCGTTTCGCGATCCACCACTACCATGTCCAACCGCTGGGGCTGTGTTCATTGCGTAGCGTGTCGATCGAAAACTCTACAGACCTCCCAGGTGGAGTCGAGTACTCCGCTGCATTGGGATGAGGGCCGTGAGGAGTGTGTCAGGCTTTGCGTCGTGCCTGTCCATGTCAAACTCACTGTTTTTCCGTTTCCCGCTTCTAATTGTGTCCACCTTTTGGTCAGCGTGACCCTTGCTGTGCCGAGAATACGAGGTTGTGAGATGTATAGTGTAGCTTCCAGTGGAGGGAGGGCGGGCAGGAGGAAGTCAGCTTCAGTCCAAGCAGGGAGGTCCTTGAAGAGTGGTAACCTGGACTGACTTCTGGGGTGCAGTTAAGCGTAACGTTGAACTCCATCATGGACTGGTCACACACGGCTTAAGTCAGGCATAAAATGTAGCGTAACTAACAGGATAAACGATCGAAAGCACAACAGTTCTGCAGAAAATAGTCTTTGATACCACCAGGTGAAGCTGTTGTGAAATATAATCTGAACATAAACTACCAAACATCGGAAAACGACATAAACACATTAAGGCGCGGGCATCTTCCTTTGTCCGAAGTAAGATCTTAGGAAGTCATGAAATAATTTACAGATCTTCGAGAAGTCATGAAATAATTTACAGATCTTTGATAACTTATGAAATAATTTACGGATCTTACGGAACTCTTGAAATAATGTTACAGATATAAAGGAATTCTTCAAATAATTTGTAAATCTCAGGATGCCATGAAATAATTGTCATATCTCAGGAAGACCATGATATTATTTGTATACCTATAGAAAATTCGATATATTTTTAAATCTCAAGAACCCTTGAAAAAGTTATCAGGTGTCAGGAACCTCTTAAATAATTACCAGGTGTCAGGAAACTTTGAAATAATTGCCAGGTGTCAAGAAGCCTTGAAATAATTGCCATGTGTCAGGAAACCTTGAAATAATTGCCAGGTGTCAAGAAACCTTGAAATAATTGTTATGTGTCAGGAAACCTTGAAATAATTTTCATCTGTCAGGAAACCTTGAAATAATTTTCATGTGTCAAGAAACCTTGAAATAATTGCCAGGTGTCAGGAAACCTTTAAATAATTACCAGGTGGCAGGAAACATTGAAATAATTACCAGGTCTCAGGAAACGATTCAAATAATTTTCAGATTTAAAAAAAACCATAGACCTAATTTTCAAGTGCCAATGAACCACTGCATACATATTATTTTATCGACATATCAAATTACGTTAGGCCGATCAGTAAATTAATAACTGAATCATTCCATCTCCTGATACTCCAGTTGTGGGCCATCGTACCAAAAATAGTTCATTAACACCTGACTCCCCTCACTTACACAATAATTATTTTCATAAATTTGTGTAGCATTAATGAAGCCGATGATCGTTTGAATTCAGCAAGTCGTAAATTTCAACAAAAAATTATATTTTTAAAACCATTACGGAAGATTTGAATTTGATTTCTCAGTTTAAGAAAAGAATGTGTTCACACTGAGTATTTTATTAGTCAATTTGTGGGGGCATTCTTTGAGATTGAATTTGTTCAAACGCAAAGTGATGTAGAGTGATATGCGAATAGGTAAAACACAAAGTGAAAGTGATATGAGAATAGTTCAAACACAAAGAGAGTGATATGTGAATAGTTTCAACACAAAGAGAGTGATATGTGAATAGTTAAAACACAAAGAGAAAGTGATATGAGAATAGTTCAAACACAAAGAGAGTGATATGTGAATAGTTTCAACACAAAGTGAGTGATAGTGAAATGTGAATAGTTCCAACAAAAAGTGAGTAATATGTTAATAGTTCCAACACAAAGTAAGGGAGAGTGACATGTGAACTGTTCCAACGCAAAATGAGCGATTTTACAGCTTAATCAATGCTGTATCTTCAACTCAAAAAAGTTGTATAATAAAAAAAAAACATTTATTTTTCTAAAATTATACTTTAATTCCCATAAAAAAATACATCTATCCTTATAGGCTAGGTTAAATGCAACTAGCAATATTATTGCATATGCTTTCTTGATTATGTTGTATACTTAAATTCTAAATTTTAGTACGCAATAGATAATATTAATATTCCTTAATTCTTGTAAGGCGCTGAAAAGCACTAGTTCCCGACAAAGGTTGCTCTCCTCTGCAGGCCATATGACTGCCAACGTTTTCTATTTATATTTCAACTAAGTCTGCCAGCTCTGGGAACTGGTTGAAGAATTCTTCGCATTTAGCACAGGAGCGATTCTCTGTGTGAAATGTCATAAGATGGAATCGTCTGATGCTAAATGTAACCCGTCAGACACAGAGAACAAATACCTCATTTAGTACTCGAGTCCAACAATAACATATCGATACAATGGATGGGTTAACTACAATATAATAAATGCAGACGTGAGATACGTCAGATACACGTTTGTGGAGAATAAGAGAAAGAGAGAAAATATATGTAGGCATTATAGGGGGGAAAGATGGAAGAGGAATAGTGGAGTATAAAGAGAAAAGTCAGTTGATGAGGTTGAAAAGTATAAAGGAAAAAAGGAGGGAAAAAGAAGATCATTATCTGCAAGTTGATCAGTCCTAAGACTGGTTGTAAGGTTGTCTGAGAGTGGTTGTAAGGTTGTCTGAAACTGGTTGTAAGGTTGTCTGAAACTGGTTGTAAGGTTTCTGAGACTGGTTGTAAGGTTGTCTGAGACTGGTTGTAAGGTTATCTGAGTATGTCTTCCACTTGGCTCTCTCCTCTGTTTGGTCAGTCCTAAGACTAGCTGCAAGGTTGTGTGAGTATGTCTCGTATTTTGACTATATCCTCTGGTTGGTCAGCCCTAAGACTGATTGTAAAATTGTCTGAGTATGTCTTTCACTTGGCTCTCTCCTCTGGTTGGTCCGTCTTAAGACTGGTTGTAACGTTATCTGAGTATGTTTCTTTTTTTATCCTATCCACTGGTTGATCAGTCCTGAGACTGGTTGTAATGTTGTCTGAGTACGTCTCATCATTTGACCCTATCCTCATGTTAGCCAGTTGTAAGGTTGTCTGAGTGTATCTCTCCATTTGCCAGTATTATCTGGTTGGTCAGACCTCATACTGGTTGTAAGGCTGTCTGAGAACGTCTCTCCATTGGAGCCTATCCTCTGCAGCCCTTGTTATTTCAGCATAGGTTCGTACTTTAATGTCTCTGTATGCCTGAACTGTAAAGGTCAGCCTTGGTCACCCCTTCCACTTTCCCCCGAAATCATGTTCTCTGGTATCTTTAGTAGAAGACTTTCATGTCTCCTATTGTGTCCCACCCAGCTCAGTTTTCGTTTTTGAATCATTTTCAGTATTTATCTTTGTGAGCATACCTTAGTGAATACATTCTCATTGATTCATCTTTATATGCAACTCATTCTTTCCATTCTACGGTAAGTCCCCACATTTCAAACATTCCCAAGGCTTGTTCATCCTTCTTTGCTAGAGTCATGTTTCAGCCCCATACAGTGCAATTGGCCATATATGAGTGACGATTATTCTTTTCCTTAGCTCTATACTGATTATCTTGAAGGTTATCAATGTAATTCTTAAGCCCTTTTTTGTCTATGTATTCCTTACATCAATTTCTGACTAATTTCGGGCATCTTCGCGCCCTAAATATGCAAACTTCTGTTCTTGTTCAATTATTTCTCTATTGATGATTATGTTCACCTATCTATGTTGCTTGGTTATTATCAAAGTCTGCGTCTTCAATGTGTTTATTTTCTTGTCAAACTCGTTGACTGTGCTGTTAATTTCTCAAGCAGAATTTGGAAATTTGCTACTGATCTACCCACATATATGTTAGTGATTTTTGGGGTAGCAGGCAATAACTGTTCTCTGTCTGTGACGAGTCCTTGATAGGCGAGCAGCACATGATGCGTTCACTGTCTTATTTGGATGAGTGCCGATATGGCAGTTATCTTTGTTATCAGGTCTGACTTATTTATATATGTGTTCTGTTTTAAGTTAGAAGCTTATGATCTGTTCTAAGTTGGAAGATTATGATCTGTTCTAAGTTGGAAGATTATGATCTGTTCTAAGTTGGAAGATTATGATCTGTTCTAAGTTGGAAGAATATGATCTGTTCTAAGTTGGAAGAATATGATCTATTCTAAGTTGGAAGATTATGATCTGCTATAAGTTGGAAGATTATGTTCTGTTCTAAATTGGAAGATTATGATATTTTCGATGCGTTTGTTGATATCATTTATGATAAACTCAACTAAAGTAGAAGGCTATGTCGTGGCAATCTGGAATCTTTCCGGGACGGGGAGGGTGGGGGGGGGGGGGGGGGGGGGGCTGTAGTCGTCTCTGACTCTCAATCGTCTCTGACTCTCACTCGTCTCTCTCAACCCTTGCCTTGGAAGGTACAGAAGGGTTGACATTGGCATGCGTATCACAGTGAACACGGAGGCTTCAAACAGCCGAATACATTCTGCGAGACTGTTCTATGTTTAGTCAATTGGGTACTGAACACTGGCGCACGAGGTCGAACCTCCACACAAACCTGTATGGAACCCTTGAAGAATTCTCCAGTTTAGTAACCGTTATCCAGAGACTGGCCTTCCCGACAAAACAAACCGTGGCGAACGATAACAAGTAGAAACCGATACGACACAATTTAACATAAAATATGAAAGCAAGAAGAGAAATGGGAAAAGAAAAGGAGACCGACGAAAGAAAAGAAGTGAGAAACACTTGCCTGTTAGCAGTAAGGGCTATCCATGTGAGAGAAAACATAGAAAACAGAAGCTTTGAAGTGACGGGCTGAGGATCTGGTTTTCAGCCCTGCATATTTCTCTTCGTCGGCAATCGCACGTTCAGAGCCAGGGAATGAAAACAACCGGCATTTCCATGCGCTAGCATTTGCTGGGGGTGAGAAGGACCGCTACCAACAGCAAGTGACAAGTTAACAGCTACATCGGGGGGAAACGTTGCCGCAGAGGAAAGGGCGTAGACTCTCGGTGTTCAAGCCAGGTAGCGTGTAGACTGACATTTTCGTTTCGGCCTGGTTTGCTCTCGTGCAGAATTCCATAGACGATAAAGTCTCAAACGCAAATCATAAAGGAGGTCAGGTCAAGTTTGTATGAACTCAAAGTCAATGATTTAAAGACCGCACTAAATCATCTTAATGATTCAAAGTCAGTAGTAAGTTAAGTTAAATATGTACTGTAACCATTAAGTCAAGTTATGATTCAAAGTCAGTAGTGAGTTAAGTTAAAGATATACTGTACCCATTAAGTCAAGTTATGATTCAAAGTCAGTAGTAAGTTAACTTAAAGATATACTGTACCAATTAAGTCAAGTTATGATTCAAAGTCAGTAGTAAGTTAAGTTAAAGATGCACAGTCTTCATTAAGTCAAGTTAATGCCTAAACAGCCCTAGTAAGTCAAGTTAAAGATACACAGCACCTAGTAAGTTAAGTTAAAGATTCACAGTCCCCAGTAAGTTAAGTTAAAGATACACAGCCCCCCAGTAAGTTAAGCTAACGATACACAGCCCTCAGTAAGTTAAGTTAAATATACACAGTCCCCAGTAAGTTAAGTTAAAGATACACGGTACCTATTACACTAATTAAGTCGCAGGAAGTTAATTTATAGATACAAGGACCTTATAAAGCTGTTAATGATACAAAGACAGTATTAAGACAAGCTAATTGTTCAAAGACTGCAAGAACACGATTTGTGCGATAAATCAAAGAAGAAGACCTGTACCCATGCCTGGAAACATGACTTTATATTTTATCAATTTAAAAAAAGTCAAATTGCAAGAAGAAAAAATCAACATCCTCACAATAACATACATATGTAACACAGAACACAAGCATATGCACACGAATAATAAACTCAAACATATTCACTAAACAGAACGCATGCAAATATACACACAATACATCAACTGAAAACACACAGAAATATACACATAAACAATCTATAACAACACACATAAATATAAATTCACGTATTATTTAGAATTGCGCAATTAAAATACTAATAAACCGCAATTTCAGACAGAACAAACACACCTACAAACACTCACGTAAAGGTAAACACACCAACAGACTGTCAGATACCGTACCCACATATAAATAAATACGCTTACAAACACACACCCAGAAGCAGGAAACTCACACATTCAAATTGACACGCATGCAACTTACAAATACACCCACACATACAGAACAAGTGCAGGCCTACAGACACGCAGACTTTTAAACTCAGAAAAATAAAAACGTGCAAATTTAAACACAGAAAAATAAAAACGTGCAAATTTAAGCACAAAAAAATAAAAACGTGCAAATTTAAACACAGAAAAATAAAAACCTGCAAATTTAAACACAGAAAAATAAAAATGTGCAAATTTAAACACAGAAGAATAAAAACGTGCAAATTTAAACACAGAAAAATAAAAACCTGCAAATTTCAACACAGAAAAACAAAATCGTGCAAATTTAAACACAGAAACTTACGCACACATACACATACTTAAATAAACACATTCACAAACTACCACACACAAACTCATACATGAAAAACCAAAAAGAATATCACACGCATACACTCTTCTCTCTCCCACGCAATTATGCATACGTAACACACATACACACACACATTTTTAAAAAGCACACATTAACAAACATAAACACATTCGCAAACAAACATAAAATACTAACAACCACTCACATTCGCAACAAATACACAAAGAGAAAACACATTACCACACACAAACATGCACTAACAAACACACACTAACAACCATACGTATAAACACACACTAACAAACACACACTAACAATCACACATATAAACACACAAACACACTAACAACCGCACATATAAACACACAAACGCACACTAACACACCCACTAACACACACGCAAATGAACACACAAACAAACACAAACACACACTAACAAACACACACATATAAACACACAAACACACACTAACAAACATACACTAACAATCACACATATAAACACACACTACCAAACACACATATAAACACACAAACACACAGTAACAATCACACATATAAACACACACTAACAAACACACATATAAACACACAAACACACAAACACACACTAACACACACACTAACAACCACACACATAAACACACAAACACACTAACAACCACACACAAACACACACTAACAAGCACACATATGAACACACAAACACACGCTAACAGCCACACATATAAACACACAAACACACAATAACAACCACACATATAAACACACAAACACGAATAAACAGCAAAACATATAAACACACAAACACACACTAACAACCATACATATAAACACACACTAACAACCACACATTTAAATACAAACACACACTTACAACCACACATACACACAATAACAACCACACATATAAACACAAACACACACTAACAACCACACACATACTCACGCGCACTAAAAACAACACATACACACAAACACACATTATCAAACACACATATACACAAAGAAACACACGCGAAAGACACACAAACAGACAAAAATCAACAAACACACACAAACAGACATAAAAACAACAAACACACACAAACACACATGTGCATAAACACACACACATACACATAAATAAACACACACAGAAAGAAACACAAGCACAGAGAAAGAGAGAAGGAGATAGAGATAGATGAACAGGTAGAAAGAGCCTCTGTACTCACAGACTTCAGTGCCGTAGGAAGCCTGTAGCATGCTGTAACTCTGCGAGCCCTGGTGGTAGCTAGGGTACCCAGCCGCCTGCATGAAACTGTTCCCCCCGTTCTGTCCATGGCCCATGTACACGCTCATGGTGCTGTTGTCGGTGTCGGCAGCCTTAGAGGTGGCTGCTTCTGATAGATCTGGCTGGCTTTCCGGCCGAGAGTCGTCGGTGCTGGACCAACTGTCTTCCAAAGAAGTTTGGCTAGAAGTTAGGGCTGCTGGTGTCACCTGTTGTTGTTGTTGTTGCTGAAGATGATGTCGGCTGGTGGGGTCGTAGTTGATGGATGAGTTGCTGAGATTTCTAGTAGAAGAGAAATGAAATAATTGTATTGAACTGCATGAAGCTTAAAGAAACATTAAACGTCTTCAGTTTTACTTGACCAATATAAACGGTTGGGACTGGATGTTTAAATTGTTTTTTCGACATGTATCTGTGAATATGTGTGTGTATAATGGTGGGTATAATGGAGTGTGTGTGTGTGTGTAATAGTGTGTGTATGTGTATGTGTATAGTGTGTCAAAAGGAATGACAAAGATGGCACCCTACCGACTATGGGTCTACATTGCTCTGGTGTTTTAGTTTAGTTTTCATGCCGACAACCCACCGATTTGCACGTAATACACACTAGTCGACGACTTACACTTGTTTTCACGGAAAAACCCTTGCAGTTATCACGTAATTAAAGTTCGGTTTTTTGATATGCAAATCTGTAAATCAGAACGAACTGCTGAGAATAAGCACGTAACCGTCCCACAGATGCGATACGTACCCCTATGTTAGTCAAGGCAGACGTCGATCAGAGAAACAGGCATCAGTCAAAGATCAGATATAGCCGAGATAGCACCTCAGAGCGATAGCCCATATAAAGACTTGAACCACTGGTCTGAGTGGCGTAAGAACATCCTTTGTCTCTGACAGAGAGTAAGTTAACAACGAAGTTGGAGAAACTTGTAACTGTGATTCGTCAGAGTCAATCATATGTGCCTGAATAATAGTATGCAGTAGACTTTCAGAGATCATTGGGGGATTGAGATTGAAAGAGAGAGACAGAGAGAGAAAAAGATAAAGAGAGCGGACAGTCTCCCACGAGAGAGAAAGTGATACAGATTGACCAGACCGGCACAAGTAAGTTCAGAAGTTGAACAAAAGTTCAAAAGCTAAAGCCAAGTAGAAGAGAAGGGAAGAAAGCAGTCAGTCCCATTTGACCAGGAGACCCTAGAAAAGATACAACCTGAGTAGAAGCTACAAAGAACTAAGTTTATGCGTCGATAGTGAGACAGAGAACTGTCGGGTCTCTTAGAACAAGAAGAAGGAAGAGACACATAGTTACAGACTAAACACAGGTAAGTTCAACGTTCAGTAGTTAAAGACATGTATAAAGTAGTCGAGAAGTTAGAAAACCTGAGCGGACAGTCTCCCAGGACAAAAGTAGAAGCAGATAGATAGATTAACCAGAATTAACCCAAGTAAGCATTGAGGAGGGAAAGAGACTCAGGTAAATACCAAGAGTTCTTCATTCAGTTCAATCACGAAACCAGCAACATTTGCAAATAGCCAACGAGAATCGTTAAAGCATCGAGTAGAAGAGAAGAGAAACTCATTCCTCTTTGACCGAAGGTTCAATAAAAATCTCGTCAGGAGAAGTAGTTCTCAATGATTTCATCAATTCAACGAAAATGAGAGAGTGCCAATTATTATAATTGCTTCTCGTTGCACTACAGTAACTCTACAAGATCTTTCAAGATCTACATCGTCACGCTGATTTTTTATCAGCAAACTAGACGAACTGTGTGCTCTAATGCTGAGTAGTTTAGGATAGGAAAAATAAAGTTAGAAATATAATAAGTAATCTTGAGGTAGCCGAAGAATCGCCAAGAGATAGAATTCTGGGACACTTAATATCGACTACAAAAAAGCTACTAGATACAATTCGTTAAAATTTAAGAAATTGGCATGGGAGGCGTATAACAATACCACGTTTTTGTCAGTAATCGATTATTCCCATCGTGCTATTGTCAGTAGAAACCTTTGACAAAAGTTTAACATAGTAAAATATGGCGCTCTGTGGTTGTTATATAGCACCATATATACGTAGGTGAAATCAACACCAATATGGAAAGCCAACTTTATGAGAGATCACTCAGTTGTGGAGACACACGAAAGATATTATAGAATAGACTTTACATAAGAAAATAGGAAAATGGTAGAACATTGACACCAAAAGAATAGAACTATTTAAAAAAAAATATTTCTTCAAAAACGCACAAGACACTAGCATTAAACACCACCATTCAGACGGTCGAAAATGTATGGTAACAATCAACGAAGAACCATCTAGCTAGCAGGCGACTACATCTACCGTAAGATATGCACTCTACGACCCATTTGCAGACAGGAACCATTATTGCTTAAAACTATTGTCAGGAAACCCATAAACTCATATTTGCAAAACATCGTCTATGATACACAGATGGATCTGCTATCATGGATTTACTGTCCTGCTCATGCCGGGGTTTAGGGCAATGAAAGAGCTGACATCATGGCTTCACAAGCTCCAATCATGGGCTCATTAGCGATGGATAGAAGTCACATTTTGAAATCAATCAATGACCGCCTGCTGGATGAGGACACCGCAGTAGATGAAGCAGCAATCCATAGACATTAAACGAGGTTCGAGCGGAGTGGGGCGCATGAGAGGAAGGCGCAGGAAAGTGTACAACCAGCGAGCTACATCGACCATCAGCATCCATATCTTACGCCATTTTATGAGAGAGACTGAGCACCTATGGGTATACCCGGAGTGCAGTGACGTCGATTCTTAGAAACAGAAACTTCAACAAATGTACTTTTCCTTCGATCAGCTGATGCTATGCTTCTTGTCTGGGGACGTTCATTAAGAAGATTGTGAGTTTCAGGTCTTCGCCGGCCCCAAATAGCTTTTCATATATGGTCTGTGTAAGTTGAGCAGCTCTGCAGGGTATGTTCTGGGGTTTCCTTGGATGCTTCACAATCGAACGGATCGGTGTGAATAAAAGATATTCTGTGGAGGTGGACCTCGAGTCTGCATTGTCACGTTTTGAGCCTGAAGATCTTTGTCTGACCATCTGCCAAGTGTGTCTATGCTGTCATTTCCTGATCCGTATTCTCTGTTCTGGTCTCTCCATTCCGTCATCAAGGATACTTTGATGCTTTTCTTTGCTTCTTTGTAGCTCTTTGGATGACGAGACTGTAATTAAATAATATAACCTGCATCAAGAAAATCACCCCAGTGTCTAAGGCCCTTGCAGAGAGATCTGTTACTAGTAAGGACCCTCCAAAAAAGGCACACACACAAAAAAAACGCCTTGTGCCGTAAAATCTCATGTTTTTCGTAATTTTTTATTTGCGTTCGCCTTATTTCTATATTCCCCAATGTGATGCGGTGTGCGTTGCACTATGTTTTTATTTTTCGCCTATCGGTCCAGTGCATCCGACTTCGGCATGCATTTTCTAAGGGTGTTCTTCCTCGTGGTAACGACCGGTGCTGTGATGGGGATCGAACCCAGCACCTTCGTGTTGTGAGCCGTGTCACTTAACGACTATTCGACGCCGTCGTCTAATCTCTGATTTTGAATGCGACGATATACAACCTGAGGAAATTGTCATATTTTCAACTCAAAATTTTGTCCTCGTGCCTTGGAAAACAAAACATTTCCAACTTGTTGTCCAGCTTATGAAGCTTGTTTCTTCTGTTTCTTCTGTCACCACGACTTCAATCAATTGTTGCATTCCTGCGGTTTCCCTTTGCAGTCAGAACCGCCGCATGGGTTAAAGACATCCATTATACTTGGCTTATTTGTACAATTACATCTTCTGAAGTGTAGCTCTCCAGGCTAATCCACTACCTAATTCAAGCCTCGGAATTATAAATTGGTTGCGTAATAAACTACGTCTGTCGCAGCGTTGAGCTTACCAAGTCTGGTTGGGGAGTGGGGGGAGGGGGGGGGGGAGGGGGGGGGGGAGAGCTGTGTGTATGGTTTCGGTAACCAGAGAGAAATGGATAATTTCGTGAACTAATCGTCTTCCCTGTGAGGCCACAGATCATTCTTACACATATTCCAGTGGATGAACAGCTGCCTGGACATCGAGGCCCCCTGTCTCTGTCTGTCCGTGCTATCTATCTATCTATCTATCTATCTATCTATCTATCTATCTATCTATCTATCTATCTATCTATCTATCTATCTATCTATCTATCTATCTATCTATCTATCTATCTATCTATCTATCTATCTATCTATCTATCTATCTATCTATCTATCTATCTATCTATCTATCTATCTATCTATCTATCTATCTATCTATCTATCTATCTATCTATCTATCTATCTATCTATCTATCTATCTATCTATCTATCTATCTATCTATCTATCTATCTATCTATCTATCTATCTATCTATCTATCTATCTATCTATCTATCTATCTATCTATCTATCTATCTATCTATCTATCTATCTATCTATCTATCTATCTATCTATCTATCTATCTATCTATCTATCTATCTATCTATCTATCTATCTATCTATCTATCTATCTATCTATCTATCTATCTATCTATCTATCTATCTATCTATCTATCTATCTATCTATCTATCTATCTATCTATCTATCTATCTATCTATCTATCTATCTATCTATCTATCTATCTATCTATCTATCTATCTATCTATCTATCTATCTATCTATCTATCTATCTATCTATCTATCTATCTATCTATCTATCTATCTATCTATCTATCTATCTATCTATCTATCTATCTATCTATCTATCTATCTATCTATCTATCTATCTATCTATCTATCTATCTATCTATCTATCTATCTATCTATCTATCTATCTATCTATCTATCTATCTATCTATCTATCTATCTATCTATCTATCTATCTATCTATCTATCTATCTATCTATCTATCTATCTATCTATCTATCTATCTATCTATCTATCTATGTATCTATCTATCTATGTATCTATCTATCTATCTATCTATCTATCTATCTATCTATCTATCTATCTATCTATCTATCTATCTATCTATCTATCTATCTATCTATCTATCTATCTATCTATCTATCTATCTATCCATCTCTCTGTCTGTCTGTCTGTCTGTCTGTCTATCTATCTATCTATATATCTGTCTATCTATCTATCTACCTATATACCTATCTATCTAGCCATGAATGCATTCATCCATCAATCCACCCATCTATATATCCATATATTTATCTATCTATACACATCTACCTATCATCCACCCATCGGTCCATTTGTCCGTCCTTCGGTCTGTCTGTCTATCTATATTTCTATCCATCCATCTAATTGTTGGTGTCTACTTATGCGTTATCGTGTCTGTCAAGTCGGCCTCATCTCACCCATCTATCACTTTGGAATGTTCTGTGCGACTCATAATTTTTATCTGGTCGTGTCTTTTCGTCTTCTTCTTACCATTTTTTTCATTGTAGACCAGTTAGCCTAACTGTCAATCTACATTTATGTATCATCATGATGTACCATGTCCTTTATAGAACGTCGCTCCCATCACAGTCTGTCTTAAAAAAACTCTTACCCTTGCCAAAACTCCAACCTCCGCCAGTCATACCCGGGCATTCCTGGATATCTTGGTGCCATCGTCTTCTTGGTCTACCCCTTCCTCTTTTGCCTGGCACCATACCTTCCATCACTGTTCTCTCGAGATCGTTGTGTATCTTGATGTGACCAAAGTATTTACATTTCTGAGCATAATGGAATTGATAAACCAGTTCTCCTCTATGCTCAACTCTTGCCGAATGTCTACATTTGTCTTTTTCTTCGTCCAGGGTATTTTGAGGATCTTTCTGTAACATTTTGACTCGAAGGATTCGATTGTCTGGAAGTTTTTTTAATCGTCCATGATTCGCAGCCATAAGCGGCCACAGGAAAAACACAGGCTCTCAAGACTTTTGCTTTTGTCGTTTTGTTGACGCTCTGCCATAATTTCTTCATTAATGTATACACAGATATATACCACCCATTCAAAGTACACGGGCATAACAAGTATGCATCATACGCACGCTTGCACAAACACACATGTTCAACAGAGATAACCTCTGTTCGAGAGGGACTTCAACGGAAACATTAATATGGCATTCAGCTTAGTTCTAGTGCCGTCTACACATCGAAGGTCAGCTGCAATAGATCTCCAGTGTACTCTATCTCTTGCCATAATGGTGCAATCTGAGAGGCTTTTCCAGTCCATCTCCTGATAGTATCCACCCATTTGAAACGTTGTCTGCCTCTCGAACGACTGCCTTCCACCCTACCCACCAGTGTGGTCTTCAACAAAGAGGTATGTCTTGTTATATGACCAGAATGACGTAACTGTCTAACCCTGATTTCGGTCATAAATTCTCTTTTTACCCCCAACTTTTCCAATACCTCCAAATTTGTTTTTCTCTCTTCCCAAGAAATGCGACCCAATCTTCTATATACCCACATTTCGAAGGCTTCAATACTCTTTTCCAACTTGTTATTCATTGTCCATGTTTCTGAGCCATGAAGTAGTGATGAGTAAACATAACACCAGACAATTCTCATTTTCAAATTTTGATTGATCTGTTTGGATATCAGTATGTGCCATATGTTGTTGAGCACCATCTTGGCCAGACCTATTCTCTTTCTGGTTTCTTTTTCCCAGCTGCCTTCTTCCTATTGATATGACCTAGATAATGAAACTCTGTACCTGTTCAAGTAGTTGATCTTTTATTTTTACCTGCATACATTGTCGCTTGAAACTTTACCCAATTATCAAAGTCTTTGCTTTCTTTATGTTTATGTCTAATCCAAACTCTGGACTTATTGGCATTAACACATAAAAAAGTAATATTAAGATTAGGCATGGACTCACGCTAACCAAAAGAGTTTTAACCTGGCATGCGTGTATCTGTCAGTCCGTATATTTGCATCACTGTACTTTTATTAGTCCTTTGCATTTTGTAATATCCACACATACATGAATAGATTGTGCCAATGTCATTAACATCGAGACACGGTGTCATTCTCACACATATACCGTGTCATTCTCACACAGATACCGTGTCATTCTCACACAGATACCGTGTCATTCTCACACAGATAAGGCGTCATTCTCACACAGATACCGTGTCATTCTCACACAGATAAGGCGTCATTCTCACACAGATACGGTGTCATTCTCACACAGATACCGTGTCATTCTCACACGAAAACGGTGTTATTCTTATACAGATACGGTTTCATTCTCACAGAGGCGCGGTGTCATTCACACAGACATGGTGTCATTCTCACATAGGCATGGTGTCATTCTCACAGACATGGTGCCATTCTAATATAGACATGGTGTCATTCTCACAGACAAGGAGCCATTCTCACACAGTCAAGGTGTCATTCTCACACAGGTATGGTGTCATTCACACAGACATGGTGTTATTCTCACAGATTGTGTGTAATTCTCACACAGACATGGTGTTATTCTGACAGACATGGTGTCATTCTCGAACACAAACATGGTGTCATTCTCACAGACATGGTGTCATTCTCACACTGGCAGACGTGGTTTAATTCTCATTTATACACGCACACACAGATTATGAATAACATAAACATCAAATCTACCCAAGTATCCCTGTCTATGTCTGCCTGTCTGTCTGTCTGTCTGTCTGTCTGTCTGTCTGTCTGTCTGTCTGTCTGTCTATCTATCAGTAAATCTTCATGTCCTTTCATCAGCCGATCTATCTTCTCTGTTCTATCCTCTCTCTCTCTACTCTCTATCCTCTGTCTCTCTCTCTCTCTCTGTCTCTACCGCGCTATTTCAATGTAAAGCATAGTTACACACATCCAGTCTATATTATGGATTTGATTACATACCCATATGCAAATCTGCCCGTCTGCCTATCTACAGAACGTCATGTCCTTTTCTGAACCTAGCTGTTTGTTCATGTCTGTCTTTCTTTCTCTCACTTACACTATCTCCCCTCCCCCCCCCCCCCCCCCACATCTCCATCCCCCACACTCGCCTTTCCACCCAGCACTTCCATCCCACCACAGCACATAAACCCAACGTACTCAGCTACCAACATATATAACTACCAACCAATGTGCACCTACTTGAGTCAGTACACCTGTACACATTCCAGTCGTAATGTCTATCTTGGCTCTTACAGTTAATACCCTTGCCCCACCCGAATGCTCACACCTACTCGTACACATAAACGCATGCTCACATCAGCAACATGCCTAGCATTCAACATGCCAACCTAGTTATCAACATTCGTCAGCCATCATTGTCACTGAACAAATCTCCATTCGTCACTTGAGTCACTGAACAGATCGTTTCTCTTTCGAGTAACTGAACAAATAATCATTCGTCATTTGAATCACTGAACAAATTCTAATTTATCACTTGAGTCACTGAACAAATCCTTATTTGTCACTAGTCCCTGAATAAATCCTTATTTGTCACTAGTCACTGAATAAATCCCGATTCGTCATTTGAATCACTGAACAAATCATCTCTACATTGAGTCACTTAACAAATCCTAATTTGTCTCGTGAGTCACTTACAAATCATCATTCGTCACTTCAGTTATTGAAACAAACATAATTCGCCACTCGAGTCACTGAACAAAACATCATTCGCCACTTGAGTCACTGAACAAAACATCAATCACCACTTGAGTCACTGAACAAAACATCATTCGTCATCTGAGTCACTGAACAAAACATCATTCGCCCCTTGAGTCACTGAATAAAACATCATTCGTCACTTGAGTCACCAAACAAATCATCATTCGTCACTTGAGTCACTGAACAAATCATCATTTGTCACTTGAGTCCTTAAACAAATTCTCATTCGTTCATTGCATCGTTGAACATATCCTCATTCGGCCCGTGGCTCATGTGAACCCTAAATATTGTGTTTAAGCGGCCTTTGCTGTGGACCGAGTCCGCATATCCCTGTTGCCGACCACTTTTTTTCAATCCAATAGAACGGCCTTGCTCAACAAGGGTGTGCAATCCCCTGCGCCACACCTATTCATAATCAGCGCGCTTCCATCGAATCACGCGCGCGTTCCGGCACAAGGCCCCTCGTGTGCGCTATGTCAAACATTTAATGGACCTGCCGAGCGCTATCAGGCACTACGGGGAGTACTCACTCTGTACCAGCAGGGAAAGGAGTTGCGGTAGAGGAGTGAGAAACAAACACAACGATACGTTCTAGAAAGAAATGCCCCGGTCTATTTATCTCCACTATCTGTCTGCTTAACAGTGGCGTATTCATAGTTTTTAGCGACAAGGGCTACCCAGGAAAAATCCGTTCAGTTACCACCAGATAAAACACTTCCTTATTTAGATTATGTCACAATTGTGATGCGGAAATCCAGAAATTCAAGGTGGCAACTGAGAAACTGTTGAACACCAATCTCTGTCCACGGCATGTAGTATTTCTGACATATGTAAAATCAGCACTTAAAGCACAGGTCCTGGAAATTGTTAGACCTGCAGGCTTTAATGTCTGAACTGAGCTACCAGCGCTAGATTGTCATGCAGTGGATACCATATAATTGTAGAATACCGGAAAATGAGAGAGTAGATTGACTAACAAGGGAGGGTTATGCAGACTAGCAAGCGGTTGTACCAGTTGCATACCAACAGAAGGAATAAATAGTATACCAGCGCAGAACGTCGCTTCTCACAACTGTCAACCTTTTTTTCTTCTTTTTCTTCGTTCAATCTCAAACGCGCGTTACCAAACCATGAAATGGGATTTTCAAGTAGCATGATGTTGTCCGGAGAATATAATGCGTTGTATTATAGTTTACAGCACGACTGCGATATTTGCACTTTTCGGTCTAACACATCCCATTTCAGCAGGCATTTTTAAGTAGTGGGTTAGCCTCCCTTTTCCGATCCCTTAACCAATCTGCTCTTTTCCCAACTGTTATCCAGGATCACCGCGTGGAGGTGTAGATGGGTCTTGGCAGCTCTGGTTCGCTAGCCCTGATGCTAGCAGTCAGCTCTGGGTCGCTGACCTTGGCGCTAGCAGTCAGCTCTGGGTCGCTGGCCCTGATGCTAGCAGTCAGCTCTGGGTCGCTGGCCCTGATGCTAGCAGTCAGTTCTGGGTCGCTGACCCTGGCGCTAGCAGACAGCTCTTGGTCGCTCGCCCTGATGCTAGCAGTCAGCTCTGGGTCGCTGACCCTGGCGCTAGCAGTCAGCTCTAGGTCGCTGACCCTGGCGCTAGCAGTCAGTTCTGGGTCGCTGGCCCTGATGCTAGCAGTCAGCTCTGGGTCGCTGACCCTGGCGCTAGCAGTCAGCTCTGGGTCGCTGGCCCTGATGCTAGCAGTCAGTTCTGGGTCGCTGACCCTGGCGCTAGCAGACAGCTCTTGGTCGCTGGCCCTGATGCTAGCAGTCAGCTCTGGGTCGCTGACCCTGGCGCTAGCAGTCAGCTCTGGGTCGCTGACCCTGGCGCTAGCAGTCAGTTCTGGGTCGCTGGCCCTGATGCTAGCAGTCAGCTCTGGGTCGCTGACCCTGGCGCTAGCAGTCAGCTCTGGGTCGCTGGCCCTGATGCTAGCAGTCAGTTCTGGGTCGCTGACCCTGGCGCTAGCAGACAGCTCTTGGTCGCTGGCCCTGATGCTAGCAGTCAGCTCTGGGTCGCTGACCCTGGCGCTAGCAGTCAGCTCTGGGTCGCTGACCCTGGCGCTAGCAGTCAGTTCTGGGTCGCTGGCCCTGATGCTAGCAGTCAGCTCTGGGTCGCTGACCCTGGCGCTAGCAGTCAGCTCTGGGTCGCTGACCCTGGCGCTAGCAGTCAGCTCTGGGTCGCTGACCCTGGCGCTAGCAGTCAGCTCTGGGTCGCTGGCCCTGATGCTAGCAGTCAGCTCTGGGTCGCTGACCCTGGCGCTAGCAAACATCTCTGGGTCGCTGGCCCTGATGCTAGCAGTCAGCTCTGGGTCGCTGACCCTGGCGCTAGCAGTCAGCTCTGGGTCGCTGGCCCTGATGCTAGCAGTCAGCTCTGGGTCGCTGACCCTGGCGCTAGCAAACATCTCTGGGTCGCTGGCCCTGATGCTAGCAGTCAGCTCTGGGTCGCTGACCCTGGCGCTAGCAGTCAGCTCTGGGTCGCTGACCCTGGCGCTAGCAGTCAGCTCTGGGTCGCTGACCCTGGCGCTAGCAGTCAGCTCTGGGTCGCTGACCGCTGCAGCTCATGCGCTGCTCAGCGTCTTGATTCCAATACTACTGCTTCAATTATTTCTCCAACTACTTCCTCCTTTTCTCCTAATACTATCACCACTACTACTATTACTACTACTACTACTACTACTACTGCTGCTGCTGCCACTACTACTACTACTACTACTACTACTACTACTACTACTACTACTACTACACATTCACTGCTCAGCATCTTGATCCCGTCAACCTATTTCATTGTTAACAGTTTCTTGGTAGTACAAGAAGTTGCCATTCTCCGTACACGGAGAAGGGATCGTACACAAACAAAATCACGTGTCTGTTAAACTGGACACAACTGGATATGTACTGCTGAGTTGGGACAGTGAATTCGAGTAAATTCTACCCCTAGGCCATGATGTCTCCTACGCAGAAGACAAGGGTGATCAAATCAATCAGAGAGCCACCAACTTTAACACAAGAGGATTTTGTACTTCCCATGTTTTGGCTTTGTCGGGTTGATGAGTAGTGGTTTTTCTTCCCACCCCAGGCAGAAGCCAGAAGTGTACTGTCCTGACATTAAGTAATTGAAGGGGTGCATTAGCAACGTTGCAAGTTACCGAAGCCATGGTTGGGTTCGTTGCACCCATTCCCCGCCACCAATTGTCTACTGGCTAGGCCCAGTTGCACAGGCTCTAGACCTGTAACCAAAAGTTCCAGACATTTGGATCGTCACGTCCTGGGCTACTGTGCCTTTACGATTGGCCGCAATTGTCATGGTGCGGCTAATGTAGGTTCTCTTTTCCCATGTCTGTTCACCATGGTGCTGGTTACTTCCTAACCCCAGAGGGTGCATGTGTATTGTCCAATAGGTGACCCATTTGGAAAGATGGGTTAGTGGCAAGGGTTTAAGAATAGAACCCGCATTATATAGTACCTCATCTACTAAGTTATACATTAGCATAGTGTTGGTTCTGATAACCAACAAACCAAACCAACTCCAAAATGATTACCTTAAGATGAACAGACAGGAACAAGCTGGTGTGTCGCCCCTAAGAACATACCAAATCTAGCTCCGCAGCCCCATGTACACATAATTACAGATTCGCAACACAGCCCCGTGTACAAGCTGACACTTTACCTCGAGGTACGAGGGGACACTTTACCTCGAAGGTCAAGCGGACACCTTACGTTGAGGTACGACCGGACAATTTACCTCGAGGTACAAGCGGACACCTTACCACGAGGTACACATGAACACCTTACCTCGAGATACACAGGGACACCTTACCTCGAGGTACAAGCGGACACTTTACCACGAGGTACACATGAACACCTTACCTCGAGATACACAGGGACACCTTACCTCGAGGTACAAGCGGACACTTTACCACGAGGTACACATGAACACCTTACCTCGAGATACACAGGGACACCTTACCTCGAGGTACAAGCGGATACTTGACCTTGAAACCACTGAGTACCCCGTTCCACGCCATGGTAAATATTGATATGCTTGCTACTTTACCTGTTGTCCTTACTTTCGTTTTTTGTGTTGGCGTTGAAATATCGATTCTCGGACGACGATACAAGGACTATTTCGTCAGCATATATGTTTTCTCGAATCTGATATTCTCAAATGCTTAATACGTCACATTGTGCGTGTTCTGGATCTCACTTGGCTTCTGGGATCAAAATGATGAGCAGTGTGTGAGCGTCAGAGTCAGCGACCCAAAGTTGACTGCTAGCGACAGGGTCAGAGACCCAAATTTGACTGCTAGCCTCAGAGTCAGCGACCCAAATTGACTGCCAGCGTCAGGGTCAGCGACCTAAAGTTGACTGCTAGGGACAGGGTCAGCGATCTAAATTTGACTGCTAGCGACAGGGTCAGCGGCTTGCAGCTGCCAAGACCATGCTCCACCTCCTCGCAATCTGGATAACAGGCTGGAACAGAGCAGCGTGGCTAAAGAGAAGAAATCGAAGAGGGATGGCTAACCCTCTACCCAAAAATTTCTGCTGAAGTCGGATTTGTTGGACTGAAAGGTGCAAATGTCGCAGCCCAAGCTTTAAACTACGACACAACCCCCAGACAACTTTGTCCAGACAACTTTCTTCTACTTTCAACGCCATTTTCGGGGCTTCGTATCGGGAGTTTGAAAACGGAGGAAGAAGAATACGAGGAGTTTTGCGCTCCTCAATTATATTCTCGGAGTAAAAGTTAAATAGATATTCTATTCGGAGGTATACAAAAAAGAAAAGTTAATTCAATGCAGAATAGAACATAAAAGCCCATTTATTTATTAAGCGTTTTATCAATAGTGATGTCCAGATAATTATTGTATATCATAAGACTCACACATTCGAAGAGAAACGACATGTTTTTTGGACGCCACATCGTACATCACTCGTCTACCCATGCCTCTAAATCACTACGCCACTGCTGTGAATGTCAGTTTTCTCGTTCTACGAAAAGGAGGCAGGAATTATAACAGCTTCTATCTATGAAGGCGTGTGTTTGTGTATTAATTCCGTGCGTGAGCGCATACCTTATCGTATAAATACCAGGGACTCTACCCTTATCAGGGAAGCCATAGAAGGGGCGCTGCACTAAATTATGCATGTCGAAAATGGGCGATTAAGTAGGGTTGTACATAGTGTTCGCAAACTTTTCGCGTAATACTTAAAACCAAATGTATGGGATCAAGATGCTGAGCAATGCATGAGCTGTAGACCAGAGACCTAAAGCTGTCTGCCAGCATGAGGGCCAGCGAAGCAGAGCTGCCAAGACCCTTCTACACCTCTACGTGGTGATCCTGGATAACAGGCTACAACAGGGCAGACTGGCTAAGGAGATAGGGGTCAAAAGGTAAGGCTAAAGCCCAGTACCCAAATACAAATTGTATGTCTCCTTAAGTTGGACGTGTCGGACGTTTGCGGGAAAATATCGCAGTCACGCTGCAAACTACGACACAATGCATTCCGTTCTCCGGAAAACTTCCTGATACTTTCATAGGTCTTTACAGGGCTTTATAGCGATCGTTTCAGAAAATTCGATGAAGGAGAAGACGAAGAAAAATCATATGTACATCAGCGAACACTATTGCTTTGACGGGGCTTCCCTTAAGAAGAAAAACTGATGTTGTACCCGCATGTTCCTAACAGAGAATGAGTGAGCATAATATAATGATATAACTACTAAACAGCGGGGGGGGGGGGGGGATGATGGAGGGAGTGATGGAGGGGACTGAAGGAGGGGACTGATGGAGGGGACTGATGGAGGGGACTGATGGAGGGGACTGATGGAGGGGACTGATGGAGGGGACTGATGGAGGGGACTGATGGAAGGGACTGATGGAGTGGACTGAGGGAGGGGACTGATGGAGCGGACTGATGGAGGGGACTGATGGAGCGGACTGATGGAAGGGACTGATGGAGTGGACTGAGGGAGGGGACTGATGGAGCGGACTGATGGAAGGGACTGATGGAGGGGACTGATGGAAGGAATTGATGGAGGGGACTGATGGAGGGGATTGATGGAGGGGGCTGATGGAGGGGACTGATGGAGGGGACTAATGGAGGGGACTAATGGAGGGAACTGATGGAGGGGACTGATGGAAGGGATTGATGGAGGGGGCTGATGGAGGGGATTGATGGAGGGGACTGATGGAAGGGATTGATGGAGGGGACTGATGGAGGGGATTGATGGAGGGGGCTGATGGAAGGGATTGATGGAGGGGGCTGATGGAGGGGATGCCATTACGTATTTCTTATTGCCAACAATGAAATGGTTTGTTCATTCATAAGGGATGTTTGAATGGGACCGGGGATACATTAGTGGATTAGCAGACAGCAACCAGCGACTCAAAGCTGACTGTTTCAGGATCAGCGAACCATAGCTGGATGTTTCAGAATCAGCGAACCATTGCTGACTGTTTCAGGATCAACGAACCATAGCTGACTAAGACCATATTCTGTCGTCAACGGGGGTGATCTGGAAACAGACCACAGCGTAATCTGGCTAAGAGAATATGTATCGTGGTAGCAAGCCAAACCCGGTTCCTAAAAAAGTCAGATGAAATTAACTTTCTTTCGCTTATCATGTTTTGCCTTTCAGCTCCAGGCTATGGAGAGATCTCTAGAACAAGCCCTACTATGTGCCTCATACACAGTGACATTCACCGCCTCAAATATTTCCGAAAGCCACCTTTTTTGTTGATCGACCTTTTCCCCTTGAATCCGTTGTACGTAAATACCATAACATATGCATATATAAATTGACTGTGTAGGGTTTAAATGCGCATATATCACAGCCTCGCTATGAACTGTCGTGAATCGTTTCGCCCCATTATATAATTCCAGAAGTAGAGACGTTATAGATCATGCAGCAGTGAATGGGCTGACAGCAACCAGTTCGATGACTACATCAAGATCAGCGAATCATGACTGACCAAGACCCTATACCGACTCCATGGGGCGGCTCTAGAAACAGCCTGCACTTGTCTAGTCTGGCTAGGAGAACAGGAATGGAAGACGGAAGGCAAACCCTGTTCTAAATATGCGGTGCGGATTCGAAAGGAGCAGATATCTCCGCCTCGCTGTAAACTAGGGCATAACATCACACCGTCCAGAGAGAACGCCAGAGAGAGAATGGACAAGAAACCACAGAAACGTACATTTCTTGAGATACCAATAACAATGGAGAGCCAGATGAAGTCCCGCTCTAATAATGCACATCGTGTGTTAAGCGCAATGAGAATCGTATCCTGATCTAAGCCTGCTTCAGTTTACCTTACTGTAAATTGCTACCAGGCTTGTGGAAGTAAGGAAGATTACTGGTTACCACCTATTACAAACGACGATAACACACACAATTAGGGCGCAATGGTAGCTTGACCGACTTACTGCAGTGTACCCACACAGAAGGAGACATAAGCATACTGCAGTGTACCCACACAGAAGGAGACATAATCATACTGCAGTGTACCCACACAGAAGGAGACATTATCATACTGCAGTGTACCCACACAGAAGGAGACATAAGCATACTGCAGTGTACCCACACAGAAGGAGACATAAGCATACTGCAGTGTACCCACACAGAAGGAGACATAAGCATACTGCAGTGTACCCACACATAAGGAGACATAAGCATACTGCAGTGTACCCACACAGAAGGAGACACTACACGGAATGCTACAGCAAGTATGACTAACAATTCACGCAGAAAATACAACAATTGTAAATCTAAATGTAGCCAACAACACAGCTCCTGGTAAACTGAAAGGAACATTACTTGAGGAGGTAGAGAGCTTCACATTCCTAGGAAGGATCATAAATAACAATGACGGTACAGATGAGGATATAAAAGACAGAATACAAAAGGTAAGAGTGGCCTTTGTCATGTCGAAAAACATATGGACTTCTATAACGATCAGAATATCTAAGCTAAGGATTGATATATGGCTTGGCTTGGCTTGGCTTCGTTCGTTCTCAATCTCCTGCTACCAAACCCTGAAAGGGCTTAAGTAGCAGCATGTAGTCCAGATAACGGAATGCGTTGTGTCGTAGTTTACAGCTTGACTGTGATATTTGCACCTTTTGGTCTAACACATCCGACTTCAGTAAGCATTTTTTTTAGTACCGGGTTAGCAATCCCTTCTCGATCCCTTCTCCGTAGCCAGTCTGCCGCTCTGCAGCCTGTTATCCAGGATCACCACGTAGAGGTGTAGAAGGGTCTTAGCAGCTGTGGTTCGCTGGCCCTGACTCTAGCAGTCAGCAATGGGTCACTGACCACTGCAGCTCATGCGCTGCTCAGCATCGTGATCCCGGATTGATATATGAAGTCGGTCTTTTAATATGGAGAGGAAACATTGCGGTTGACTGAACTCAGTGATAAGAGATTGCAAGGATTTGTCAATAAATCCCTGAGAAAGATTCTTGGCTTGCAATGGTTCGACGGGGTTACACAAGAAAGTGTATTTGAGAAAATAGTTCAAAGACATTTGGAACAAACAAACTTGGGAGGAATACGGCGCTTGATAGGCCTCACGTTGCAAAAGTTTCAAGTCAGTATCACAGGCAATCACTGTTATGGAACCCGCAGGGAAAGGGAAAGTAAAGTAAGGTCATAGAGCCCACGGAGGAGACTTAGAGGCCTCTACAACGTTACAAAGAGAAGCTGGAAACAGGCTGCGACAGGGCATACTGGCTTAGGAGAAGGGATCGAAGAGAGAAGGCTAACCCGGTACTCAAAAGCGACTGCTGGCAGGATGTGTTGGACTGAAATATGCAAATATCACATTCAATCTGTAAATTAAGACACAGCGCATCCCGTTCTCTGGAAAACATCCTGCTACTTGCAAAGCCCGTTTCAGGGCCTGATAGCAGGAGATTGAGAACGAACGAAGCCAAGCCAAATGCTCTTGCAATAAAAACACTTACAATCTATTCCGAGCCAGAGCTCATCCTGTCTGAATGATTGCTCCATCGTTTTACAACGAGAATTCAAAATAGTGCTCAAAACTCACGATAAATAAACTTCCGACAATTGTTAAAACAATTCGTTCAGACTTTGCAGTTTATGAAAGGCATCCACTGGCACGAATGTAACGATGTTGATAAAAAACAACAACTATAATTTACTCATTTTCACGTTCACCCCAAGCTGCAGGGGAGCAATCAAAACCAGCTTCCATCTTGATTTTCGTGAGAGTACGAGAATGGGTTACTGCGACGAAGGAGACGAAGCGAAGCTAAAACATCAGAGGTGTCAATGGGAAGACGAGAGCTAGCGTTCGTGATGACGGGCCAGATCTCGCTTGGGTGGGTGCCTCGACCTATTTTACGATAAACGAAAAGACTGAGGAAAACGATAAAATATGGAGTCTTCGCCGGTGAGAAATAGGAGTGAGTGTGGTCATAATCAGACAGGAGAACGTCTTCAGGAACGGTAAGAAGAAAGAATAGAATGTTCAAGAGTGATTTTCAAGATTACGCCCGTCATGCGATTGTTTATTATCACAGTGGTAGTAAAAACCCATTTTATTAGTCACTGACTACAGGATGATGCGTCCTTGGGAAAGTTACTATCTGCTAAGTATTTGGTTATACCTATCCTTTCAGCGTTTTATTCTCACTTCTCCATGTTGCATGAAATCTGAAGTAATAGTGGCAACTAAGAAATATAAATTTACAAGTTGCTGTTTAAATGGGGAACGAGACGGAACTGAAACAAGTACACTCAGTTCAATAATTGTAAACGCACATCATTTCTGATGAGAGATGTACTTACGAAATAAAGAATAGAATAGTCCAGGCAAAATCAATCTGCCAGAGTATAAGGAAAATAGTGTACAACGAAAGCCTATTACTTAATTTAAGTGAAATAGTTATTTTATACTACGTAGGCATACGGCAGAAAGTCATGGACAATTAGCAGGCACGTACATGGATAATTAGAGTCAACTAAAATGTGGTTTTACAGAAGAATGTTGAAAGTTCCATGGGCTGCGATGGAATCGAATAACTTGGTTCTTGAAGAGGCACTGACACAAAGACAGTTTATGGCAAAAATCAGGATAAGGCAATCATCCTTTTCAACAGTGAGGAACTGGACAACGATGTTTAAAGAAGGACGCGAGTTGACGCAACAATATGCGCCTGACCTAGTCTCGGACGTGAGTTGACGCAACAATATGCGCCTGACCTGGTCTCGGACGTGAGTTAACGCAACAATATGCGCCTGACCTAGTGAAGCCATAGACACTTTTCAGTGGACTGCTATACTATTTAGTGAAACCATAGGGATCGTAGAGACTCGGTGGTCTCGTCTCGAGGTAAGGTGTCCGTCTCAGGTGGCGGCCATATAGAATTTTTAGTCGAACCATAGAGACATTTGAGTGGGCTGCTACACTTTTTGGTCGAACCATAGAGACATTTGAGTGGGCTGCTAGACTTTTTGGTCAAACCATAGAGACATTTGAGTGGGCTGCTAGACATTTTGGTGGAACCATAGAGACATTTGAGTGGGCTGCTAGACTTTTTGGTCGAACCATAGAGACATTTGAGTGGGCTGCTAGACTTTTTGGTCGAACCATAGAGACATTTGAGTGGGCTGCTAGACTTTTTGGTCGAACCATAGAAACATTTGAGTGGGCTGCTAGACTTTTTGGTCGAACCATAGAGACATTTGAGTGGGCTGCTAGACTTTTTGGTCGAACCATAGAGACATTTGAGTGGGCTGCTAGACTTTTTGGTCGAGCCATAGAGACATTTGAGTGGGCTGCTAGACTTTTTAGTCGAACCATAAAGACATTTGAGTGGGCTGCTAGACTTTTTGGTCGAGCCATAGAGACATTTGAGTGGACTGCTAGACTTTAGAGCATAACCATAGAGGCGTTATAGTGAACTACTATACCTTTTAGCAGGAACGTTAATGGACTTCTAGACATTTGAGTGAAATCATACGTTTTAGTGTGGCCTAAAAACAAACAATATAGTGAAAACATAAAGACTTCTCAATGTAGGCACTGATATGTATTAATGGGTACAAAGAAACATTAGAAACCATATAGACGTTTTAGTGGAACCATAGAGACGTTTTAGTAGAACCATAGAGACGTTTTAGTGGAACGAGACGTTTTAGTGGAACCATAGAGAAGATTTAGTGGAACCATAGAGACGATTTAGTGGAACCATAGATACGTTTTAGGGGAACCATAAAGACGTTTTAGTGGAGCCATAGGGACGATTTAGTGGAACCATAGTGGCGTTTTAGTGGAACGAGACGTTTTAGTGGAACGAGACGTTTTAGTGGAACCATATAGACGATTTAGCGGAAACATAGAGACAATTTAGTGGAACCATAGAGACGATTTATTGGAACCATAGATACGTTTTAGTGGAACGAAACGTTTTAATGGAACCATAGAGACGATTTAGTTTAACCATATAGACGATTTAGTGGAACCATAGATACATTTTAGTGGAACAAGACGTTTTAGTGGAACGAGACGTTTTAAGGGAACCATAGAGACGTTTTAAGGGAACCATAGAGACGATTTAATGGAACCATAGAGACGATTTAGTGGAACCATTGATACGTTTTAGTGGAACGAGACGTTTTAGTGGAACCATATAGACCATTTAGTGGAACCATAGAGACGATTTAGTGGAACCATAGATACGTTTTAGTGGAACGAGACGTTTTAATTGAACGAGACGTTTTAGTGAAACCATAGAGACGATTTAGGGGAACCATAGAGACGATTTAGTGGAACCATAGATACGTTTTAGTGGAACGAGACGTTTTAGTGGAACCATAGAGAATATTTAGTGGAACCATAGAGACGATTTAGTGGAACCATAGATACGTTTTAGTGGAACCATAGAGATGTTTTAGTGGAGCCATAGAGACGATTTACTGGAACCATAGTGGCGTTTTAGTGGAACGGGACGTTTTAGTGGAACCATGGAGACGATTTAGTGGAACCATAGAGACGATTTAGTGGAACCATAGATACGTTTTAGTGGAACGAGACGTTTTAATTGAACGAGACGTTTTAGTGGAACCATAGAGACGATTTAGTGGAACCATAGTGGCGATTTAGTGGAACCCTAGAGACGATTTAGTGGAACCATAGATACGTTTTAGTAGAACGAGACGTTTTAGTGGAACCATAGAGACGTTTTAGTGGAACCATAGAGACGATTTAGTGGAACGAGACGTTTTAGTGGAACCATAGAGACGATTTAGTGGAACCATAGTGGCGTTTTAGTGGAACGAGACGTTTTAGTGTAACGAGACGTTTTAGTGGAACGAGACGATTTAGTGGAACCATAAAGACGATTTAGTGGAACCACAGAGACGATTTAGTGGAACCATAGAGACGTTTTAGTGGAGCGATTGCGACGTTTTAGCGGAACCATAGAGACGTTTTAGTTGAACGCTGCAACTCAGCAGAAAGTAAATTGTGAAGAGTTTAATTAATATCTTCACTTACTTGTAAAACTGTGATGTGTAATCTGAAGCCAGGTACTGGGGCTGTGTAGATTTGTTCAGTGCACCTGTTTGGATACAAACATATAAAACAATATTAAGACTGCATAGATATTCCCAAGTGATTTTATTGAGCCGCTAACTGGGTAGGGAATAAATAAGGAGTACTCTAAGAGGTGTGAAGTAAAAAGTGGAGTGCCACAGGGCTCGGGTTTAGAACCAATTTTGTTCTTGATATATATAAACGATTTGGACATTGATATGGGATGCATGATTGTAAAATTTGCTGATGACACAAAACTATGCGGTAGTGTCTCATCTAAATCTGAAGTGGATATATTGAGGTCGGATTTAGGTAAAATTCGAGTGGTCTGTAAGCTGGCAAATGGAGTTTAATGTAGATAAATGCACAGTCATCCACATGGGTAGATCCAATATGGAACATAATTACAGAAGGGAGAGAACAATATTAGAAAGATAGATAAGGAAAGGGACCTAGGGGTTATAATAGATCATACAGGAAAGGTGAGTGAGCAAGTTAAGGTAGCAGTGAAAAAGGCAAATGCAATGTTAGGTAAGATAAAACAAATATCAAACATAGGAGCAAGGAAGTGATAGTCAAACTGTACAAAACTTTAGTTAGACCTAGATTGGAGTACTGTGTACAGGTGTGGAGTCATTATCATAGAGGGGATATAAACATGCTGGAAAGAATACAAAAAAGAGCGACAAAGCTGATAGTGAGATTCCAGAATTACAGTTATGAGGAAAGACTCAGAAAAACCGGCCTACAGTGTCTAGAAGAGAAAAGAATTCGTGGTGACTTAATACAGGTTTATAAGATGATCAGAGGAATGGATAAATTAGACTATAACAAGTATTTTTACAACACATCCACCTACAAGAACAAGAGGGCATAGATACAAATTAACTAAAGAGAGGTCTAGATTAGATATTAGGAAATATTTTTTTAGTCAGAGAGTGGTGAATGCTTGGAATGCATTGCCACGGGAGGTATGGAGGCAGGGAGAGTTAATACATTTAAGAACAAATTGGATGCTCATAGTTTTTGAAGCAAAATTATGTAAATGAAACTGGTAGTATACAGACTCGGCAGCGTCTTCTAAACCAGTATAAAGACGATAAGTTAAGTTAAGTAAATTAAGTTAAGTTAGTGGAATGTACGTGTATTGTACAACAGACATGTAGCGAAGGGCGAATAAAGAAAGTTGCGTGAGGGTGAATTCTCATGAGATCACCAAACCAATATAATTTCTGCCTGGAAATGTAACCTATACAAGACGTAGTGTCGACCATACTTCAAATATAGTCATTTCGGTTTCTGTCTGTCCTGGTAACAAGGATGATCTTCCTAAAACATTTTATTTCACACGTCAAAATTCTGCTCTCACGCGGCCTGGCCAGAGAACATGTTCGGCAGTGGTACCTACTCTCAATTTCTCTGTCGATCCTACCGTCCCCCCCCCCCCCCCTAAATTCAGCCCCAAATACTTGCACTCATACTTGATGATGATGTTTGCGAATGTCAACAATGAGTAGGTTAACTCTTTTTGTGCGCCCTGAAAGGGACATTAAGTGGTGGGTTGTCGTAGCTTTCCTCACATTCCGATGAAGATGGACCATGGTCCTCCAGGCAGTTATGCTTATTTTGGCTTTATCTGCGTGTCGCTCACTACTACAGGGATCACGTCGATCCCTCACCTTGTTAAACAGGCTTCCATGAACACAGCCCGTTTCCAAGGAAGGACTGCGTGGTGTCAAGGTGAGAGTTTGGCCAGTATATTTTGCATTACCCTGACTAACATGTCTGATCAGCATATTTTGCCTGACTCTAACTAACATGTCAGACCAGTATATTTTGCCTGACCCTAACTAACATGTCTAATCAGTATGTTTTGCCTGACTCTGACTAACATGTCTGATCAGTATATTTAGCCTGACCCTGACTAACATGTCTGATCAGTATATTTTGCCTGGCCCTGACTGACATGTCTGATCAGTATATTTTGCCTGACCCTGACTAACATGTCTGATCAGTGTATTTTGCCTGACACTGACTAACAGGTCTGATCAGTATATTTTGCTTGACCCTAACTAACATGTCTGATCAGTATATTTTGCCTGATCCTGACTAACATGTCTTATCTGTATATTTTGCCTGACCCTGACTAGCATGTCTGATCAGTATATTTTGCCTGACCCTGACTAACATGTCCGATCAGTACATTTTACCTGACCCTGACACACATGTCTAATCAGCATATTTTGCCTGACCCTAACTAACATGTCAGACCAGTATATTTTGCCTGACTTTGACTAACATGTCTGATCAGTATATTTTGCTTGACACTGACTAACATGTCTGATCAGTATATTTAGCCTGACCCTGACTAACATGTCTGATCAGTATATTTTGCCTGGCCCTGACTAACATGTCTGATCAGTATATTTTGCCTGACCCTGACTAACATGTCTGATCAGTGTATTTTGCCTGACCCTGGCTAACAGGTCTGATCAGTATATTTTGCTTGACCCTAACTAACATGTCTGATCAGTATATTTAGCCTGATCCTGACTAACATGTCTTATCAGTATATTTTGCCTGACCCTGACTAGCATGTCTGATCAGTATGTTTTGCCTGACCCTGACTAACATGTCTGATCAGTATATTTTGCTAGTCCAGATGTTAATCCTCCCCTGGATTCATACTTACCTTTGTGGTTTCTGGTAGTTGGTCCCTATGTGCTGTGACTAATGTTTTGGACCGATGTACCAAGCTTCTTCTTCCCAATCTGCCGCTGGATTGATCTCCAAATCTGGTCTACACTAGATGTGTTGTTATGATCTTATGCTTCTCTACGGCTCACAGGCCGGATCTGACCTCCCAGACAAATATGCCCTGCCGGCACACCCAAACTAAATTTCATATCCTCTAGACAACAGAGTTGCTTCAAATAATTTAATGTGTAGCTCAGACCTGTCATAGAATCGCACGAGTGTAATACACTGCACTAGTTTACCGAGCTGAGAAAGAGAGATACCGAGAGAGAGAGAGAGAGAGAGAGAGATAGAGATAATGAAAAAAGAGATAGAGAAAGTGAGATGTAGAGTGAGTAAAACATAGAGAGAGTGAGTGAGAGAAAGAGAGAGAGAGAGCTAGAAAGAGAGATAGAGAGAGTATCTGAGGAAGTGAGATATATAAAGCACGTAAGGGATTGAGCGTGAGTGAAAGATAGAGAGAGAGTGAAAGAAAGAGTGAAAGATAGAGATAGAATGAGAGGAAGGGAGAGAAACAGATTTAGTGAGAGTGAGAGATAGAGAAAGTGAGAAAGAGTAACAGTGAAAGAGAGGGAGGTAGAGGGAGTGGGGAAAAAAGAAGGATAGAGTGTCAGAAAGAGAGAGAGAGAGAGAGAAGTGGGGGAGCGAGAAAGTGGTATAGAATGAGAGGGGGGTCAAGATGCTGAGCAGCGCATGAGCTGCAGTGGTCAGCGACCCATAGCTGCCAAGACCCTTCTACACCTCCACGCGGTGATCCTGAATAACAGGCTGCAGCAGGGCAGACTGGCTAAGGAGAAGGGATCGAAGAGGGAATGCTAACCCGGTACTCAAAAATGCTTGCTGAAGTCGGATGTGTTGGACCGAAAGGTGCAAATATTACAGCCAAGCTGTAAACTATGGCACAACGCATTCCGTTCTCTGGACTACATTCTGCTACTTGAGCCCTTTCAGGGTTTGGTAGTGGGAGATTGAGAACGAACGAAGAAGAAGAAGAAGAAGAATGAGAGGGATAGTGAGAAAGTGACAGACAGACAGACAGACAGACAGACAGACAGACAGACAGACAGACAGACAGACAGACAGACAGACAGATAGATAGATAGATAGATAGATAGATAGATAGATAGATAGATAGATAGATATATAGATAGATAGATAGATAGATTATGAATGTATGTCTGTGTCGCCTCTCTATCCTCACAAGCGTGCACGTCCTCTCGCGCGCGTAATGCCAGGCTTTGAAAGCCCATCTCTACCCTGGTTTGTAAAGCATGCCTACCCGGCCAAGTCGCTTCCCCTGTCTCTACTTCGGAGCCGAGCGGCTGTTCAGCGTAATTGCAGAGGACTTGCTTTTCTTGACATCTATTTTCGGTTCAACCCCCTTTACTGGTACGCGACCCGGCTGTAAATGGTAACCTGGCTTACAGTTAAGGAAGTAAAGGCGGCAAGGAACGACACTGACCACCTTCCTTCCACACGTCTCATAAAACAGTGTTTTCCTATACTAAGAAGTGCGCAGAAAGCGGACAAAAACTACATAAATTGGTGATTCAAGTAAAGATATAATCGGCTGTATGGATTGGACATTGTTGATTGATTTGTTGGTTGTTTAGTTGATTGGTTGGTTGAGCGGTTGGTTGGTTGATTGGTTGATTGGTTGGTTAGTTGGTTGAGTGGTTGGTTGGTTGGTTGGTTGATTGGTTGGTTAGTTGGTTGAGTGGTTGGTTGGTTGATTGGTTGGTTGGATGGTTGAATGTTTGGCTAGTTGATTGGTTGGTTGAGCGGTTGATTGGTTGATTGGTTGGTTAGTTGGTTGAGTGGTTGGTTGGTTGGTTGGTTGATTGGTTGGTTGGATGGTTGAAATGTTGGCTAATTGATTGGTTGGTTGAGCGGTTGATTGGTTGATTGGTTGGTTAGTTGAGTGGTTGGTTGGTTGGTTGGTTGGATGGTTGAATGGTTGAATGGTTGGCTAGTTGATTGGTTGGTTGAGTGGTTGGTTGGTTGATTGATTGGTTATTTGATTGGTTGGTTGAGTGGTTGGTTGGTTAAGCGGTTGGTTGGTTGGTTGGTTGATTGGTTGATTGGTTGGTTGAACGGTTGGTTGGTTGATTGGTTGGTTGGATGGTTGGTTGGTTGATTGGTTGGTTGGTTGGATGGTTGATAATGCCCACAATGGATTAGTAATCCTTTTGTGCGTCCTGAAAAGGACGGAACGTGTGGCAGAATGTAGTAGCTTTTCTGACATCTCGAGCGTACTGATGAAGTGGACCGGTGTCCTCCAGGCGGTTGTGCAATGCTTGGATTCATCTGCGTGTCACTCACTACTGCGGGGATCACATCGAACCTCACCTTGTTAGCCAGACTGTTGTCCTCGACAACGGCCCGTTTCCAGAACGACCAACGAGGAGGTCAAGTGAGGGTCTTGACCAGTATATTTCTCCTGACCCTGGCTAACATTGTTTGATCAGTGTGTTTTGCCTGACCCTGGCTAACATTGTTTGATCAGTGTGTTTTGCCTGACCAGACGTTAGCCTCATCGTCTCGGATTGGTCATTAAAACGGACACAACGAAAACATTACAAGTTTTTGATTCAAATTTAATTAAAAAGTATATCGTAATTTACTCAATTAACTTAGTCTTCCTTTCACAGAATACGGGGGGGGGGGGGGGGGGGGGGGTATACGGACATATGGCAAGGCCCAATCCAAATGACAGTACACATCAACTTACAAGGAAGGACCAAAGCACCAATCAACACATCCCACTTAACCACCACCTGGACATAATCCAACCACATCACACTCCAACGTGGCAGCTATGTGCACGCACACACTTCTCTGTTTGTTCTCAATTTCCCGCTACCAAGCCCTGAACGTTCTCAATCTCCCGCTACCAAGCCCTGAACATTCTCAATTTCCCACTACCAAGCCCTGAACGTTCTCAATCTCCCGCTACCAAGCCCTGAACGTTCTCAATCTCCCGCTACCAAGCCATGAACATTCTCAATTTCCCGCTACCAAGCCCTGAACGTTCTCAATCTCCCGCTACCAAGCCCTGAACGTTCTCAATCTCCCGCTACCAAGCCCTGAACGTTCTTAATCTCCCGCTACCCAGCCATGAACATTCTCAATTTCCCGCTACCAAGCCCTGAACGTTCTCAATCTCCCGCTACCAAGCCCTGAACGTTCTCAATTTCCCGCTACCAAGCCCTGAACGTTCTCAATCTCCCGCTACCAAGCCCTGAACATTCTCAATTTCCCGCTACCAAGCCCTGAACGTTCTCAATCTCCTGCTACCAAGTCCTGAACGTTCTCAATCTACGGCTACCAAGCCCTGAACGTTCTCAATCTACGGCTACCAAGCCCTGAACGTTCTCAATCTCCCGCTACCAAGCCCTGAACGTTCGCAATCTCCCGCTACCAAGTCCTGCACGTTCCCAATCTCCTGCTACAAAGTCGAGAAAAGGGCTTTGCAAGTAGCAGGAAGTTGTTGTCCGGAGAATGGAATTCATTGTGTGGAAGTTTACAGCTTGACTCCGATATTCGCACCCTTCAGTCCGGCACATCCGACTTCATCAGGCATTTTTTAGTTAGCTTTCCCTCTTCGATCCCTTCTCCTTTACCAGTCTGCTCTGTTACAACCTGTTATCCAGGTTCACCGCGTGTAGAAGGACCTTAGTAGCTCTGGGTCGCTGGCCCTGACGCTAGTAGTCAGTTTAAGGTTGCTGACTATAACGCTAGTAGTCAGTTATAGGTCGCTGACTATAACGCTAGTAGTCAGTTATAGGTCGCTGACTATAACGCTAGTAGTCAGTTATAGGTCGCTGACTATAATGCTAATTGTCAGCTATAGGTCGCTGACTATAACGCTAATAGTCAGCTATAGGTCGTTGACTATAATGCTAATAGTGAGCTATAGGTCGCTGACTATAACGCTAATAGTCAGCTATAAGTCGCTGACCGCTGCAGCTCATGCACTGCATGCTAACTTGGTCCTATGATTCCTCCAACATCCGCCATTCCATATATTGATATCCCAAAAAAGCAACTAACAGATTGAAGAAAAAATAGCGATAAGATGCTGAGCAGTGCAGGAGCTGTATCGGTCAGTCCCCATATCTGACTGCTAGCGTCGGTTCTAGCTACCCAGAGCTGTCAAGATCTATCTCCACCACAACATTCTAGCAGAGATGCACAAACGAGATGTGTCCTTGCCTAGCAACGATCCATCCTCACACAGGACGACCCCACTGTCATGACCGCTGATCATTTACTATAATCATCATCATGAGGCATGTCCCTTGGCAGAACGTCGCTCTCATCATAGTCATTCGATAGAAATCTCGATCAGCAGTCAGTATATGTGCCTGCTACATGTTCAAGTTTAGCTTGTCCTTTATGTCTCGATCAGCAGTCAGTATTTGTGCCTGCTACATGTTTAAGTTTAGCTTGTCCTTGACGTCTTGTGTTCATTTCCGTCTTGGTCTACCTCTGCCTTTTCTTCCTGGATTAATGCCTCCAGAACCGCTTTTTCCAGTCCGCCATTTACTATTAAATCTGAATTAATTACGTGTAAACTAATGTGTCTGGGAGTTTGCATAATGACATGCGCTCCAGTTCCTGTAATGAAGTGTGTTGGCGCGCCAGAGTATGTTCTCATTAGAGTCGTCTGGACATAGAAGCACATGGGAATACAACTAAATTAGGAGTTATATTCTTTTTCTTTCTAGCATTCTTCGCCCGATCCTTAGGAAAGCAAGTTATTCAATTTCACGCTTCTTCTTTGAAGTTCTTGTTCGATTAGTGTAGGATTTATTGTTGTTGTTACTTAACATCCACAATGAGTAAATTTACTCTTTTGAGCAACCTGAAAAGGACGTTAAGTGGCGGGTTGTGGTAGCTTTCATCACATCCAGAGCGTGCAGATGAAGGTGAACTGTTGTCCTCCTGGATGGAGGGGGGAAATGCTTGACTTCATCTGCGAGTCGCTTACTACTACAGAAATCGCGTCTATCCCTCTCCTCGTTTGCCAGGGAACCACCCGGGTCTTCAGTACCTATACAAAGTGATAGTAGTGATATAACTCCAGGTAACACAGGGTCGTTAGTGCCTATACAAAGTGATAGTAGTGATATAAGTCCAGGTAACACAGGGTCATTAGTGCCTATACAAAGTGATAGAAGTGATATAAGTCCAGGTAACACAGGATCGTTAGTGCCTATACAAAGTGATAGTAGTGATATATCTCTAGGGAACGCAGGGTCTTCAGTGCCTAAACAAAGTGATAGTAGTGATTTATCTCTAGGGAACGCAGGGTCTTCAGTGCCTATACAAAGTGATTGTAGTGATAAAAGTCCAGGTAACACAGGGTCGTTAGTGCCTATACAAAGTGATAGTAGTGATATAACTCCAGGTAACACAGGGTCGTTAGTGCCTATACAAAGTGATAGTAGTGATATAAGTCCGGGTAACACAGGGTCGTTAGTGCCTATATAAAGTGACAGTATTCCTATAACTTCAGGAAACTACCACGGGTCTTCAGTACCTATAAAATGTGACTAAACATACTTACAAGAGTCCGGTAAAGCGGAACAGGTCAACCACGATTGGCTGTAAGGGTAACCGGTGGCTCCACTTGATCCTGGCGGAAGGTCTGCAACAGAAAGGGGAGACACGTGTGGGTTAGTGTCCATTGTGCCAGTTTTTTTGGGGCAAAGGAAAGAGAACTTCGAGACCAGTGAATAAATAAGATATTGCAGGGACAGCTACAGCTTCGACATGTGTGCCGTGAGCACTCGGAAAACATTTACACCAAACAACAGAGAACATGAACACCAGACAACAGAAAACATTAACACCAAACAACAGAAAACATGAACACCAGACAACAGAAAACATATACACAAGACAACAGAAAACATGAACACCAGACAACAGAAAATATTTACACCAAACAACAGAAAACATAGACACCAAACAACAGAAAACATGAACACCAAACAGCAGAAAACATGTACAGCAGAAAACATGTACACCAGACAACAGAAAACATATACAGCAAACTACAGAAAAAATATACACCACACAATAGAAAACATATACACCAGACAACAGAAAACATATACACCAGCCAACAGAAAACACATACACCAGCCAATAGAAAACATATACACCAGCCAACAGAAAACATATACACCAGCCAATAGAAAACATATACACCAGCCAACAGAAAACATATACACCAGCCAACAGAAAACACATACACCAGCCAATAGAAAACATATACACCAGCCAACAGAAAACATATACACCAGCCAACAGAAAACATATACACCAGCCAACAGAAAACATATACACCAGACACGTTTTAGGTTGTTAAAAGAGCCACTGTAAACCGCTAAGCAAGTGCAAAAGAAACTTAATTCGAGTAACGCCAAACGCCAACAGATCTTATAAGTGGCACCTCACAACAAAAAAACACACCCACACGTGATTCCCATCTAAAAATACATCGATTCCAATCATCATCATCCTCATAAACCTCAACAGCCATTGACAACCCTCTTCAAGCTGCCTTTTTCTACCTCTCTCTAGTTGAGGTCCAGGGACCGAAGTTAATTTATTCTGAGGTCCGTCCTTTCACAAGGCTGTGTGCTTTTATTAAGGTTGTCAATGTTTCTGTTACCAGTTTTCTTTGTGTGGGTATATGTGGCTAGCCTTGATCGAACACAGTATCCTGAGCCAGTCTGCTATGTTGCAGCCTGTTATCCAGGATCACCTCGTGGAGATGGGTCTTGGTAGCACTGGTTCGCTGGCCCTGATGCTAGCAGTCAGCTTTGGATCACTGATCTCTCTCTATAGCTCATGTCCTTCTCAGCATCTTGATCCCACCTCTAAATACAGTGAAAACACACATACAGAGAATTGGTGTATTTCACAGACGTTCTGTCAGTGGGTGTGGCTCTGAGCAACCCGCAAAATACAGATTTAAGAGAACTAAGATTAGTTCACTCAGGTCAGGTCAGGTAATCCCGTAACCAGTGAGGTCGTTGGGGTACACATGAAGACATTTTCACAACCCCACGCCATCCTTCTCTGTCAGCAGCCGCTGTCTGTGCCTCTTCTGGTCGGAGATGATTGGTCCATTATTTTATGTTGTTCTTCCACTTCTTCGTGTGCCTTGCACCTTTCCGTACAGTACTCTAGAAACTATATAATCGAGCATCGAAGGAGCCTCGAAACAGATTATAATTAAAACAACAATCAGGAGTCCAATTGAAACGACTATTCAGTCAGCAAATATTTTCACAACCGAAGCATTGTGGATCATAAAATAGCTCTCCTGATGATCTCGATCAACATCGAAGGACTCTCAACTAAAGACTCAGACCACCGGATGATCTGCCCAAACATACTAGAAATGTACAACATGGATGAAACTTTGAAAGAGAAGGCAATCAACGTGCTTGAACATTGTAAACATGATGTCTGACGTAGTGCCCAGGACAGGGGAAGTAATTTAGTATCGGTTCAAGAGAGTTTGGCTTTGCTTTGCTTCGTTCGTTCTCAATCTCCCGCTACCAAACCCTGAAAGGGCTTAAGTAGCAGAATGTAGTCCAGAGAACGGATTGCGTTGTATCGTAGCTAACAGCTTGACTGCGATATTTGTAACTTTCGGTCCAACACATCTGACTTCAGCAAAGCATTTTTTTAGTACCCGGTCAGCATTCCCTCTTCGATCCCTTCTCCTTAGCCAGTCTGCCCTGCTACAGCCTGTTATCCAGGATCACCGTGTGGAGGGGTAGAAGGGTCTTGGCAGCTCTGGTTCGCAAGCCCTGACGCTAGCAGTCAGCTATGGGTCGCTGACCACTGCAGCTCATGCGCTGCTCAGCATCTTGATCCCAAGGGAGTTTGATACTGTGGATTTCATATCGATGGAACACTATAGGCAATGAAGGGGCTGATAGAAGTCAAGGGATGGTGATATTGGTATAGCTTAATGAAGAGGCCAAGTCGTTTACTAGTGGGAACAAGTGGCAAGCAGAACATCCAGATCAACAACCGAACTATGCGCCAGTACACAAACAATCACACACAGCAGGAAACTCTACAAACATCCAGATCAACAACCGAACTATGCACCAGTACACAAACAATCACACACAGCAGGAAACTCTACAAACATCCAGATAAGTCTTAGGAACAGCAAACAAGGAAACTGGCTCAACAGATTGGAAACACAAGGGGGAAGATCTACAGACGTAAGACAAGTCATAATACAAAAGACAGTATCAATCAACTGAAAGGATCAGAGAAAGTTTATCCTGCTAGGAAACCAACACGTCGCATTGGACAAGGATTTAAACAGAAGGTACCACCATACTCTAAATGTTAGGTTCTAAATGATGTTATAGCCTGGGGTGGGGTTTGAGGATGGACTCTCAACACCAACTAAATGCTAGCATGGCGTGCGTCTCATATAACCTCTGAGAACAAAGTCCATCTCCTGGCCTTCGCGGGGCAGAACTGTTTTGACAAACAGGAGAAGTGGTGGAAGGCGAGTCACTGCCGCCTTAAAATCAGTAGTTTCGGGCAGATGGGGCGCAAAAAGCCTAGGAAGGCAGCACATCTAGGAGAAGGAAAACTCTGATTTCAAACCATCTGAAGCCTTGCAGATAAGAAACTGGTGTGTCTTATAGGGTGTTGCCAGATATGGCTGTGCAACCTGTTTTCTGATAACTTTGAAAGTTGGTCAGCGTCTACCAAACCTGACAACCGACGATGTGCGGAGGAGCACACGCAAGAGGATACACTGCGTTATCCCAGAGCGAGGAAAGGCAATCTCATCTCCTAAAGAGATACCAATAACCCCAGTCGGATCGCCGCTTACTTTACACATAGTCAAGTTGATGTCTGAAAACGTACATACAACAAGTCTCTACATGAACTGGTGCATACAGATTATAAAACAACACATCTACCCACCCTGCAAATGTCCGTTGGCATGGTGCAGTGGGTGTACAGAAGGTTCCAGCGTAGAACACGAATGGTCTAGTGAGGTAGAGTCTTCCCCACTCTCACAGACACACGTAGGGCTCAAGGGTTCGAGTCTATTGGAAGAAATGGCACATGACAATTAGATCAAATATGCCACTGTTCTATTGAAAAGCAAAAATGAGTCGTTCATATGTTGCAGCCCTAGCTGGTCCAACCTAAATGAACATCATTAGATATTATAAATTTACTCAACAGGTACGATGGGTGTTCAAAAGGTATCCGACTTTTTTGCCGGAAAAATACAACTACTCCACTGGAGGTTTGAAACCCTAATTCCTTTAATAGTTATTTCCTTGGGACTCCACCCATTTCTACCAACGGTCCTTGGACTCCACCCATTTCTACCAACGGTCCTTGGACTCCACACATTTCTCCAAGCGGTCCTTGGACTCCACCCATTTCTCCAAGCGGTCCTTGGACTCCACACATTTCTCCAAGCGGTCCCGTCATTGTTTCGGGACTGCCTCTTTGGGAATGGAGTATAGCTGGGTTGTCGCATCTTGCATAATATCTTCTCTTGACTCAAATCCATTCACTTTTAGTTATATTTTTAGCTTGATGAACAGTAAAACATCGCAAGAAGCCATGTCGCGGGAGTAGGTGTTAGGCCTGGCGAACCAGAGGAAAGTTCTGCTTGGCCACCGTAAAGCTGCACATCATAAACTACCGGATCTATGGACATCGGAAAACTTGGCAGCTCCATCACGAAAACCCACTCGGCCATTCTTCGCGTCTGATTCAGACTTTCTTGGCCAAAACACAACATTTTTCTGGTTCGCCCCTTACTCCCCCGACATGGCTTCTTGCGATTGTTTGTTGTTTCTCAGGCTGAAAATACAGTTGAAAGAGACCCGATTTGAGTCATGAGAAGGCGACCTAACTGTACTCCATTCCCAATTAAGGCTTCCTGACATGATTTCAACAATGGCGGGAACATGGGGAGAAGTGTCAAGGGGATTATGATTTCAAAACTTCACGTAAGTAAATGTATTTTTCCGGCCCAAAAGTCAGATACTTTTTTTTGAACACACCTGTTATATCTTATTGTCCACCAATAACAAAGCAGTTATCGGTAGATTGCATTTCTTGTCAACAACTCGCTTTTTACAAATTATAAAACCTCCACTGTTACACAAGACTGCACTAAAGGAGATAAAACCTCCACTGAGTTAGGTCTGTTACACAAGACTGCACTAAAGGAGATAAAACCTCCACTGAGTTAGGTCTGTTACACAAGACTGCACTAAAGGAGATAAAACCTCCACTGAGTTAGGTCTGTTACACAAGACTGCACTAAAGGAGATAAAACCTCCACTGAGTTAGGTTTGTTACACAAGACTGCACTAAAGGAGATAAAACCTCCACTGAGTTAGGTCTGTTACACAAGACTGCACTAAAGAGATAAAACCTCCACTGAGTTAGGTCTGCTACACAAGACTGCACTAAAGAGATAAAACCTCCACTGAGTTAGGTATGTTACACAAGACTGCACTAAAGGAGATAAAACCTCCACTGAGTTAGTTCTGTTACACAAGACTGCACTAAAGGAGATAAAACTTCCACTGCGTTAGGTATGTTACACAAGACTGCACTAAAGGAGATAAAACCTCCACTGTTACACAAGACTGCACTAAAGGAGATAAAACCTCCACTGAGTTAGGTCTGTTACACAAGACTGCACTAAAGGAGATAAAACTTCCACTGAGTTAGGTCTGTTACACAAGACTGCACTAAAGGAGATAAAACCTCTACTGTTACACAAGACTGCACTAAAGGAGATAAAACCTCTACTGTTACACAAGACTGCACTTTAGGAGATAAAACCTCCACTGAGTTAGACCTGTTACACAAGACTGCACTAAAGGAGATAAAACCTCCTCTGTTACACAAGACTGCACTAAAGCAGATTATTGGTAGTAATGTGTCTGAAATGATGTTTGCGAATGCCCACAATGAGTAGATTACTCTTTTGTGCAAAACCTTCTAGAGTCTCATTTTGCAACTGTGCAGAAAGGTATCATTAGAGTTTCTATAAGTATTCCTTCAGATTCCGTGGCGAAGTTGTTAAGCCGTCGGCCTCGTGATCAGGTGTTGTGAGTTACACTCCGGACTCTCCGTCTTTTTCAGGGGTGCTTGATGCGGAGTCCCCTGCATCTTGTAGTCGCTCACTGGTCGTCTTGTCCTTGACCTGCCACTGGGGTCGGGCGGCTCGAGACGAGAGAGTGAGGATAAAAAGGTGCGCAGTTAATCCTTGCTAAAAATAACGACAGCAAATTTAATTATGCCATCATTGTCTACGATGGACGGCGGCATGGAAATAAAAGACGAATGATAAGTTATTTCTTGAATAAAAATAATAACAATACAAGTTGAGTGCACCGTAAAACGGTTTCCTAAAACCGATAGAAGTGGAGGTAGTGTCGTTGCTGACTTGAAAGACGTCATCATGCATAATGAACTTTGATTGCTCTGTAGTTATGGGTCAACGATTCAAGACGGAGAGAAAGCATATAATTGAATAGAGTTGATTGTAAAAACGATAGAAGAAGAAAATGAAGAAGAAGCAGAAGAAGTAATAGTCGCGTCTTGTCCTACCCACTTGTGCCGTGAGATGGCGTGGGGAGCCCTATTTTCTGTCCAGGGCCAGACGTGTCGCTGAAGTGGTCGTGATCCCATGACGATTTAGAATATCCGCAACATTTCGTATCCATCTAGTTCTCGGTCTGCCACGGTTGTAACAACCCGAATGTCATGCGTTATAGCCGCACAGGGGTAGTTAGTCAGGATGCATTCTCATTAGGTGGCCGAACCAACCGATTCTCACTTCATCAATATATTCAGAGCAGGGTCGTGCTTCAACTATTCTTCTCACATCTTCATTGTGCATTCTGTCTCTCCTTAAGTAGTAATAGTAATAGTAGTAGTAGTAGTAGTAATAGTAGTAGTAGTAGTAGTAATAGTAAAAGTAGTAGTAGTAATAGTAATAGTAGTAGTAGTAGTAGTAATAATAAAAGTAGTAGTAGTAGTAATAGTAGTAGTAGTAGTAGTAATAGTAAAAGTAGTAGTAGTAGTAGTAATAGTAAAAGTAGTAGTAGTAGTAGTAATAGTAAAAGTAGTAGTAGTAGTAGTAATAGTAAAAGTAGTAGTAGTAGTAGTAATAGTAGTAGTAGTAGTAGTAATAGTAATAGTAGTAGTAGTAGTAGTAATAGTAATAGTAATAGTAGTGGTAGTAGTAGTAATAGTAAAAGTAGTAGTAGTAGTAATAGTAGTAGTAGTAGTAGTAATAGTAAAAGTAGTAGTAGTAGTAGTAATAGTAGTAGTAGTAGTAGTAATAGTAAAAGTAGTAGTAGTAGTAGTAATAGTAAAAGTAGTAGTAGTAATAGTAATAGTAGTAGTAGTAGTAGTAATAGTAAAAGTAGTAGTAGTAGTAGTAATAGAAGTAGTAGTAGCAGGAGTAATAGTATTAGTAAAAGTAGTAGTAGTAGTAATAGTAGAAGTAGTAGTAGTAGCAGTAGTAGTAGCAGTAGTAGAAAAAGAAGAAGAAGAAGAAGAAGAAGAAGAAGAAGAAGAAGAAGAAGAAGAAGAAGAAGAAGAAGAAGCAGTAGAACAAGAAGAGAAAGGAGAAGAAGATGAACATGAAGAACAAAAAATAAAGAGAATAAGGACGATGATTACAATAAAAAGAATAACAAAAAAACAAGAAGAGCAATATGAAGAAAAAGAAGATGAACAAGTAGAAGAGTAGAAAGATGCAGTTGATATAGTCATTCTGTTGACCTTCAGACAAGACCGTTCAGTTGTTAGGGAACAGGTCATTGCCCAGGCGACAGACACTTAACTCAATCCGCGGTCCGACCAGCTGGATGGCCAACAAAGCCAGGAGAAGAAAGCGCCGATTCAAATCTGAGCTCTGTTTTGAGCGCTGACCCTGGCGCATTTCTTTTCTAACCAACTGACATTCCAGGATAAGTAGTCATGCATTTTATTGTGTTCCGCTTGTTCTTTGTTTGCTTTTTGGAATGCACCTTGTTTCTGTTGTTGTTGTTTAATGCCTGCAATGAGTAAGTTTACTCTCTTGTGCGTTATGAAAAGGCCGTTAAGTAAAGAGTTGAAGTAGGTTTCCTCACATCCCAAACCGTGGTCCTACAGGCGGTTGTGCTGTGCTTGGGTTCATCAAGGTGTCGCTTACGATAGCAGTCGTCTTCGCCATTATATTTTACCTGACAATGACTATCATGTCCGATCAGTATATTTTACCTGACCCTGACTAACATGTCCAATCAGTATATTTTACCTTACTCTGACTAACATGTCCGATCAGTATATTTTACCTGACCATCATGTCCGATCAGTATATTTTACCTGACCCTGACTAACATGTCCAATCTGTATATTTTACCTGACCCTGACTATCATGTCCGATCAGTATATTTTACCTGACCCTGACTAACATGTCCAATCAGTATATTTTACTTGACCCTGACTAACATGTCCAATCAGTATATTTTACCTTACTCTGACTAACATGTCCGATCAGTATATTTTACCTGACCCTGACTATCATGTCCGATCAGCATATTTTGTCTCACCAGACGTTAGTCTTCTCTCCCCCTGCCGCCAGGAAATATCCAAAAGGACTAGGACTATTGGTTGAAAGTGTCTCTTCAAAAAGGAATCCTCGTAGATTACTCTAACAGTCATTGGTGTGTGTTGTTTAGATGAAGTTATTATCTCGCAATATGTTGTATGCCGGAGGCTGGTGCATCCGTCTTCAACACGAATTTCAAATCAATCAATCAAAAACCTGTCAGCTCCCTGTGGTGCATGTCCTGAACAAATACTTGCCAAGCCTTTCTCTCATGAGCCTCCTGAGCCAGTTCCGTCTTGTTTGCTGCCTTTACATTTGCTTCCACTTCTCTTTCCCATGAGTGTCTTGGACTTCCTCTACCTCTATTGCCCTGTGAATTCTTCACAAGCTCCCCTCATAGGCACATAAGTGATGGATAGAAATGACATTTTGAAATCAACCAATGACCGCCTGCTGGATAAGGACACCATAATAGATGAAGCAACAATCCACAGACTGCAAAGTTTCGACATTAAACGAGGTTCTCTGTTCTGTTCTGTTCTAGGAGTCGACTTCACTGCACTCCGGGCATACCCATAGGTGCTCAGTCTCTCTCAGCAGATGGCGCAAAGTGTGGATGCTGATTGTGCCTGTAGCCTGTTGGTTGAACACCTTCCTGTTTCGTCCTCTCAGGTTCCCTGATCCACTGACTCCTAATTTGATTCCAAAGTGCCGCAGCCTGTACCTTGCAGATTCATCCAAAACAGTGTCGTTTTCCAGCAGGTGGTCCTTGATAACCTTCACTATGTCACCTTTATCCATGTCCACTGTGCCTCTTATGGGTGCGTGTAACACCAAAAAATCAGCTCGCTCGTTGCCCGGAACCCCAGCATGACCAGGACAGTAGATCCACACCAGCCCCTGTAGTTTTGAGGTCTCCAGCGCTGCTATCCACTCCTGTCGTAGCTACCCATTCTGCACCTTCCGAAGCAGTGTTTGGGAGTCTGACACAATGACTGCTCCTGTTGAAGATGTCTCAGACAGCCACCTCAGAGCTTCTGTCACCACCTCCATCTCCATTCTTATACTTGATGTTGTAGTCTCGTATGCGCCACTTCGTTCAGCAACGATCCGGTCTTTTATTATAGCCGAGAAACCCCAGTCTGATGTTCACTACTTTGCACCGACCCATCAGTGTATATGATGGTATCACTTTCATGCCTGTTGGCGCCTATCAGCCGTTGACTGCGAGCTTTGTCTGGCTATTTCGCCCCTTCCTACATTCACTGACCATGGTTAGTGTATCCCCAGTGTAGACCCATTCCGCGAGGTTCTCGTCTTATGCTACACGTTAAAGCGAATCAAACACGCAAGGCCAAACTGTTGTGGGTGTGCATCAGAACAGAACATAACAGAATTGGCTTTGTTGGACAGTTCCTATCCCATCGTTTGTCTCTTCCATTCCGATTGTCTTCTCTTAATGTATTGCTCGAGAGCCTGTAGTTGGCTCCTATCCCACAGGTTTTCATTCCTCACCATATTCTGCCACTTTTTGTCCAACATTTTTCGTAGGCATCTACTAACGTGTCTTTGTTGCATGGCCGTGGACGTTCTCCGTGTTTTCACTATACGCAGTGGCATCGACTTGACACAGTCGTTGAACATTCTAACTTTGTTGTGAATCTTGATATCCCTGGATTTATTTATGCTGCTTAGCGTCAGAAATGCCACTCTTGCATATCGAATTCTGGAATTTACATCTGCATCTGTTCCGCTCGAGTAAATACATCCATCTTTTCAAATGAACGTTTCGCAATCCCAAAGCACATGGTTCGAATCACGCTCATGTCCAGTTTGGCAGACATAGGTTATTTTGTTTCCGCTTCTCCACGTACGGAAAGTAATGGCAACCTACCGTACAGGACACCTGCCAAGAAATTTATATCACTCAAATAGGTTAGCGGTTGTAAGAAGCGGCGCTCTGCAAAGGACATGCTACTTACTATCTGCAGCAGGATTGGTTCTTTGTTGATCGGGTTAACTTTTAAACTTTGCGTATTACATTTCACATATTCAAGCGAACGAAAGAAAATTGGTTTGCGGCAACAAGTTGAATGATTGCGAATATTTGGAAACATGATTGCTTAAAAAGTGGTCAGCTGCTTCACTTAGAATACTTGAATTCCTGGAATTCAAACAACCAGGTGTATGCTTGCTGCCAGGTCGCCGAAGACTATTTTTAGTAGGTTCAATTCTGATTTTACTTTCTGCGGCTTACTTAGAATGAAGGGGGGGGGGGGGGCCTAGGGTGAGAGATATCATATGTGATGAATTACATAGGGATTTGACTAAGAGGTATAAAAACATTAAGTGGTCGCTATGGTAAATAGATAAGGCACTCATCTCTTAGAACGATGAACAGAAATGGTGGGCGATCGAACCCTGCAAGTTAAGCGACCCCATGTCTCAAAGGGGGTGGGATCTAAGTGCATACATAATGAGTTACCTCCTGTCTTGACGTATATCTTACCACTGATCCAAGGTAGCCCGGGACCAGAGAGTGAGGTTGATGACCAGTTACTTCCTCACTATAATCCAAACACAGCGCAAGTGGCATCATCAAGACGAAACCGTATGATGGTGTCGCCATTATCGGTTGCGATGGGCAACTAAAGGATTTTATTTGTTTCTAAATGTTTGCCAGGATAGCGGTTAGCAGTCTGCTCTATTCGATTTTCAACTGTCAATAGTTCTTTTACGTGCACAATGTGCACAGGGCATCCGAGTTTACCTTCCGTCTCCGATCGGTTTAGATCCTCGATGACTCCTCCCTTTAGCTTTCAGATCGCTTGAAACTTGTGGGCTTTGGACTCCGGCTGCTTTGTTGTTACGTTCGTGTCTAGATAGGTTAGGGCATAACCTCTCTGATGCATGGGCCAATCACACTGGATCGTACTGGACCGAAATGGTGAATAATGAAAAACTATCTGGGGTGATGCCTTAGACTTTATTGTACTAGATCTCCCTGTATTCTGTGGTGGTGGGCCAGCAATACCCCTTCTGGGACGATGTATTAGACTTTGTTGTACCAGATCTCCCTTTCGTCTGCGGTGGTGGGCCAGGAATTCCCCCTCTGGGACGATGTCTTAGACTCTATTGTACCAGGCCTCCTTTCTTCTGCGGTGGTGGGCCAGCAATTCCCTTCCGCGCCGCCTAGCATAAGTGTAAAGTCAACGTGATCCATTGTACAATATCACAGTAGGGACGGCTTGGGCTAGTGGTTAAGTGACACGGCTCATAAGCCGAAGGTACTGGTACTGGGTTCGTTCCCCAATTACAGCAACGGTCGTTACCCCTGGGAAGCAAACCCTTTGAAAATGCAGAAAGAAGCAGAACTGTACATACAATGCATGCTGAAGTCGGATGCACTGGGCTGACAGGGTCCAAAATAAAAACACAGTGCAACGTAAATCGCCTTGGTGAATAAAGCAATAAGGCGAACGAAGAAAAACAACAAATAAAAAAAAAAAAAAGTTATTACTTAGGTGGGTAAACTATTCCTTTCTTTGCAACACTATCCTAATACTAAGGCAGGTACATATATACAGCTGGGGTGCTGCTGTCGCTAATACAACTCACACTTGAGTTAGGCACTCTTTACGGCTTTCTGTGATGGCGGGTTACAGTGGTTCTCCTAACATCCTGCAGTGTATTTGAGAAGGTGAACCGGGGTCTTTCTGGCTGTAGTGTAATGCAAACCCCCCCCCCCCCCCCCCAGCTCACAACTAAATAAATTATAATGTCGATCCACATGTCGCTAACCAGTATGGCATGAAACAGACTGTTTTAGGGTCAAGATGTTGGACAGTGCATGAGGTGCAGTGGTCAGCGACCCAAAGGCTGAATACTACGTCAGGACCAGCAAACCAGGCCTGATTGCTAGTGTCAGGGCCAACAACCCAGAACTACCAAGACCTTTCTGAACTTCCACGCTGTGATCCTGGATAACAGGCTGCAACATGGCAGACTGGCTAATGAGAAGGGGTCGAAGAGGGAAAATTAACCCAGTACTTAAAAAGGCTTGCTGAAAACGGATGTGCCTGGTCGAAAGGCGCAAATATCGCAGTCAAGCTGTAAACTACTACACAACGCATTCCGTTCTCCTGACAACATCCTACTAATTGCAAAGCAATTTTCGGGGCTTGGTAGCAAGAGATTGAGATCGAACGAAGAAGAAGAAGAATAAGAAGAAGAAGAAGAAGAAGAAAAAGGACAAGAAGATAAAGAAGAAGAATAAGAAGAACAAGAAGAACAAGAAGAAACAGACTGTTTCCAGGGAGAATTGCTTGCAAGTGTGGCGGGATCATGATCAGTTTCACCTGCGTTTGGTGACCGAAGATCAAACCCAGGCCCATTTCTGCAATAGACAAGGATAATCATTCCAACTTTTCCCCATATTTTAACGAACGTAAACGCCACAGACTTGAGAGATTTACGCCTTCCTCCCATTCTTCTCTCCTGCTATTCCGTGAAATCGTCCATCTCATTATTCATCAAATCCCCGAACGGCGCAACAATTGTCTGCACGTAATTACAACTGATTCTATCAGCGCAGCTGGATCCAGTCAACCATTCACTTGGATACGCCAAGTCTTCAGTCCATTGTATGCGGTGAAGATCCTGGCGTTATCTTGTGACCTGTATCTTGCTGAGAATGTTCGTCGGATCAAATTTCGCTCTTTTTCCAAAGTTCTTTCATTGCTGATTTTATTGTTGGGGTCCTTGAATTTTTCTTACGTATTTGTCTTGTTCTGGCTTTTGAATTTTTGCCGTTTCTCTGCATTTATGTGCATTGTTGCTGTTGTTGGTGTTGAATGTATTTATAAACATAGGAAAGAATTTATTGTTGACGTTATAAAAAAATGCAGTTCTGCTATATGTGCGTGATATGTGAATAATAGGTGAACATGAAAGATTACTCAAGGGTGATATATATTGTTGTTGTTATGGATCGAGCAGCATCCAGGCTCTCGCCCTTTGATCCAATGCCATGCAATGGTATTTGCACGTTTTTGTTTGTTATCGGGGGTTGTTTGTTTTTGGCCATACACAGTTTTTCATTTATTTCGCCTCAGAAGAAGTACTTTAAAAACATTTTTGAGGTTAGAGCAGTCAATGAGATAATGATTAACGGTTTCCTATGTATGTGTGCACAGATGTCGCTCTGGGGAGTTCTCCATCTTCTGTGTTCGCCCTGAAAAATACGTTTATGACACTACGTTCGAAAGATCAGCAAAGCACATGTTTTTAACAACAAACCAGAAGTGAAATAGGAAACCTAGCTTGTACTGTGCGCGACGACTGCAGGGATATTCGACCTTTATTCCTTAACAATATAATCACTCAGTTTAATCTCAGCAAGGAAAATAAAACAGTAATAATTGATTCGCTTGAAGTGTTCTCATTCCTGTCTATCCTTTCTATTTCTCATGTTCTCGGCATGTTTAATATCACAAGACTTACAAGTGTATTGATCTGCAGCCATAATATACGACTAAAAATAACTCAAGAGTCACTTACAAAATCCTCGTACAACAAAAAAATTATTTATAAGTCAATTATATTTAATCAAATTGATGTTCAGTCCTTTGGACATCAGAGTGTGACAGCGTCATGAAGAAGAATGAATCTGTCAGAGAAATTTCTGTTTAATTGGACACACCCTTCATTCTGAATTCTTCTCACGTTTTTATTCAATAATTTGGAGATCAGTAATTTGGAGATCAGAGTGTGATACTTTCATGATAAATTGCTGCTAATGGTTAGCAACGTGTGTGATTTCCAAGGGCATTGTTTCAAGCTAGGCAGATATACCTGATATATCACATGAACCGTATTATAGCGTGCTGGAGGATTGCATGTCACGCCTGCAGAAGGTTTTGATACAATTGGTTCAGGTCACCACCTAAATAGCGCTTGCTGATCGTCCCAAGCCGTCCCAGAGAGGCTCGTGTTTATAAAGACTTCCTCCAGCAGGAACATGTCCCCAGAATGAGCTGGCCAGCTTTACAAGCCAGATCTCAAGCATATTGAAAATCTCTGGGACGTCATGGGACGATCAGCAAAAGCGAACTATTCACCATTCACTTTACGAGCATAGTCGCTTCCCCAGACCAGCCTCTGAAATGCTCTAATGGTTACGTGGGTGCTCCGCAAGTGGCGGTGTCTCTAAGACCAATTCTGTGGAGGTGGGCCTTAAGTCTGCAATGTTCAGTTCTGAGGCTGAAGATTTTTGTGCATCTCTCCCAAGTGTGTCTAGGCTGTCCTTTCTTAGTTCATTTTCTTCGTGACGATCTCTCCATTCCGTCCTCATGGATCGTTTGATGAGTGTCTTTCCTTCTTTATCGCTCTGTGGATGGCGAATCTGCGTGTCGCCACTTCCGTCTTTTACGAGCTCATCCGCCTTCTCGTTTCCAAGGATCGCACAGTGGGCTGGAATTCACTGTTTGACTAAATCGTGTTTTATGGGGGAGAACAATCCCATGTTGTCAATTATTTTTATGGAGGAGAACAGTCCCATGTTGTCAATTATTTTTATGGAGGAGAACAATCCCATGTTGTCAATTATTGTTATGGAGGAGAACAATCCCATGTTGTCAATTATTTTTATGGAGGAGAACAATCCCATGTTGTCAATTATTGTTATGGAGGAGAACAATCCCATGTTGTCAATTATTTTAATGGAGGAGAACAATCCCATGTTGTCAATTATTTTTATGGGGGGATAACAATCTCATGTCAATTATTTTTATGAAGGAGAACAATCCCATGTTGTCAATTATTTTTATGGGGGGATAACAATCTCATGTTGTCAATTATTTTTATGGAGGATTACAATCCTATGTTGTCAATTATTTTTATGGGGGGAGAACAATCCCATGTTGTCAATTATTTTTATGGAGGATTACAATCCTATGTTGTCAATTATTTTTATGGAGGATTACAATCCCATGTTGTCAATTATTTTATGGAGGATTACAATCCTATGTTGTCAATTTTTTTTATGGAGGATTACAATTCCACGTTGTCAATTATTTTTATGGAGGATTACAATTCCATATTGTCAATTATTTTTTTGGAGGATTACAATCCTATGTTGTCAATTATTTTTATGGAGGATTACAATCCTATGTTGTCAATTATTTTTATGGGGGAGAACAATCCTATGTTGTCAATTATTTTTATGGGGGAAGAACAATCTCATGTTGTCAATTATTTTTATGGGGGGAGAACAATCTCATGTTGTCAAATATTTCGTTTGAAAGTCCATCTTGTTTGAGGCTTGATGCTTGAATTACACCTCTTGTCTGTTAGAATGACCTTTTTTCTGGTAGTTAAAATGTTAAGAATCTGAGTTGGTTCCAGTTGTCTGAGTTTGAAGACGCTTAGAGGCGGAATAAAGTCATGGTCCAAACAACCTTGTTAACTTGCATGTTGTTGTTGTTCAATACCCATAATGAGTAGAATTGCTCTTTTGTGCGCCTTAAAAGAACGTTAAGTGACGGGTTGTCGTAGTTTTCCTCACATCCGGAGCGGGTTGATGAAGGTGGACCGGGATCCACCAGGCGGTTGTGCTATACTTGGCTTCATTTGCGTGTTGCTCACTACTACGGGGATAATATCGATCCTTCATCTTGTTACCAGGATGTCATGAAAACAGCCCGTTTCCAAGAAAAGCTTCGAGAAAGCCAATGTGAGTGTCTCGTCTAGTATGTTTTGCCTGAACCTAGCGAACATGTCTGATCAGTATGTTGTGCCTGACCCTGACTAACATGTCTGATCAGTATATTTTGCATGACCAGACGTTAGTCTTCTCTCTCTAACTTGCACGTAGATTGAAGACAACCAAAGATCCGGACCATTCCTTGACGTTGTATGTGTTCCCAAAAGATGCACATATCGCGGCTCAACTGTATTAATGCCAACCGAAGGTAATGTTCAACTTCAGCAAACAACAATGCAGCAGAAGAATTCCTGGACAAGACTTTTGAAATAACAGGCTGCCTACTGCCTTAAAAAAAAAAATAATAAAAATTAAAGTTAGAAAGTAAGAGGACGACCACGAAATGACGCTGTTTAAGATGCACAACAGATGCAGAAATTGAAAACATTAGCGGCGACACTGGTTTGACACGAATAAAGATGTCACTTCACAAAAGAATAACTGAGACTAGATGATGATGATGAGATGACGATGAGATGACGATGAGATGACGATGAGATGACGATGAGATGATGATGAGATGACGATGAGATGACGATGAGATGACGATGAGATGATGAGATGACGATGAGATGATGAGATGACGATGAGATGATATGACGATGAGATGATGAGATGATGATGAGATGACGATAAGATGAATAGATGACAGTGAGATGACGATGAGATGATGATGAGATGATGAGATGACGATGAGATGATGATGAGATGTCGATGAGATGAATAGATGACAGTGAGATGACGATGAGATGATGATGAGATGATGAGATGACGATGAGATGATGATGAGATGATGATGAGATGACGATAAGATGATGATATAACGATGAGATGATGATGAGATGATGATGAGATGATGATGAGATGATGATATAACGATGAGATGACGATGAGATGATGATGATGAGATGACGATGAGATGATGATGAGATGATGATGAGATGATGATGAGATGATGATATAACGATGAGATGATGATGAGATGATGATGAGATGATGATATAACGATGAGATGATGATGAGATAATGATGAGATGATGATATAAGGATGAGATGATGATGAGATGATGATATAACGATGAGATGATGATGAGATGACGATGAGATGATGAGATGACAGTGAGATGACGATGAGATGACGATGAGATGATGATGAGATGACGATGAGATGAATAGATGACAGTGAGATGACGATGAGATGATGATGAGATGATGAGATGACGATGAGATGATGATGAGATGACGATGAGATGATGATGAGATGACATGATGATGAGATGACATGATGATAAGATGATGATGAGATGACGATGAGAAGAAGAAGAAGAAGAAGAAGGAGGAGGAGGAAGAAGAGGAGAAGAAGAAGAAGAAGAAGAAGAAGAAGGAGGAGGAGGAGAAGAAGAAGAAGAAGAAGAAGGAGAAGAAGAAGAAGAAGAAGAAGAAGAAGAAGAAGAAGGAGGAGGAGAGGAGGAGGAGTAGAAGAAGAAGAAGAAGAAGAAGAAGAAGAAGAAGAAGAAGAAGAAGGGGAAGGAGAAGAAGGAGGAGGAAGAAGAGGAGGAGAAGAAGAAGAAGAAGAAGAAGAAGAAGAAGAAGAAGAAGAAGAAGAAGGAGGAGAAGAAGAAGAAGAAGAAGAAGGAGGAGAAGAAGAAGAAGAAGAAGAAGAAGAAGAAGAAGAAGAAGAAGAAGAAGAAGAAGAAGAAGGAGGAGGAGAAGAAGAAGAAGAAGAAGAAGAATAAGAAGAAGAAGGAGGAGAAGAAGAAGAAGAAGAAGAAGAAGAAGAAGAAGAAGAAGAAGAGGAAGAAGAAGAAGAAGAAGAAGAAGAAGAAGAAGAAGAAGAAGAAGAAGAAGAAGAAGAAGAAGGAGGAGGAGGAGGAGGAGAAGAAGAAGAAGAAGAAGAAGAAGAAGGAGAAGTAGAAGAAGGAGGAGGAGGAGGGGAAGAAGAAGAAGAAGAAGAAGGAGGAGGAGAAGAAGAAGAAGAAGAAGAAGAAGAAGAAGAAGAAGAAGGAGGAGGAGGAGAAGAAGAAGAAGAAGAAGAAGAAGAGGAAGGAGAAGTAGAAGAAGGAGGAGGAGAAGAAGAAGAAGAAGAAGAAGAAGGAGGAGGAGGAGAAGAAGAAGAAGAAGTAGAAAAGATTTGTTTAACGAACACCATAGGAACAACTTAAAGTATCCAAAGATAACACAACTTACTGGCTAATACTGCAGTCTCCAGGTATTTGTAATGTCCCTCCTGGGTCAAGGTCTAGCCTGGATTTCTTTACCTGTAACAAAAATGAACAATAATTAAACAGCTGAGCACGTGTCATGCAAGTAAACTCGATGTATGAATGTGAGATTATGATTTGACCACAACTGACTAAACTCTGACAAACCAGTATAGGAAGACACTGTAGTAATATCATTCCTTATTTGTCTTTCTCATTCATTCTCAAACTACTGATTTCAGTCCCTTAAAAGCAGTTGTCTGGAGAACGGAATGCGTTGTGAAGTAGTGTATAGCTTGACTGCGATATTTTCGCCTTTCGATAGCACACATCCGACTTCAGCATGGGATTTTTGGGATACCGGTTAAGTCTTCCCTCTTCGTTCCCTTCTCCTTATCCATCTGCCATGGTGCAGCTTGTTTTCCAGGATCGCCGCGTGGAGGTGGAGAAGCGCCTTGGTATATCTGGTTCTCTGACCGCTACAGCTCATGCACTGTTCAACATCTTGATCTCAAATATAATTCTGAACAACCAATCAACCGAACAATGAACCCACTGGAGCATAGGGCCTATGTTTTAATCAAGTGCACCTATTTTCATCAAATTGTTTCCTGTCCATATTTATTGAAATGTGTGTGCCTTAACGTTTCTACGGCACTGATTCTCAACCTGATGACACTAGTGGACCCCGGTGAACATATGAACAATTTTTCGAGGACCGCTGAATACATAATTTTTTTTTAAAGCACACTATTTATCCAGTATTTTGTGTATTCGTTTTTAAATCTAATATTATAAAATGAAAATTATAGTTATCTAAAATAAAAAGTAGCACACAAAAATGCTAATAATAGAACGTATTGAACTTTTGAGAAAGCAATCAACATCAAGTAGCATGTCCTTTGCAGAAAAAGAAGAAGAAGAAGAAGAAGAAGATGAAGAAGAAGAAGAAGAAGAAGAAGAAGAAGAAGAAGAAGAAGAAGAAGAACAACAACAACAACAACAACGCGAAGAACAAGGAGCAGCGGAAACTGAATAAGAGAAAGAAGAAGAACACGACGATGTGATGAGAAGAAGAAGAAGAAGTTCTTGTTTTGAATGCCCACAATGAGTAGGTTATTGTTATGTGTGCCCTGAAAAGGGCGTTAAGTGACGGGTTGAAGTAGCTTTCCTCACATCCCGAGCGTGCTGACGAAGGTGGAACTGGATCCTCTAGGCGGTTGTGCTATGCTTCGCCTCATCTGAGTGTCGATCACTACTACGGAGATCACGCTGAACCTCACCTTGTTAGGCAGACTGTTGTCCTCGACAACAGCCCGTTTCCAGGACGACCAACGAGGAGGTCAGGTGAGGGTCTTGGCCAATATATCTCTCCTGACCCTGGCTAACATTCTCTGATCAGTGTGTTTTGTCTGAGTAGACGTTAGCCTCATCTTCCCCAAGAAGAAGAAGTAGAAGAGGAAGACGTAGAAGTATAATAAGACAAAGATGAAAAAACAAAAAGAATTATCAAGAAGAAGACCTTGCCTGTATTTCAGACATTTTCAGATATCAGCAAAGATAACAGCAAAGATATCAGCAAAGATAACAGCAAAGATAACAGCAAAGATATCAGCAAAGATATCAGCAAATATAACAGCAAAGATAACAGCAAAGATATCAGCAAATATAACAGCAAAGATAACAGCAAAGATAACAGCAAAGATAACAGCAAAGATAACAGCAAAGATAAAAGCAAAGATATCAGCAAAGATATCAGCAAAGATAACAGCAAAGATAACAGCAAAGATAACAGTTACAATGTTTATGATCCAACCATGACGAACTATAGGCACACAATCAATCAATGATTAAAGAAGCTGTGGTGTAAGCGAAGGCGCGGGTTTTGTCGACGTCCATGAGTAAGTCATGATGTCATCACGGACGATAAAGACGTGGAGTAGAACACTTTAGGAACGTCCTTATACTTACGTCCTAGCTTTGTTTATTTGGCTGATCAGTTTCTGGAGAAGGAGCACAAGAGAAACGACTGCCATATCTAGAGGAAGGCAACGGAGCGCGCACCCTACCCACAATCGACACGGGGAGATAGTGAGAAACCCCATTATAGGAGTCTTCTTTGTCTTTGTCGTTCGCTCTCAAATAATTGTATGTATTTCCCATGTTCTTGTTACTGCTGATGCAGCAGCATCCGGACTCTCTCCCTGCTACCCAATGCCATGTAATGGTATCTGAACGTGTTTGTTGTCTAGTGATATACAAAATGTTTCATTTATCTAGCCTCGGAAGAACAGGCATTTTTCTATCAATACGCCCGACGGGCCATCACAGCCTGTTCTCGACGCCATACAGTTTATCACGAAACCGGGTCGAGAAGGACATGGTCGACACGCTGCTCCTCTCGGAGGGCCGGAAGACCTGTGGAACATGTTCCACCCTCTGTTTAAGCTTGGTTTGTTATCCCAACATACCAGGTTCGAAATCACTTCGTGTCTAATTTGACTGCAAATGACCACTTCCCCTTGTACAGAACGGATTGACAAAACTCCTGAACTGTAAAACTGTCATAGTGGAACACAGAATAAACAGATACAAACTCATACATACCACAGGCAAACACGTCCACGTTACAAACAGACATACACACGCATCTATACCACTGGCAAACACGTCCACGTTACAAACAGACACACACACGCATATATACCACTGGCAAACACGTCCACGTTACAAACAGACACACACACGCATCTATACACTGGCTAAAACGTCCTAATATCGCCCAAAGAATAACGGTCTGGGCCGGAAAATGGCAGGCCTTCGATTTCAGAATCATCCCCCAAGTGGAATTCCCACATGGGCACTTGTCTAATTGTAAAGGTTGTTGTGAATATGATTTATTTACCCTGCTGTGGCCTGGTCGTTCACTACCTGGGTACACCTTTCTATAGTATTATCATTAGCACCATATATCGTGCCAGTCAGTTTCTTCATAATGGATATGCACAGCCTTGCCTTCAGTTATTATCTCAATTGCTGTGTTTTATATATTATAATTATTGTAAACAACATTACTAAATAAGTCATGACAAACTAATAATTCAAGTGTAATAAACAAAACTGAACAACTTATGAAAAGCAAAGCAAAATCGGACAAAACTAAATATCTCATGAAAAATAAATCGAAAAGGAACAACACTAAACAATTCATCAAAAACAAAGCAGAATGACGGAATACTAAATATTTTATGAAACAAAAAGCAAAAAGACAACCCTAGAAGAATAAGCTAGCAATTATAAACAAAACTAAACAGGTTCTGGAAAATTAAAAAAATAAGATGAGATACAAAAAACTAAACTCATGAAAAACACAATAAGAAACATTAACGATAATCCAAAGCAGAAATAATATTGACAAACACCTCTATAGACGGGACAAACAGACTAATAATAGATTGCATGACACCAAATCCATACACGAAAAATGGAGGATAAAAAGCATAATGGAGAACAAATAAAGCATAAACAACACAGATAATAACAACAAGAGTTGTGCAAAAATAAAACAATAAACGTAAATAACAAATAATATTTTTAATACTGCAAAAGCGTGAAAAAAGCGTGAAAGGCAGGTAATGAAACTTCACGTTGTAGAAAAGAATACGGACACCTCAAATAATAAGAAAACTAATTTTTTTTAAAACAACATGAATAGCAATAACAATAAATTATGGTGAAAACAAGGAATGAAAACAAAAAATCATACATAGAAGGGTAATGCAACACAGCTCAGTAAAACATAACAACGATGCTTAAAAACATTAAAGTCATTAAGGGGGGGCTTACATTCAGACACCATAAATTGAATTATCAGAGGAAGAATAGAGGATTGGATTAAATGATTCACTCCGAAGAGCCGATATACCGGCTTCCAGATTTTCTTACATCGCCGCAGAGCTGATATATTGGCTTGAACAGTTGTTACCCTTTGACATAAACGTTTCTCTGTATCAAGTATTCCTAACATTATAAATATGCCTGTACTTGCTAGTGAGTGCTGCATTCCAAGAATAAATGTGTTTAGAGAGCCTAAGTATTCCGGGGTGAATGGGTTCACGTCCTAATTGGAGTAAGATTAGGCTGTATGTTATCACTCACAAGGCTACATTTTTTCTTTAAAAATAACGTAAGCCTGTGGCACAGCGCCCCTGATAGCAAAACACCCGTTGCTGTCATTTATATCATATACTAGTAACCACTGCCTTGCGGGATACCAGTTTACGGGAAAAGCTTCGGAGAAATGTGCATCCTATGCTATCTCTAGTCGTCTCGATAATATCATGCAACTGGCCATAGGTAGCTAAGGACGAGAGAGTGAGGTTGACATTATTCTCACTTTAATCCAAATCACCGCGCATGTTAACCATTCTAGAGGACAGAACAAAATGTCTACATGATTGAACAAAGAGAGTGGTCTTCATCACACATGATTGACGATCTTCATAAACACTAGTAAGAGGAGTAACACATGGCAACAAGAAGTGTCCTTCCACGACAAACGATACAGAAGTGAAGATAATCTCGAGTTGACTGCTACCTTTGTCAGATTCACTGAAGATGAAATCTGAAGACAGACTAATAATTAGTAGTATATCTTGGCTTGGCTTGGCTTCGTTCGTTCTTAATCTCCCACTACCAAACCCTGAAAGGGATTAAGTAGCAGAATGTAGATCAGAGAACGCAATGCGTTGTGTCGTAGTTTACAGCTTGAATGCGATATTTGCACTTTTCGGTCCAACACATCCGACTTCAGCAATCATTTTTTTAGTACCGGGTAAGCTTTCCCTCTTTGATCCCTTCTCCTTAGCCAGTCTGCTTTGCTGCAGCCTGTTATCCATGCTCACCGCGTGGAGGTGTAGAAGGGTCTAGGCAGCTTTGGTTCGCTGATCCTGACGCTAGCAGTCAGCTATGGGTCGCTGACCGCTGCAGCTCATGCGCTGCTCAGCATATTGATCCCAGTAGCATGTATATCTAACGGATATGCTATTCTAATGCCATACATCGTCGTCAGGGTTAAAGTGTACTCAATCTCATATTTTTCTGAAGAATCAGGTGACTTGCCGTCTTTAATTAGTTATGCTCCTAGTACCAATTCAGAGCAAGGTAGGCTGTGTTGAAAAGACTGTGGATTCAACTCGGTTCTTCTGCTTCGAGAGACATGCGCACTCGCCAATATGGCACTCAGACACCAACAGGGGTAAATAACTATACGAGACGATTTTTCATAAACTAAACCCCTTTCCAGATGACATAGGGGCAACTATCAACACGTCAGATGACATAAATACATCTATCTCCCCGTCTGATGACTTATGTGCATCTAACTTATCTTCCGATGACTTAAAGGCATCTAACTCCTCGTCCGATGACGTATATGCATCTAACTCCTCGTCCGATGACTTAAGGGCATCTAACCCCTCTTCTGATAACTTAAGCGCATCTAACTCCACGTCTGATGACTTATGTGCATCTAACTCCTCGTCTGATGACTTATGTGCATCTAACTCCTCGTCTGATGACTTAAGCGCATCTAACTCCTCATCTGATGACTTATGTGCATCTAACTCCTCATCTGATGACTTATGTGCATCTAACTCCTCGTCTGATGACTTATGTGCATCTAACTCCTCGTCCGATGACTTATGGGCATCTAACTTCTCGTCCGATGACTTTAGTGAGTCCAACTGCTCGCCAGATGACATAAATGCAACTGACCACTATTGAGATGATATAAATAGAACTAACAGCTGGTCAGATGACATTAATTTAACAAACACTTTGTCAGATGACACTGATGCAGTTTAGACTACGTTACATGACGTAAATGCAACGAATACCTGGTCAGATGGCGTAGATGCAACTAATACCTGGTCAGATGGTGTAGATGCAACTAATACTTTGCCAGATGGTGTAGGTGCAACTAATACCCCGCCAGATGGCGTATATGCTTGCTGATATCAAGAGTTTTTTTTTTCTTATGTTAGACATAAACAGAGAACAAAAGACACCGTAGGTCTAATCCAAGATAGTACGGAAAATATAAGAAGAGAAAATTTCAAAGCTGCAAATCTACTTAATCGTTACTTCAACTCAATCTTCATTAAAATAAAACGGCTACAAGACCCCAGATTCCTTAGATATATTCCAAAGGGACATATACATAGAGGCATTATACTAAATCTACATTACTGAGGAATGTGTTTTTTTAATGTGAATGTTTGAAAGTGAATAATAGTCCTGGTTATGATAATATTCATCCAAAATTGCTATTTGATCTGAGATACGTGCTGGCACAACCATTGTCCATATTTATCTTTTGAGAAGGTGATTATTCCAAGGGATTGGAAAGATGCAGGTGTGATCCCCATGTTCAGAAATGGCAAGAAATCAGATCCAAGCAATTACAAACCAGTGAGTTTGACAAGCATGCTCGCAAAATTTCCATTATTAAGGACGGTCAAGTACTGCACTTTGACAAGTTTAATTTAAATAAAAATTGTCAGCATGGGTTTACTAAAGGAAGATCGTGTTTAGCCAATCTATTAGAATTCATGGAAGAGGTTACCAAAATGTTGGATGTTGCAGAGCCAGTAGATGCTATTTATCTAGATTTTGCAAAGGCCTTTGATAGAGTACCTAGAGGAATTGCCAATTGGATAGACAATTGTGTAACAGGCAGAAGGCAGAGAGTAAGCATAAATAAGGAGTACTCTGACTGGCGCGATGTTATAAATGGAGTGCCTCAGAGATCGGTGTTGGGACCAATTTTGTTCTTGACATAAATAAATGATTAGGATAATGATATCGCGTCTATGATTCCAAAATTTGCGGATGACACAAGATTATGCAGCAGGGTTTCTTCTCCGGTAGAGGTGGGTCTATTTAGATCAGATTTAGCTACTATTCATAAATGGTCTGTGAGCTGGCAGATGAAGTTTAATGTAGACTAATGCACAGCCATTCAGATCAAATATGAAACATAATTACATGATGGGAGTGAACAATACCAGAAAGATAGAAAAGTAAAGGGACCTAGGTGTTATAATAGATCATACATGTAAGATGGGATCAAGATGCTGAACAGCACATGGGCTGCAGTGGTCAGCGACCCATAGCTGACTGCTAGCGTCAGGGCCAGCGAAACAGAGCTGACAAGACCCTTCTACACCTCCACGCGGTGATCCTGGATAACAGGCTGCAGCAGGGCAGACTGGCTAATTATAAAAGATCAAAGAGGGAATGCTAACCCGGTACTAAAAAAATGCTTGCTGAAGTCGGATGTGTTGGACCGAAAGGTGCAATTATCGCAGTCAAGCTATAAACTACGATACAACGCATTCCGTTCTCTGGACTACATTCTGCTACTTAATCCCTTTTAGGGATTGGTAGCGGGAGATTGAGAACGAACGAAGCCAAGCCAAGCCAAGCCAAGCCAAGCCAAGCCATACATGTAAGATGCGAGAGCAAGTTCTGATGGTTGTGACAACAGCTAATGTAATAAAAGAAACATTACACATCGAAGCAAGGAAGTGATAGTTAAACTATTTAAATAATTGATGAGAACTAAATTGGAGTACTATATTCTGGTGTGGAGTCCTTATCACGGAGTGGATATAGACATGATAGAAAGGATACAAGGAAGAGCTACAAAAATAATCGTGGGATTCCAGATTTACAGTTATGAGAGACTTAGAAAAACTGGTCTGTTGTGTCTCGAAAAGAGAAGAATTCGAGGTGACTTAATACAGGTTTAAAAGAGAAGAATTCGAGGTGACTTAATACAGGTTTAAAAGAGAAGAATTCGAGGTGACTTAATACAGGTTTAAAAGAGAATAATTCGAGGTGACTTAATAAAAGAGAAGAATTCGAGGTGACTTAATACAGTTTTATAAATTAATCAATGGAAAGGATCAATTCGACTATATCCAGTTTTTTAAAGTTAAATCGACTACAAAAAGAGGGCAAAGCTTCAAATTGTTTAAAGACAGGTCGAGATTGAATATTAGAAAACATTTTTTTCAGTCAGAGAGTGGTGAATGCTTGGAATGCATTGCCACCGGATATGGTGGAGGCAGGTTCAGTTAATGCATTCAATAATAGATTAGATGAGCATAGTCATTTTTAAAGTAGAAAAAATTGGTTGTATACAGACTCTGTTAAGTCTTCTAAATCATTATAATGAAGTTAATATAGTAAAAACAAACTTAGATGTTTCGATCATGTGAAAAGACATAACGGTCTGGAGAGAGTGATAATGAAGGGCATGGTTTTTGGACGGAGGGAAAGAGGTCGACCCTAATGGCATCAGGACATTATGGACAGTCTGGGGAGGTCATTTTAAAACAAGGCCCGACTCGCCCTAAACCGAGATGCATAGAGCTAAATTGGCAGAGACTGCGTTCTGGAAAGAATACGCCACATGATGTTGGTTAAATCAACCTAGAATGATTCTCCTTCTTCGGCGTTTGTTCTGTAAAAGACATTTGTGACGCTATATCATAGTTTACAGCGAGGCTGCGATATCTTTCGACCCGCTACATCCCGTTTCAGCACGGCATTTGTGTGTGCAGAGTTTGCCTTCACTCTTCGATCCCTATTCTCTCAGTCAGGCTGCATGTGTGCAGTCTGTTTTTAGGGCCACCAATTGGATGCGAAATAGGGTCTTGGTCAGATATGAGTCGGTGACTTTAATGCAAGCAGCTTTTTATGAGTCGTTGGCTGGTGTAAGGCCATTCACTGCGGCATCTTCGGCTCCAGATATTTACAAATGTGCAAATCAATAATAAAAATAACACAAATAATAATATCAATAATAATAATACAATACATGAGACATGACAATTAAAGATAAGCTGTAATATTTAAATGATAAACCATGCAGACCTAATATAAACTCTAGAAAGCGAAGAGCTATGAAATTGAAATTACAACAAAATGGGTTCACTGTACAGTCAATAACAATTATATTGCGAATACATTAGTAGCTTTAACATAAATAACAATTATATTAGAACAAAATTAAGAGCTATAAAATAAATAACAATTATATTACGAAGAAATTAAGAGCTTTAAATAAATAACAATTATATTATAAATAAATCAGTAGCTTTAAAATAAATAACAATTATATTGCGATGAAATTAGTAGCTGTAAAATAAATAACAATTTATATAACCACGAAATAAGGAGCTATAAAAAAATAACAAATATATTACATCAACATTAGGAACTATAAAACAAACAACAATTACAATACAACGAAATTAGGAGCTATAAAATAAATAAAAATTATATTACAACAAAATTAGGAGCAATAAAATAAATAACAATTATATTACAACGAAATTAAGAGTAAGAATATCATGAAAACAATATTAATAATAATAATAATATGAAACTAAGAGCCATGAAAACAATAATAATCGTAATATAAACTAATAGCCAATGAAACACAATAATAATAATAACAATAACAATTGTAATTTATAACTAGGAGCCATAATGATAACCTTAATTATCTTAGTTATTATTTGACCTGTACTTATACATGGACAGACGTCCCTGTGCAAGTCTCAGCTATGGTATGAGCTGGATGTAGCCGGGAGAAGCATTTCCTGCTTAGCGGGCTATGCTCGAGCAGCTTAATACTCCGCTGAGTTGGGACAAGCGTTTATGGAGGGTGGTTAACCGATGCACGAGTTCATCTTAATAGTCTCAAACATTAGAGCAAAGTAGACCCAAAGCCTGTTAGGTGCCATCCATGCTGTTCTAAACAAACCAACTAACCATGACCGGTGTTATGCCATGTTACCCAGTTAGTCGCTCTCTGTGAGGCAGTGGTGCTATTTTTGTCCGATTCATACACAAAAACTACAGCAAACCACATGGATATATTAATAATAATAATAATACTAATAACACAACTAGGAGCCATACAAATAATAACAACAACATACAACTAGGATCCATTTAGACGCATAACTGAAATAATAATAATAGTAATAATAATAATAATAATAGTAATAATAATAATAATAGTAATAATAATAATAGTAATAATAGTAATAATAGTAATAATAGTAATAATAGTAATAATAGTAATAATAGTAATAATAATAATAGTAATAATAATAATATGAGTATTATAAAGCTTGGAACCATTATCATAATAATAACAACAATAGTAACAATAATAACATAAAAGTAGGAGCCATTATCATAACAATAACAAAAACGTTATTACCACAAAACTAGGAGTCTTGAAAATAATAACTGTAATAAACTAGGAGCTAATAAGACAGATTATAATAATAATAATAATAATAATAATAACAATAATAACATTATATAAAAATTAGAACCTTGAATATAATAATATACAATTTTACAAAATAATGATCGATGAAAACCCCCCAAAAAACTGTAATAATACAAAACAATCAAAAGGTATAGGCTGCCGCCCATCGTAGACGATGACGGCATAATTCATTTGCTAGCGCTATTTTTAGTAAGGATTAACTACGCTACTTTTAATCCTCACTCTCTCGTCTCGAGCCGCCCGACCCCAGTGGCAAGTCATGGACATGACGACTAGGGGGCGACTACGAGATGCAAAACAATAACAGCATAATACTAATCATTATTATTATACACAATGAGCAACGAAATACTTTATTAGTAAGAGCAACATTGTACAGAACAAACTAAATCAATATAAAGAAACAAAAGTATCAACAAAACAAAGCCTTAAGGATCAGGTCAGAGCTTACCAGTGACTCCAGCAATTTAGACATGGGCAGCATGTGGATGTCCATTGGTCTAGACTCGGAGAACATGTAATGAACACTAGCCACTGGACAGGCCAGGACGCTCACAAATGCTGGCAGTTAGTACTGTCTATTGATCGGCGCACCCGACACTAATTGATAGTTTTTATTATCCACACAGTGACTCTCTATGACCTCTGTATCCACACAGTGACTCTATATAATCTCTATATTCACACAGTAACTTTCTATAATCGCTATATTCACACAGTAACTTTCTATAATCTTTATACCCACAGTGATTCTTTATAATCTATATATCCACGGTTCGAAATGTTGGTTTAGCCGAGGGTGGGGTTGAGGATGAACTCATTATTTTTATTTTCTCTATAAAATAAGGGCTCCTTAAATCCTGACATGAAGAATTATCACCTTCATTATCACAATCATCATCAAGTGCCATGCCATGTGACGCTGACGACCATTACCTCACCCTACTATTTATTCTTAAAACAGTCTGCCATGAAATAGTTTGTCCTCAGAGATAACTGTTTGGAAGTGAGATCAAGTCTCGGATGTTTCACCTGACACTGACCAACATAGTCTGATCAGTATGTTTCACCTGACACTCACTAACATAGTCTGATCAATATGTTTCATCTGACCCTAACACAGACTAATCAGCATGTTTCCCTCGACCCTGACTAACTTAGTCTAATGATCGTGTTTTGTCTGTACTGACTAACATAGTCGAGCCATTGTTTTGTCTGATCTGACTAACATAGTCTAACCATTGTGTTTTGTCTGATATGACTAACATAGTCTAATCATTGTGTTTTGTCTGACTCTGACTAACATAGTCTGATCGTATGATTCAGCTGACCCTGACTAACATTATCTAAACAGTATATTTCACCTGTCCCTGACTAACATAGTCTAATCATTGTGTTTTGTCTGATCTGACTAACATAGTCTAATCATTGTGTTTTGTCTGTTAGTCTACATTCATCCACGTGCCATCTCCACAAGACAGTTCCGCTGCAATGGATCTCTTTCACACTTTTATTTTTTGCCCCCATGCTGGAATCTATACTTTTTTCCAGTCCATCTGATGATGTCCGACCACTTATACCTTTGCCTGTAACTTGTGTGATCGCCTTCAACCTTCCTCTTTAGTTTGTTCGCAATCATAAAAAAAATTAAAATTGCATTCGCCTTGGAAATCCTGTTCTTGACCTTAGAGCATATATTTGATTCTCTGGTGAGGGTACTACACAGGTAAGTAAAGCTATCGAGTGCTTGTAGATGATGACCTCGTGTAGTGATGGCGGATTCGTGGTAGGACTACTCATGTACAGTTATAAACATTACCTTTATCAACAATGTTAGTACACGTAGCTGAAAACTCATTCGTGGTTTTGTACATGCCCTGGTCTGAGCCCCTGTTGTTGTTTAATGCCCATAATGAGTAAATTGACTCTTCTGTGCGCCCTAAATAGGATGTTAAGTGGCGGGTTGTATTAGCTTTCCTCACATCTCGAGCATGCTGATGAAGGTAGATCAAGGTCCTCCATGCGGTTGTGCTATGTTTGGCTTCATCTGCGTGTCGCTCACTACTACGGGGGATCACGTCGATCCACATCTCATCAGTCAGACTACCATGAGAACAGCTTGAATCAAGATAGCGCTACATGGAATGGAGATAATTGTCGTGGTCAGTATATTTGCTACAGAGATATAAGATCCTTGCTTCTTTGCCCTTCGTGGTAGACCTCAGGTCCCTCACATTGATCAGCTGCCAATCTATCCTATATCTGATATGCATGTCAAGTGTCCCAGTCAAGTGTAGCATCAGAAAGCATGACAGCAATAACCATGTTAAATAGAGTTATGCCCTATACTTGTTTCACCTACGTGATACGCTCTGTTATATAGTCAACAACTGTCTAACCCTGATGTCTGACAGCAGTTCCCACTCCATCCCCAACTTGTTCAGTCCATCCTCATTCGTTTTCTTATCTTTGCACTAGGAATGGCCCAATATTCTATAAACTTACATCTCGAATTTCTCGTTTACTTTTCCACCTGTTTATTCAATATCAATGTCTTCGCCAATAAGTTAGTGACGAGCACACACAGAACTTGTCAAATCCCATTTACAAATTCTGATTGACCAGCCAGGATGTCAATATGTTTTCTTATGTCTCATTGTCAAGCTTATTCCCTTGCTCATTTCTTTATCGAAGCTGCCCACTTTCTTTATTGTGTGTCCACATAGGATAAACTATGTCCCTGTTCCAGAGCGAGATCAAGCATTCTTATCTGTACAAGCAATGTCCTGTTTTTTGTTTAGTGTTTGTTAGTAAGTTTTGTATTTTCTGGAAACCAGCTTAAACAAGTGCATTCTAGTTTGGTTTTCTTTAATGTTATACATGTCTTCTATTGCTTACTAAATATCTGAATTGGGTTGTAAATGTTACTATCTTGCCGTTGTCTTCAATCTTACATTTATCAAAAGTACTCATTAGGAAGCGGGTTAGACATGAACACAATTAAATAACTAATCACGAAATCACAGAATATAGTGACGTGAATCAAAGTAGTCGGTACGAACCCTAACACTTTCACAAACCACCAAAGTTAGTTAGTCCCTAAGCCACACAATAATGACTGCATGTTTGAAGCATTATCTGTAAGTAAGCGTTCTGTAAGGTTGCCAGAAGTATGGCAAGATGTACGATGGAGTTAGTATATGCTCACCCCATTGGTCGACAAGATAGACCAAACGTGACACAATGATGGAAGACCGAACACACCAAGGCGAGAGAGATTATTTTGTGAAAACTCATAAACATCGCGAGTTTGCGGACACATCATTCATTACATATCCACCCACTCCATCTGTCTCTGACCCTCCTACACGCATATCCACAACTGTCAAAACCCCGTTCCTTCAATCTCCTTCCCCGTTTCTGCTTCAACTTTTCTCACCAGTTTCATAAATAACTTATCCTTGTTAAACGACTAGCCAACTGAGTGCAGCAAACCACCCCCCCCCCCCCCTTCGTCCGATAGTGAGTTTTCCAATCATGCTTATCTCTCTACCAACCGGACAAGTTCATCTGATAGCAGCAAAGGGGCGACAGATTACTTAGACAGCCATTGAGAAGCAGCTTGTCTTGTGTCTATAACGATACAACATGCCGATTTAGGTTAAATGGTTCCAAAACGGGATATGACATTATTACTTTTATCGTCTTAAACTTAATGATAAATAGTACAGATCGTTGAAAAGCAAAACAAGCAATAATTTTAATGTTATCAGCGCTGCTTAAAGCATTCTTACTGACAAACAATTCTATCTTACACACGCAAGGAATGTAGTGGTCTCGCGGTAGGACTTCGGCTTAGGTTGCTGGAGGAGCGGGTTCAAATCACGGTTAAGACGGAGATTTTTTCAAGTGGAATTTCTGGTATTTTCCCTGGATCTCTGGGTAGTAGAGATCGGCGCCTGTGTTCAGTGTCGTGCAGGTTAAAAAAAATCCCCCGTCAGTTGGAAATCGAAAAGAGTGGGCTTAAAGGCCGCTGCCCGGGCAAAACTCAAAATTATGTTAAAAATCTACCCAATTTATTAGGGGATCATGGTCGGTGTTTCAGAGTTCGTGCATTGTTCTCAGATTCTCCAAAAATTGAGAGAACGACAAAGCTCTTGTGGGTTAAACCGTGGGATCAAGATGTTGACCTACAGTGGTCAGCGACCCATAGCGGACTGTTAGCATCAGGGCCAGCGAACCAAAGCTGCCAAGACCCTTCTACACCTCCACGCGGTGGTCCTGGATAACAGGCTGCAGCAGGGCAGACTGGCTAAGGAGAAGGCAGCGAAGAAGGAATGCTAACCCGGTACTCCAAGAATGCTTGCTGAAGTCGGATGTGTTGGACCGAAAGGTCCAAATATCGCAGTCAAGCTGTAAACTACGACACAACGCATTCCGTTCTCTGGACTACATTCTGTTACTTAAGCCCTTTCAGTGTTTGGTTGTGGGAGATTGAGAATGAACGAAGCCAAACCAAGCCAAACCGTGTGCAAAGAAGGTTGATTCTTCTACTAAACTAAACTAAACTCTATCATACACACTAGAAGCAAACTTTCTAATACCGAAAAGATGAATTTCATAATTGTGTTCTGATTCGGCCTTGAAGATCATATGTTCTTGAATATCTTGGTTGAACTAACGGTTTCCATATTCACTCGGTGCAACATTATGTTGCCAAAAGAATCGTACAGTACTTGCTTCCAATTGCCAGCATTTATCAGTGTGTGAGACGACGTTTTCAGCTCTTGTGCATAACATAAACTGACACAAACATACAAGTATATGTAGTACAGAGTTAGAGTTATGACTGAAATTATTACATGTTACCACTGATATAGACCTACTACTGAAATTATTCTCCGTTTACACTGACATAGACCTACACACTGAAATTATTTCCAATTGACACTGACATAGACCTACAACTGAAATTATTCCCCGTTGACACTGACATAAACCTAATACTGACAATATTCCCCGTTGACACTGACATAAACCTAATACTGACAATATTCCCCGTTGACACTGACATAAACCTAATACTGACAATATTCCCCGTTGACACTGACATAAACCTAATACTGACAATATTCCCCGTTGACACTGACATAAACCTAATACTGACAATATTCCCCGTTGACACTGACATAAACCTAATACTGACAATATTCCCCGTTGACACTGACATAAACCTAATACTGACAATATTCCCCGTTGACACTGATATAAACCTAATACTGACAATATTCCCCGTTGACATTGACATTAACATACAATTTGAATTTTTCCACTTTGACACTGAGGTGGATAAATTGGTGATTTACTTATTAAATGGACATGGGGTTTAAAACCTCTGTAATGCGTTGGTATTTTTACTTCGGGTAAAATATAAGACAAAGCAGCACAATGCCTGGTGGTTACATGGGGAAACGGCCTTTACTACTGAATCCTTTATATTATTTAAGCTTACACAAGCAATGGCAAATAAATTGTGTTATTGTAGCTCTGTTAGTTTCCGACATTGAAAAGTTGAGAGCGCCAAACTTCACAGTTGGGTGTCGCATTCATGTCCAGCTTTACACTAGAAGTTATGCTGACATGCGAACGCAATGAAAGCCAGTCTGTCTTACAGATGCCTTGTCCGTGGTAACAGCGTTAAAGAGCCATACAAATGAAGAACTAAATGACATAAGCTCAGTACTCTGTCAACTATGCCAGCAGTCCAAATCCAGAAGAGTCGTAGTACAGTGGGTCCCATCCCACTGTAACATCCAAGGCAACGAGGAGGCAGACATACTGGCAAAAGAAGGTAATAGTTTACCACAACTAGATTCTAGTGTGACCTACGAAGAGCCTAACAAGTTTATTAGACTCAGATGCATGGACAAATGGAAAACAGAGCATACTGGTTCCAATAAAATGATGCTTATTGTCAGTTGAACGGAAGAGAGCAGGTGGGGGTCTTCAGACTTCGCTCAGGCCACAACAGACTGAAGTATAATCTATTCAATAATCTGAAGATAGGTGCTACTGACGAATGCACCTGTGGCAATGGGAAAATTACCCCCTGAACATCTGCTGCAAAATTTCTCGATATACGAGAGCCAGAGAAAGCACATGTGGCCATCACCAATGCCAACACTAGACAAGCTCTATGGCAGTATCGACAGCCTCAATATGACCGCTGCATTCTATGAACAAATTCAAGTCGACGTTTAATAGCGTACGAAGAAGAAGAAGAAAAAGAAGTCCAACTGAATTATTCCCCGTTTACACTGAATATAGACCTACGACTGAAATTATTCTCTGTTTACACTGAATATATAAATACCTACGCCTCACAAAAGTGATGTCGGGCTCAGGTAATGGTAAATACAAATTTGTTGGAAAAAACACATCAATAACCAATACAACAGGAAATCGAGGAAAGAAAGTGGGGAAAAATAGACAAATGTATTAGAAATTGGTGTAGTCAGATACGGTACCCAGACGAAAACACAAACGAAACCCACATTACAGCCAGATGGTCTTCATCAGGGACAACGAACAACAACAACAATGAGCTAGCGAATCATAGAAGAAGAGGAGAATACATAAATGGGGTGGGGTGGGGGTGGGGGGGGGGGGAATAGATATCTTCATCGTCTTCGTTCATCCTCAGAAAAAAGTTCCGGTTTCTCTTACAAAGGACACCGTTGTATCATATCTTATATCTGTCTCGTGAGGCCAGTATTGTTCTATCTTTTCCTGCGTTGGCGTGCAGCTTTGCAGGATGTGTCTCACGGTCATGATATGCCCCCTCCCCCCACCTGTCATCTGTCCCAATCCCTATTTTGTTGTAAAGATGGCCCTTGAGTCTGTTATGCCCAGTTCTCAGTCTGAAGATGATAACTTGCTCTTCTCTAGTTAAGTTAAAAGTAGCTGTCTTCTTTTTGGAAGTCGGGGTGTTGATCAGCTCATTTTACCCTGAAGTTGGCTTTAATTATGGTTTTGACCTCATTATATGTAATACTCATGTCTGTTTGTGAGGATGCTCCTCCACTCTTTGCTAGTTTGTCTGCAGCTTCATTGCCTTCAATATTGCAGTGGGATGGGATCCACTGTATGACCAACCTTGGGTGTTCTGCTGAGAGCTGTGTCAGGGAGCACATACATTGCTCGAGATCTTCATCTTTGTGTTGTTTTAGCGCTGCTAATACTGACGCGGCACCAAGCAGGAACACAATGCTCTCTTGGTGGATATCTTTATCTTGGATTACAAGCTCAGCTGCCGCCTTCAGTGCATCTGCTTCTGCACGGAAATTACTGGAATATGTTCCCGTTGTTAATACTCGAGTTTTTTTCTTCTCCATTCCTTAGTCTGTAATAGACCCCACCAGCTTCATTGGATGTGGCTTTGTTAGATGAGTCATCTGTGTATACGTGTATCCATGTTGTCTGGTGGGTATAATCTCCTAAAATATTCGTCTGGGATAAATTTCCTTTCTAAATCTGCCCGTTCCCTTTTTCCCCTATGGTTTCTACCATCTCAGGGGACTTGAATTTGTTCATGGTGGGATTTGGGATTGTTTGTTTTAGATCTCTAACCACTGCCTGGCTTATGATTTGGGATTGTTTGTTTTAGATCTCTAACCACTGCCTGGCTTATGATTTGGGATTGTTTGTTTTAGATCTCTAACCACTGCCTGGCTTATGATTTGGGATTGTTTGTTTTAGATCTCTAACCACTGCCTGGCTTATGATTTGGGATTGTTTGTTTTAGATCTCTAACCACTGCCTGGCTTATGATTTGGGATTGTTTGTTTTAGATCTCTAACCACTGCCTGGCTTATGATTTGGTCTGTTCTTGCAAGTTCTTTTGTTTTTGGCATGAAGTGGGGGGATGGATATGAGATGCTTTCAGAATGAAGCCGGACAGTATAATCAGACATGTGCTGGATTAGAACCCACAGGGAAACCGACGAGTGAGAAGGCCAAGGAACACATGGTTCTGAAAGGTCAAGGGAGCAGTCAATTCAGTTGGGGGACTAAAAAGACGGCACAGGATAGGACCAGATGAAGATCACATTTTGCGGCTCTATAGATGGGGAGAATGGTTCCTAGAACAGATTGCATTGCACCTGGACCCCTCCCCCACCTGTGCTCAGTCCCTTTCATTGATGATAGTGCAAAGGAAAAAGCACGGTGGCTCTGAAATGGTCCTCTGACTTCGTTAGGTACCCATTTACAGCTGGGTCGACCCTGTAGGGAAAAACCCCACATGCAGCTTTGTCAAACTATGAATGATGTGATTTGAACCTTGGCACGTTGGAATTGTGAAACGAGCTCCCAACCCACAGGCAACTCCATTGCGGCTATGTTCCAGACAGACACATGATGATGATGATTAATACAATTATCAGCTTTTTAAATAATGCAATCTTTTGTAGCGGTTTGGTCCACAAGTATGTGAAAAGTATATGATATGGTATGTGAAAAAGTATGTGAAATGGTATGTGAAAAAGTATGTGAAATGGTATGTGAAAAAGTATGTGAAATGGTATGTGAAAAAGTATATGATATGGTATGTGAAAAAGTATGTGAAATCTTCTTCTTCTTCATCGTACGCAGTCAGACAGTAACCATTATTTTTTAGAAAAAAGCAGCCGTCATCCTGAGGCTGTTGACACGGCCATAGAGCTTGTCTAGTGTTGCCACTGGTGATGGCCACATCTGCTCTCTCTGATCCTCGTATGTCGGGCAGTTTTGCAGCAAATGCTCAGCGGTCATTTTGCCGGTACCAGACGGGCATTCGTCGGTGCCACCTATCTTCAATTTGTTGAATAGGTGGTACCTGAGTCTATTGTGGCCAGTGCGAAGTCTGAAGACCACGACCTACTCTTTTCTGTTCAACTGGTAATAGGCATCGTTTTTGGTGTAGTCAGTATGTTCGGTTTCCCATTTGGTCATGTATCTAGCTCTAATAAGCCGTTTTGACTCTTTGTATGTCATACTAGTATCAGGTTGTGGTAGTTTTGCACCTTTTTTTGCCAGTCCGTCTGCCTCCTCGTTGCCTTGGATGTTGCAGTGAGATGGGACCCACTGCACCACTACTCTTTTTGGTGCAGACTGCTGGCATAGTTGACAGAGTACTGCTCTTAATTCATTAAGCTCAGTATTTTTCTTGCTTTTCAGTGCTGTGACTACAGCCATTGCATCTGTAAGCAGAACTATGTGGCTTTCATTCCTTTTACCTGTCACCATTTCTTCCACTGCCGCCCTCAGTGCCTCTGCCTCCGCTCTGAAATTGCTTGTGTATTTTCCAGTAACGAATGACAGTGCTATTTTTTTGCCATTTGGTAGGCTCAGGAATACTCCTGCCCCTCCATTCTGTGTTGTATTTGTTACGGAACTGTCGGTGTATGCATGGGTCCAGTTTTCCGTAATGAAACTCAGGGTAGTATCTCTTCTTTCTTTTTCAGTCTGGCAGTTTTTGTTTCTAATACCGGGTATATTTTCTACCACCTCTGGAAATATATGCTGCCTCCAGGTAGGTTTTCGTACAGTAGGGATGGGCTTTGGTGTGGTTAGTGCGTTCATAGGGTCTTCGTGCATCTTTGCTTTGACTATTTCTGCAAAGTTTCTTCGCTTTAGCTTCCCATTTCCGAGATTGTTTAGTTTATGGTGCATTGGATGGTCAGTCAGTCTTCTGAGTTTCCCTGATTGCAGCTAGGCTCTGCAGTCTTTTCTGTCGGCCATGGATTGCAGTTTTGTAATCTTTTCAAATTCTACAATTGGCGTTGACTTCATGCCTCCTGTTATAACTCTCATGGCTTGATTTTGGAGTTTGCTAACTTTATCGAAGTTCGCCTTTGCTGCTGTTGTCCATGCCGCAATGCCATACTCGAGAACTGGTCTCACCCTTCCAGTGTACAGTTTCTTTAGTATGCCTTCGTCTACACCCCAGCTTGTGCCAGCAAGTTTCCTCATGATTGCCATTCTTTATCTGGCTCTCATTCGATTTCTCTCGATCTGACTTTTCCATGTCATGCGCCGATCAAATGTGACTCCCAGATAGTCTGGGTTGTCGTTTGGCTGGAGGTATTTGCCGTTTAGACTTAACTTGGTGTTTTGGGGTTTGATTGATAGCGAGAATATTGTACATGTGGTTTTGTCCTCGTTTATTTTGACCAGCCATGAGTTCGCCCATTCTTCCAGCGATGTTAGGGCCTGCTGCATCCGATTTCTTGCTATGGTGAGATTCTTTTCAGAGGTCCACATAGCCAGATCATCTGCAAACATTGAGCTATGAACTCTTCTTGGTATATTCTCTTTAGTATCATTTATATACACCAGGAAGAGTGTGGGTGACAGTACTCCCCCCTGGGGTACTCCCTGCTCAAGTGTCACCTTTTTGCTCATCTCCCCTTATACCTGGACTCTGGCCGTTCTGTTTTTGAGGTAGTGGTTGATCCACTTGTACATTTTCCCACAAACATCACTTCTTCTTAGCTTGACTCTGTCCATCTTTCCAGACTTTGTCAAATGCCTTTTCCAGGTCTACCCAGACCGCTACTGTGTGTTTATGTTCCTGGTAGGCATCTTCTATTTCCTGGGCTATGAGGATGGCCTAATCCTCCGTGGATCTGTGCTGTCTAAAGCCTGCTTGCTGTGGAATTAGTATCCGCTTTTCTTCCAGATGCCACATCAGTCTGGTGTTTATCATACGTTCCATTAGTTTGCCGACACAGCTCAGTAGGCTGATAGGCCTGTATCCATTTTGATCTGTTTTGTCTTTTCCTTTCTTTGGTACTGGTACAAGTACTGTGTCTTTCCATGCCTGGGGTACAATACCCCTTTTCCAGCTTTGGTTCAGGACTGATAGCAGTTTCCTCTTTGCTGTTTGGCCCAGCCCCATCAGCATTTCGTTTGTTATCCCGTTTTTTCCGGGAGATTTCCTTTTCTTTAATGTTCTCATGGCCTCTTCCATTTCGCTCATTGTTAGTTTAGCCATTATATGCTCTTCTGGTGCCATATTGATGTTGTCGTGCCCCTTTTGCTCTTCATTAATGTCCGTATGCCTATCTGCAGGGACATCTATGTGGTTCGCTTTGGCATAGTGTTCAGCAAAGGCGTTTGCGGCTTTTTTTCCAGTGAGCAAGTTTTCGCCCTGCTTGATGGTAATTTGTTTGTTTGACGGTGTTTCGTCATTTATGGCTCTGACTAACTTCCATAGTTTGTTACCTTCTTTGTCTAGGTTGAGGCTTTCCGTTTTGTTTTTCCAGTTTTCTCTTGCTGGTTGGTTTAGAGTGTATTTGTATTTTGCCGTGGCAGCTTTGAGGGCGATGTTTGATTCCATAGATTGTTCTCGCTCTGCCATGTTCCTAGCATTTGTGACTGTGTCTTCCACTTTTTGCAAGTCATCATTCCAATAGGGCTTATAATTTTTCCTTGCCCCTCTTGGGATGGTTTCAATGGCAGCTTGCATTATTGCTTTGCTTAGGCTTTCCACCATGGGCTTCATGTTGTTGTTCCGTGTGTTGATGGTTTCACACAGCCCATCTGTCAGGCTTGCAAATCTGTCCCAGTCGGCTCGTTTGTAATTCCAACGTAGGGGCAGTTTTGTTTTCTGGAGGCCTACTTCCATAGTATGTGAAATGATATGTGAAAAAGTATGTGAAATGGTATGGGAAAAGTATGTGAAATGGTATGTGAAAAAGTATGTGAAATGGTTTGGGAAAAGTATGTGAAATGGTATGTGAGTGCTCGAAATCGGCAAGAGTTAAGCAACTGCTGGTCTCATGAGATGTAAGATCGATTGATTAGTCCTATCGGAGGTCTTGTGTTCGCGGAATGAAAGTAAAATAACATTTGATAGTTGAAAATTGAAAAAAAAGAATAGCCTGTTAGCCACACTGCGGAAACAAAAATGGAAAATAATTAAATCCCTTCTCAATACGTCACATTCTGTCCGTGTAGAAAGGAAGACTAACATACTGGTACAACATACTGGTCAGACATATTAGTCAGGGTCAGGCAAAATATACTGGCCAAGACCCTCACCTCGGTGCCCTCGTAGCCCTCCTGGGAAACGAGCTGATTTCGTGGCAGCCTGGCGAGGGATCAACGTGGTCCCCGTAGTAGTGAGCGATACGCAGATGAGACTAAGCCTAGCACAATCACCTTGCGGACTACGGTTCACCTTCATCAGCACGCTCGGAATGTGAGGAAAGCTACTGCAACCCGTAACTAAACGTCCTTTTTATGGCGCACAAAAAACGTAAATCTACTCATTGTTGGCATTCAACAACAACAACAACAACAACAACAATAATCAAAATCCAAAACTAAGGAAAATGAGATTGAAGTTTTGGATCAAGACGCTGAGCAGCGCATGACTGCTAGCGTCAGGGCCAGCGAACCAAAGCTGCCAAGACCCTTCTACACCTCCACGCGGTGATCCTTGATAACAGGCTGCAGCAGGGCAGACTGGCTAAGGAGAAGGGATCGAAGAGGGAATGCTAACCCGGTACTCTTCTTCTTCTTTGTTGTCGTACGCAGTCAGACAGTAACCATTATTTTTTCGAAAAAAGCAGCCGTCCTCCTGAGGCTGTCGACACTGTCATAGAGCTTGTCTAGTGTTGCCACTGGTGATGGCCACATCTGCTCTCTCTGATCCTCGTATGTCGGGCAGTTTTGCAGCAAATGCTCAGCGGTCATTTTGCCGGTACTACACGGGCATTTGTCGGTGCCACCTATCTTCAATTTGTTGAATAGGTTAACCCAGTACTCAAATAATGCTTGCTGAAGTCGGATGTGTTGGACCGAAAGATGCAAATATCGCAGTCAAGCTGTAAACTACGACACAACGCATTCCATTCTCTGGACTTTGTTCTGCTACGTACGCCCTTTCAAGGTTTTGTAGTGGGAGATTGAGAACGAACGAAGCCAAGCCAAACCAAGAACGAAGGTGGGACCCACGGGGAACGAACCCGTCTCTTAGGGCCGGATCAGTATTACAGTATCAGGTCGTTCAGTATTACAGTATCAGGTCATTCAGTATTACAGTATCAGGTCGTTCAGTATTACAGTATCAGGTCGTTCAGTATTACAGTAACAGGTCGTTCAGTATTACAGTAACAGGTCGTTCAGTATTACAGTAACAGGTCGTTCAGTATTACAGTATCAGGTCGTTCAGTATTACAGTAACAGGTCGTTCAGTATTACAGTATCAGGTCGTTCAGTATTACAGTAACAGGTCGTTCAGTATTACAGTATCAGGTCGTTCAGTATTACAGTAACAGGTCGTTCAGTATTACAGTAACAGGTCGTTCAGTATTACAGTAACAGGTCGTGCAAGTAGAGGCTTTGTGCAAAATGTATAGTCTTTTGCTTATGTGCAACAAAACCTTGTTGCTGGAACTGAGAGAGAGAGAGAGTCCTTTGATGCTAAGTGGAACCGATACTGACACATGGCGGTGAATCGTGGACAATCGATAAGCAATCGCATAGATTTTAGGAAGCAGCGGGGGTGTGGTTGTACAGAAGAATGCTGCAGATCCCACGGGTTGAAAGGAAGACTAACGATACAGTTCATGACGAGGCACAAACACAAAGACAACTTATTGCGGGGTTCATGACGAGGCACAAACACAAAGACAACTTATTGCGGGGTTCATGACGAGGCACAAACACAAAGACAACTTATTGTGGGGTTCATGACGAGGCACAAACACAAAGACAACTTATTGCGGGGTTCATGACGAGGTACAAACACAAAGACAACTTATTGCGGGGTTCATGACGAGGTACAAACACAAAGACAACTTATTGCGGGGTTCATGACGAGGTACAAACACAAAGACAACTTATTGCGGGGTTCATGACGAGGTACAAACACAAAGACAACTTATTGCGGGGTTCATGACGAGGTACAAACACAAAGACAACTTATTGCGGGGTTCATGACGAGGTACAAACACAAAGACAACTTATTGCGGGGTTCATGACGAGGTACAAACACAAAGACAACTTATTGTGGGGTTCATGACGAGGTACAAACACAAAGACAACTTATTGCGGGGTTCATGACGAGGCACAAACACAAAGACAACTTATTGCGGGGTTCATGACGAGGTACAAACACAAAGACAACTTATTGCGGGGTTCATGACGAGGCACAAACACAAAGACAACTTATTGCGGGGTTCATGACGAGGCACAAACACAAAGACAACTTATTGCGGGGTTCATGACGAGGCACAAACACAAAGACAACTTATTGCGGGGTTCATGACGAGGCACAAACACAAAGACAACTTATTGCGGGGTTCATGACGAGGCCCAAACACAAAGACAACTTATTGCGGGGTTCATGACGAGGTACAAACACAAAGACAACTTATTGCAAGGATCAGAACAAGGCAGTCATCCTCTTTAGGACATGTTATGAGAAGAGGCGGCTTGGAGCACGTTGTGACAACGGGAAAGATAACAGGAAAGAGAGACAGAGGATAGCAGAGAGAGAAGATGCTGGACAGTCTGAGAAAATGGCAGAGATGATAATCAACAACCGGCAAGACACACGATGATGATGAACTTATGTGGAAGTTGGTTAAAATAGGAGAAATAGAAGTCCCACGCAAGCGGACAAAGGTCATTTTCATGTCAACTTCAATTTTAAAAAACTGATAACACCCACAAAGAACCTTCTACGGATAGACTTCGCCTACCTGGCATCAGGTATATATATATATATATATATCCCTGCCTGTTTAAAAACCAGGATTCCCAGTAAATAAAATAACATACTGCATATCAAGGTGTGACAAATCTGTTTAGTATCTAGAATCCAAGTCAAAAATGTAGAAACCAGGCGCAGTGCTGAATGACAAGGATATGCCGTGAAGGCAGACATTGTGCAAGTTAGGCGCCATAGCAACATTTCTGGGCGACCTGGCGACCGAGATTCGTCGTACCCTGTTGTATATGTAGGTAGGTTTTCAATTTCACATTGTGTGGCGAAGGAGAGAAGGAATTATGCGGCGAATTATCGTTCAGGCTAAATAGTTAGTCATTATTGATCCAGGGCAGCAGACTTCAAACTAGCTGGCCCCATACGATCTATCCCTTTTATATCAGAATGTCATCGCCATTTTCCCAGTTTGCCCGAACTAAAAGGTGCATTCCAAATTATATGCATGCAATATTGAAATCCTTCTTTTTTTTCTTCTTTTTCGTCTTCTTCTTCTTCTTCTTTTTCTTCTAATTCTTCTTCAAATTCTTCTTCTGTTTGTTTTTTACATGCTTTTTTTTATCTTTTTATTTCTTTTAACGAAAATCAGATTAATGCGTACGCTGGTCCTGTCAATATTCCTCTATGCTTGTGAAACATGGACAGTTACAGCTGACCTTCAGCGAAGGATACAGGCATCGGAGATGAGATGTTTCCGAAAACTTTTAAACGTCACGTACAAAGATTGAGTTACAAATGAGGAAATGCGAGATAGAATTACAACAGCAATAGAGCCTTTTGAAGACCTTTTGGCAACTGTCAAAAGAAGAAAACTCGCTTGGGATGGTAACATATCGAGACCAAATGGTCTTCTAAATACGATCCTCCACGGAAAGGTGCAAGGCAGACGACGAAGAGGCAGTCCCAAAAAGAGGTGGAAGGACAACATAAAAGGATGGACCAATCTCCGTCCAGAACAGGCTCAGGCAACGGCAGCTGACAGAGAAGGGTGGCGTAGTGTTGTGAAGATGACTTAATGTGTGCCCCAACGACCTCACCGGTTGCGGGATGACCTGATCTGACCTTCCTCTTGGTTTTTTTCTTCTTATATCGTCTTCTTTTCTTCTCATTCTCCTTCTTTTGCTTCTTGTTCTTCTTCATTTCCTATGGAGTTAGTCCTTAAAAAGAAATTTTGCAACGCTTCGTTGTAGTTTACAGCGAGAATGCAATATCTATGTCTTTCGGCACGGCACATTCAATTTCAGCACGGAGTTTTTGGGACCGTTATAGCCTTCCCCTCTTCGATTACAAATCTTTTAGCCGGGCTGTATGGTTGCAGTCTGTTTCCAGAGCCGTCACCTAGAGGGGCAATAGGGTCTTGGTCAGTTATGAATCATTAGCCCTGATGCAAGCGGCAAGCTTTGAGTCGCTGGCTGCTGTCAGCTCATTCACTTCTGCATCTGTCACATAACATCTTCAATTCTTTCTATATTATTAAGGCGGTCGCTGTGGTTTAGAGACAAGGCACTCGCATCTCAGAGTGATGGACGCACACGGTGTGCGATCGTGTCCCACATGTTTCAAGCGATTCCTGGTCTCAAGAGAGGTAGGACTAGAGAGCCTTCATCCTGAGTTAACTTCAGTCGCCTTTAATTATGTCATGCCACTTGTCAAAGTAGTTCAGGAACAAAAAGCGAGGGTGATGACCAGCGCTGTTTCTTTCTCACTATAATACAAATACAGCGCAAGTAACATCATCAGCACAAAACCGACCGGTACTTCTGGTCTCAATTCACCCCAAACAAAAGAATTATATATTTTTAGCAACGAATTTTGGGCAGTGACGTCATGGAATAGTCCACTTTTAACTGTTGGGGGTTTCAAATATTCTGCTATAATAGACGAAATGTTCTGCTTATGCTGACACTTACTCCTCCCATCTTGGCAATGGATTTCTGGAATCTGCCAACTTTGGTCCATGATAAGGAGAGTAGCATTTACTTTCTTCAGCAGTATGACATTTTCCAGTCAGATGATGATAGAACAACCTAGTTATCTAACTGTAAAGCTAAGACTAACCCGAACTCTAAACCTAACCCTTCGCGAAACTGACTATGGCTACCTTTTCTATACTTCCATCTTTATCTCAATCTTGACTTATTTAAATAAAATGAAATCGACCTGTAATCCCCTTAAACCGAAATGAAATCTTCCGCTAGGGTCATCAGCTGTCAAATACGAACGATGGAAACCCAGGAACTCTGTTTGGGGTGAGTTAAGACGCAAGTAACGTCTGATGATGTACCCAATCATGGCTTGCGACCGACAGTTAACATTAGAACACTCAGGTTATGTAGCCTTTATTTGGGCATGATAAAATAATAACATGTTAATAGAGAGCGTCATTATTCTGCGATCGACCACATGAAAGCTAAACTCACCCACTACTGGGCATTAGCGATCAGGTTGAGGAGCACTGGTCTAAGGACTTGGCTGGCCCACAAACCATGTGTGGGGGGTGGACTCACTGGTCTAAGGACTTGGCTGCCCCACAAACCCTGTGTGGGGGGTGGACTCACTGGTCTAAGGACTTGGCTGCCCCACAAACTATGTGTGGGGGGTGGACTCACTGGTCTAAGGACTTGGCTGCCCCACAAACCATGTGTGGGGTGTGGACTCACTGGTCTAAGGACTTGGCTGCCCCACAAACCATGTGTGGGGGAGGGTGGGGTGGACTCACTGGTCTAAGGACTTGGCTGCCCCACAAACCATGTGGGGGGGGGGGGGTGGACTCACTGGTCTAAGGACTTGGCTGCCCCACAAACTATGTGTGGGGGGTGGACTCACTGGTCTAAGGACTCGGCTGCCCCACAAACCATGTGTGGGGGGTGGACTCACTGGTCTAAGGACTCGGCTGCCCCACAAACCATGTGTGGGGGGTGGACTCACTGGTCTAAGGACTTGGCTGCCCCACAAACCATGTGTGCGGGGGGGGGGGTGGACTCACTGGTCTAAGGACTTGGCTGCCCCACAAACCATGTGTGGGGTGTGGACTCACTGGTCTAAGGACTTGGCTGTCCCACAAACCATGTGTGGGGTGTGGACTCACTGGTCTAAGGACTTGGCTGCCCCACAAACCATGTGTGGGGGGTGGACTCACTGGTATAAGGACTTGGCTACCCCACAAACCATGTGTGGGGGGTGGACTCACTGGTCTAAGGACTTGGCTGCCCCACAAACTACATGTGTGGAGGGGGGGGGGAGTGGACAGACTGATCTCGAGGTAGGGTGTCCGCCTCGGGTGCCGGTGGTCTCGGACTCGAATCACGGCGTTTCTTCTAGTAAAACAATTCCCCTGATCTCTGGGCAGTGTGATCGGACTCCCGTGCAGCGTCGAGCACGTTAACAATTTCTTGGCAGTTGGAAATTTAAAAAAAATTAGTCTTAACGGCCGCTGCCCGGACAAAATTCCAATTGAAAAGTTACCCAAGTCATGTGTACCTTTCCCCAGGCTGTTCGTTAAGAGCAACTATAGATTGCGCTTAACTGGCTGCGGGTCTACTTAACTCTAGTATTTTGAGTCTATGGTTACTGTCTGACTGCGTACGAAGAAGAAGAAGAAGAAGAAGAAGAAGAGTCTATTGAGATGGGAACTCGTAGAGCGGTTAAACCACCCTATAAGAAACTGGTTGTATACAGACACTTTGGAGTCTTATAAACCAGCATAAAGACGTTAAGTCAAGTTAAGTACGTCTCGTAGAGTGAGTTCCAAGTTACCGTTGGAATCCCCCGTTTAATGAGCTCCAGAAACATTGACATACCCCAAAAGTTTTACGATGAGTCCAAACTAGGACGTTTAAACGTGCATGGAAACACCCACTGAACGGACAAGGCGGGGGGGGGGGGGGGGGGCATGGGAATGCTAGAAGATAAATAAATCGTGAGAACGGACGTGGCAGCGATGCTTGGAACTTGCTAGCGTCAGTCTCCCGAGTCTTGACGACTTAAACAGATCGCCCTCTTCCTCTAGGTCCCAGGTTGTTGTTTTTTATTATTTATTTTTTTTTTTCCAGGACGGCATCGGCGGGAATAGAAAAATGTGGCGTTATAAAAAAACATGTTAGCACCCTCGAACGACTAGAGGGGTCGCTGTTTAACATCCCCACACCTGCTCCGGGTGAAGACAGAGATCTCAGTTGATATCGCTTAGAACAAATCATTTCCTCAGAAAGCATGGATAATTGTGAATCATTGTATGTAGATTAGTATCCTCGCTAGGTGTACCCACCCAAGTTATATCCTCTTAGGCGCCCGTCTATATTCAACCCACGTCTGATGTTAAACTTGCCGACTAATCATTCGTCGACTCCGATGCCCTTATCTAAAAGGTGGTCGCTGGCGACTTCGGTTGTTGTTTGCTGTTGTTGAATGCCCAAATGAGTTGGTTAGGATGGTTGGTTATTGATCTACCGGCCTATGGGCTCCTGCCCTTTGGCCCAATGCCATAAAGTATCCCCACAAACAGTAAGTTTACTCTTTTGTGAGCCCTGAAAAGGACGTTAAGTGGCGGGTTGTAGTAGCTTTCCTCACATCCCGAGCGTGCTGATGAAGGTGGACCACGGTTATGTTTTGCATTGCTTCATCTGCATGGCGCTCACTATTATGGGGATCACATCAGTCCACATCTCGCCAGCCAGGCTGCCTTGAAAACAGCTAATTCCTGGCAACGCTGCATTGAAGAGAGATTATGTTCTTGGTCAATTTATTGATCCTGGAGCCACGTACGTTCCTTCACCCATAGCCTCATATAGTCAAGTAAAGTAAAATAAAGTAAAGTAAAGTACAGTAAAGTTAAGTTAAGTTCTGTAAAGTAAAGTAAAGTAAAGTAAAGTAAAGTAAAGTAAAGTAAAGTAAGGTAACCCGTAGTATTACTGCCGTAGGGGCGTGAGGTGTTAGCGATCTTACATTTCAAAGGCACGGCTATTTGAGGGCGGTAGCCATCTCCTCTCCCTCGCCGCTTTTACTTCCTGGACTGAACCGGTACCCATTTAAGGTTGGGCCGACCCGGGAGTCATTGTGGTCTGAAAAAACATTACAGCCTCAGCTGGGGAATGGCTTGGCTTGGCTTCGTTCGTTCTCAATCTCCCGCTACCAAACCCTGAAAGGGCTTAAGTAGCAGAATGTAGTCCAGAGAACGGAATGCGTTGTTCCGTAATTTACAGCTTGACTGCGATATTTGCACCTTTCGGTCCAACACATCCGACGTCAGCAAGCATTTTTTTTTAGTACCGGGTTAGCATTCCTTCTTCAATCCCTTCTCCTTAGCCAGTCTGCCCTGCTGCAGCCTGTTATCCAGGATCACCGCGTGGAGGTGTAGAAGGGCATGGCAGGTCTGGTTCGCTAGCCATGATGCTAGCAGTCAGCTATGGGTCGCTGACCACTGCAGCTCATGTGCTGCTCAGCATCTTGATCCCCAACTGGGAATGAACCCAGGACCACTCAGATGCGAAGCCAGTGCGCAAACCACTGCACTACGCAGTATATAATGTCCCTAAATATGAGTCTGTTGAGGCCAGGATGCGAATAATAGTTTTTTTTTGTCGAAGAATCACCGTCATTACATATAGTTTAGCCTATAAATGCGCTGCCCTGCTTTATATTTCTTAGAGAATTTTGGAACAATGCAGGAACTCTGTATCACTGGCGAGGATCAGGCATACATTTGAGTATAATTTTAACATAATTTTTTTACATTATCCCGAAAGTGGCCATTAAGCCACACTTTTCGATTTCCAACTGCCGGGGGATTTTTAACGTGCGCGACACTGAACACGAGTGTCCGATCTCTACTACCCAGACATCCGGGAGAATAATAGTGGAATAAAGTGTATGGTGGAACTCGCGATCTTATTTCAGATTTCTGGACTATGAAGATGCCGAAGACGGATGTGCCCGATCGAAAGATGCAAATATCACAGTCAAGATGTAAATTAGCGACACATCGCATTGCGTTCTCCGGACTACATCATGCTATTTGCAAAGCCCTGTTCAGGGTTAGTAGCGGAAGATTGAGAACAAACGCAGAAGAAGAAGAAGAAACAGAAGAAGGACTATGAAAAGACATGAACCCGTTAGACACGAAAGCACTTTGCAAGTTGCTGAGGTACTATGGAGTGACCCTATAGGTTATAATAGATCATATAGGTAAGGTGAGTGAAGAAGTCCAGGTAGCAGTGACAAATCAAGTGCGATGTTATGTGTGATTTTTTTAAAAATGGTAAACATAGGAGCAAGGAAGTGATAGTCAAACACCATAAAGCATTAGTTAGACAGAGACTGGAGTACTGTGTACAGGTGTGCAGTCCTTATCGTAGTCGGGATATTAAAATGCTGGAAAGGATAGAAAGAGGAGCGAGAAAACTGATAGTGGGATTCAGGAATTATAGTTATGAGGAAAGATTCGAAAAATCGGCCTACAGTGTCTAGAAAAGGCAAGAATTCGAGGTGATTTAAAACAGGTTTTTACGAAAACTATACAACATACTATTATAGGTTTTTCAAAGTACAGCCAGATACAAGAACAAGAAGGCACAAATACAGATTAGTTAAATAAAGGTCCAAATCGGATGTTAGGAACTATTTTGTTAGTCAGAGAGTGATGAATACCTAGCATGTTTTGTTTCAGGAAACAGCAAGGGCAGGTTCAGGTAATGTATTAAGAAGTAGGTTGGATACACGTAGTTATGTTTAGATCAAGTGAAGTAGAAGAAACTTGTTTTATATCGACCGCGGAGTCTTCTAAACCAGTATAAAGAAGTTAAGTTCACTATCATTTTTTTTAAAAACGTACGAAGAAATGCACAATCCTCCATTAAGGTCAGCTTTCTGAGTACTTTGAGAAAAGAATTGATGTACGGCAGGGACGTCTCTTATCGCCATTTATTTTCTGATGGTTACTGTCTGAGTTACCAAGAACATGACTTCAGTTATCTAACACGACATGCAATAACCAATAATGAGGCGCAACAGTAAGTGGTTGACAACGGCAAACGACACGTAGCGATGCTCCTTGTATCAGGGTCAGTGATCCATAGCAGACCAAGCCCCATTCCGACTCTAGTAAGGATCGAACAGAAACGGCAAACCTATCCCCCAAAATACTGTTCTAAAAGCGGTTGTCAATGACTTGGCTCTTCTGTCAATGACTTGACTCTTCTGTCAGTGACTTGGTTCTTCTGTCAGTGACTTGGTTCTTTTGTCAATGACTTGGCTCTTCTGTCAATGACTTGGCTCTTATGCCAGTGACTTGGTTTTCTGTCAATGATTTTCTATCTACTACCTTAGACACACACAATACCTTGTATAGCTGTTATCTACTACGTATGGCACACGTATCCATTGGGGGACTTACCGAAGTAGAAAGAAATTAAGTTCACAGTAAAAAATAAAGATCTCCACCGCAAAGTCAGTCCTATTATATAGGTCTGTAACATGGAGAACAACGAAAACTGCAACGAGAAAGGTTCAGGCTTTCATTAATAGGTGCCTGAATCGAATAAAGATTTTGAAATTGTATTATGAAGTTCCTATTGTTGAATTCTGGGACAGTATCGCATAAATATCACTGTCACTTGGCGTCAAGAGAGGGTACTGTCGCTGGTTAGGGCATACATTATCGTATGTCTTGCTACTGGCCTAAATAAGCTCGGGACAAGAGAGTGAGGTTGATGACCAGCGTAGTTTCTTCCTCACTATAATCCAAATACAGCGCAATTTACATAAAGAAACAACTGTCGCCATCACATGATCGCTTGCTATGAGCAACTTACTTTAAAGAAAAACCTAGACTGGCTAACAGCATTACAACACAATTTCTGTTTTGGAATCACCAGGGCCAAAGATGTAAAGGTATACTTCTTCTAGGGGGTCTCTATGGTAAGGCGTTTGTCTCATGTTCAGACGGTCGGGGTTCGAATTCGATCTGCGAATACCTCTAAATACCTTTCTCAGAACCCTACATACCTTTCTCACAACCCTACATACCGTTCTCACAATCCTACATACCTTTCTCTGAACCCTACATATCTTTCTCGCAACCCTACATACCTTTCTGGTAACCCCTAAATTCTTTTGGCGATTCTGTTTAACCCAGGCTCAGATACTCTTGTCTGGAAAGTCGCTTCTACGTGACTGAATATTTTTAATGTACCGGATGCTGTAGCAGACGATAGTGGAACTGAAGATGTTCTCTGCAGATACAAATAATTGTTGTTGGCCAGCTACTGGTGGCATCCCACGGCTGTTGCTGTTGCTGTTTGGTGTTGCTGAATGTCTAGAATGAGTAGGTTTAATGTGTCATGCGCCATGAAAAGAACGTTAAGTGGCGTGTTGTCGTAACATTCCTCATATTCCGAGCGTGCTATGTGGACCGGGGTCCTCCAGACGATTGTGCTATGCTTGGCTTTATTTGCGTGTCGCTCACTACTACGGGGATCACGTCGATCCCTCGCTTTTTTTAGTCATGCTGCCATGAAAACAGGCCGTTTCCAAGGTGGACTGCGGTGAAGTCAAAGTGAGGGTCTTGGCCAGTATATTTTGCCTGATCCTGACTAACATGTCTGACCAATATGTTTTGCCTGACCCTGACTAACATGTCTGACCAGTATGTTTTGCCTGACCAGACGTTAGCCTTCCTCCCTAGCCATTCCATGGTAGAAGTGGTACTACTAGAGGAGAAGAGGCTAACATTTGGACAGACAAAACATACTGATCATACAATGATACTTCTATGCAGTTCTAGCTGGGAATAGGCTATTTTATGGCAGTCTGGCAAACGATGCACGGGATCGTCGTAATCTCTATAGCAGTACGAGCTATGCAGATGAAGCCAGGCATAGCACAGCAGCCTGAAGGACTTCGGTCCACCTTTATTAGCACGCTCGAGATGTAAGAAAAGCTACTACAACCCGGCCATGAACATACCTTTTCATAGCGCACGAAAAAGTAGACATACTTATTGCGCGCATTCAATAACAATAACAACAACATCAACAAACGCAATTCATATCGGAGAAGCAAAAGTTTATTTCAAAGCACCTGCCTGCCAATCAATCATGGCAGGATTAGGCATTAAACAAAATGAGTGTATGCTTATGGCAATAATTGAAGAAAACGGCAAAAAACAGCAACAATAAATACCAGTACATATTGTTTACAACATTACAAATTGACACTGCCGTAAATATTTGTTTATCGTTTCGTCTAGCCATCATCGGCACGAGTCCAGGAATGTTAGTTAGGGTCAGGGCCAGGCACAACATACTGGACAGACATCTTAGTCAGGGTCAGGATCAAGAACAACATACTGGTCAGACATGTTAGTCAGGGTCAGGCACAACATACTGGTCAGACATGTTAGTCGAGGACAGGGTCAGGCACAACATACTGGTCAGACATGTTAGTCAGGGTCAGGGTCAGGAACAACATACTGGTCAGACATGTTAGTCAGGGTCAGACACAACATACTGGTCAGACATATTAGTCAGGGACAGGTTCAGGCACACCATACTGGTCAGACATGTTGGTCAGGGTCAGGAACAACATACTGGTCAGACATGTTAGTCATAGTCAGGCCCCTAGGTTATCTAATGCTCTTTGAGCTTAAAAGATTATATTTATTGATTATACTGCATTCATTCTGTAGATCCAAATCTCAAGAGACCAGGCCGTGAAACTTAATCTCGAAACATCAAACCTAGGCCTATCAATATTTTCGGAACCCTTGCTCCGGCACTGGTCCTCACACCATTACTGTCCATGGACACACAGTGGAGTGCACCAATGAATTTACATACCTGGGAAGTTCTTTTGCTCCCGATAGATGCAGTGCGCCTGACATGTTATAGCGAATCAGTCTTGCTGCGACCTTACCGGTGTGGAATAATCGCAGACTCTCTCGGATCCAAAATTCGTATTTATCAGACGTATGTGATTCCTGTAATCCTGTATGGTTCAGAAACTTGGATCCTACTTAAACATGACATATCAAGACTCGATGCCTTTCATTTGCGCGACCAGCGACGCATCCTTGGTATCCGGTGGTTCGATCTCGTCCGTAATGTCGAGGTGTCTGCAAAGACGAGTCTTCCCTCCATCTCGGACACTATGCCCGCCGCCACCTGACTCTGTTCGGCCATGTGGTTCGACTGGATCAGGAAGTACCCGTTCACCAGATAATGTCAAAGTCTGCTATGTGTAATAAAGGGTCTTCCACAAGCCGGCTTGTGGAGGGGGGTGTCCCGTTCTACATGGCTCTGACAGATAACAGTTTCTTCTTCAGCAGTGAACGAGGTTTGGCTACAAGCCTCATCAGTTGAACATGGTAGTGGTCGATCGACGCAACAGGCCCTAGATACTTAAGCGAACATGATTATTAGTAGCTTGTCCCTGTCAACTGTACTGTGTTTGGGTGGTAGCTTGTCTATATCAACTGTACTGTATTTGGGTAGTAGCCTGTCCCTGTCAACTGTACTGTGTTTGGGTAGTAGCTTCTATCTGTCAACTGTACTGTGTTTGTGTAGTAGCTTGTCCCTGTCGACTGTACTATGTTTGGGTAGTAGCTTGTCCCTGTCAACTGTACTGTGTTTAGGTAATAGCTTGTCCCTGTCAACTGTACCGTGTTTGGGTAGTAGCTTGTCCCTGTCAACTGTACTGTGTTTGGGTAATAGCTTGTCCCTGTCAACTGTACTGTGTTTGGGTAGTAGCTTGTCCCTATCAACTGTACTGTGTTTGGGTAGTAGCTTGTCCCTGTCAACTGTACTGTGTTTGGGTGGTAGCTTGTATATATCAACTGTACTGTGTTTGTGTAGTAGCTTGTCCCTGTCGACTGTACTATGTTTGGGTAGTAGCTTGTCCCTGTCAACTGTACTGTGTTTGGGTAATAGCTTGTCCCTGTCAACTGTACTGTGTTTGGGTAGTAGCTTGTCCCTATCAACTGTACTGTGTTTGGGTAGTAGCTTGTCCCTGTCAACTGTACCGTGTTTAGGTAGTAGCTTATCCCTGTCAACTGTACCGTGTTTAGGTAGTAGCTTGTCCCTGTCAACTGTACTGTGTTTGGGTAGTAGCTTGTCAGTTTGCTAATAAAACCCGAGTTGTATTTCATTGATAGTTGAAGTAATTCAAGAGGAGGCACTATTGTCTGATTGTAACAAATCCTGCCCTGCTTGCAGATAGACTGGCGACAGTCAAAGGCCAGATAGAGTTAACCGGAACAGACTTACCCCATGGAATGTGGCTGAAATTGATTGCGTATTTAACTATATAAATATACAAACACGAGGGACAGTCATTATGTAACAGTAATTATTTGAACAAATTTTACAAGAGAAAGAACCAGACATTCTTTGTGTCTTACTTTCCCACATTGACCCCGTGTCTGGCAACACACTTTGTCCATTTGCCCCCAAGCTTCTATATGAATGACGTGTTGTCGCCCATTTAAGAATCGTCCTATCTATTCATACACTATTTTCTGACTTCTGTCCCTCGTACATATGTGTGTTCTATGTGTATGTATATTTATATGTGGCTGCTATATATATGTGTGTGTGTATATATATATATATCCAACTGTAAAACGATGCACTACGTAACCCTAACCCTCACCAAAATAAACAAAACGAACGAATATACATTTTCAACAACTTAAAAAATACAAAAACATGCTAAAACCTCCACGTTGGTTGCACCAGATCGAGCATCGCTGTTAAGCCTCCTCTCCCTGACATGTGTTGGCAGGCGTGTTCCAATTCCCAGACTTTGAAACAATCAATCAACGTCTGATTTCGAATTAGCAATATCCCCATTTATAAGTCACAAGGGCGCATGTCATTTTTGAGTTACCACTCCCTCCCAGTTCATGATTTATTTTGCGAAAACTTCACTCACTGATAATTTATTTCGCCTCCTCCCTCCTGCAAATGATAATTTTCTTTCACTGCGACCCGTCTCACTCTTGATAATTTATACGCCACACCCATCTCCTCTCTCTCTCTCTCTCTCTCTCTCTGCCTGACAATTTATTTGCACGTTTTCTCTATGGTTGAAAAATGTAATTAATTTTCAACTATATACGGGGCGTGTTCAAATGAAATCGGACCAAACTGCAGCAAGCGAACATACGTACGATGCCCATGATGACATCACTTCTGGTGTAAACAGCACATACCAGCCGTCAAGTTTGCAAACTTCATTATCCTTTGACTCATATTTTCCTAAGCAGACCAGACCGTTGAAACCATGGGGGGGGGGGGGGGGGGGGGGTATGGTGGGTGATACGGAATCCGTAAAGAGTTGATAAGCGAGCGGCGATTCGGCTTCTAACAGCTGAATGATGTCGGCGAGTTAACATTCATTGCACGAAGGAGATGGTGACAAATGTGTGAGGAAGACAACAGTGAAGAACTGGACAACGACGTTTAAAGAAGGGCGTGAGTTAACGCAACAATATGGGCCTGACCTGGTCTCGGACGTGAGTTAACGCAACAATATGGGCCTGACCTGGTCTCGGACGTGAGTTAACGCAACAATATGGGCCTGACCTGGTCTCGGACGTGAGTTAACGCAACAATATGGGCCTGACCTGGTCTCGGACGTGAGTTAACGCAACAATATGGGCCTGACCTGGTCTCGGACGTGAGTTAACGCAACAATATGGGCCTGACCTGGTCTCGGACGTGAGTTAACGCAACAATATGGGCCTGACCTGGTCTCGGACGTGAGTTAACGCAATAATTTGCATCTTTCGTTAACTCACGTCCTTCTTTAAATATCGTTGTCCAGTTCTTCACTGTTGTCTTCAATACACTTTTGTCACCATACACTGTCTGCATATTCTGCGATGAATGTCAACAGGTCGAAACCGAATCACCGCTCGCTGATCAACTCTGGACGGATTCAGTATCACACCCGTCATGGTTTCAACGGTCTGCTGAGGAAACTATGAGTCGGAGGATAATGAAATTTTGCAAACTTCACGTTTGGTATGTGCTGTTTACAACTGAAGTGACGTCATCATGCGCATCGTACGTATGTTCACTAGTGGCAGTTTGGTCCGGTTTCATTTGAACACGCCTCGTAGCTGAATTTCAGCTAAGCCACATACACTGACTTCCCTGAGCAGTACCCGTGTTAACAAGAATTTAATCATTGTGACATTTCATGCATGTCGTAAAATTCTGTTATAAACGGTTGTGCTTGCGGCTAGCAGCGTGAGCATTGCTGTGAAGCTGTCATTACGAAATTACCATTATGATGCTGCTATTATGAAACGAGGACACAGGGTTAGCTGTAGTGTTGGAGCTACTCTTCAGTAATGGAGTGAAAAGATCAATCAATCAATCAATCAATCAATCAATTAATGAGTAGTGTTAGACCTATTTTTTTTAGAAAAAAAGCGAAAATGCTCAATCAATCAATCAATCAAAGTGTAGTGTTAAACCTATTCTTCAGTAAATGAGAAATAGTTTAGTTTAATTTAGTATAGAAAATCCACGCCATTGCACACGGTTTAACCCACAAGTGCTCTGTTGTTCTCCAAATTTTTGGAGAATCTCAGCACAATGAACGAACTCCCTAGCACCGGCCATGATCCCCTAGTAGATTGGGTGGATTTTAACATCATTTTGAATTTTGCCCGGGCAGTGGCCGTTAAGCCTACACTTTTCTATTTCCAACTACCGAGGGATTTTTAACGTGCGCGACACTGGGCCCAGGTGTCCGATCTGTACTACCCAGAGATCCGGGGAAATGCCAGAAAGTCCATGGGAAAAAATCACGGTCTCCATCGTGATTTGAACCCTCGAACTCCAGCACCATGAGCCAACGTCTGGCATCGAAACCACTCCGGGCCTTAATGGAGCAATATGCTAAACCAATCAATGTATTGTTTGACGTATTTTTCAGTAATTCAGCGAAAAGATCAATAAATCAGTTGGTCAATCAATGTTTTACTAGACATACTTTTCAACAATGTAAAAAAAAAACCTAAATCAATTAATCAATCAATCTATAGTGCAATATTATTTTTAAGAAATGGACCTGAATGCTCAATCAATTTAGCCATCAATCAGTCACTGACAATACACGTTCAGACGTTTCGGGGTTCGAATTCGAGCTGCAACAGCGAACGCAAAAAACAAAACAAAAAAACACACAAAAATAAGTGCACTTGTTCTAGTCCATCTCGTTCAACTTTATACACTATTTTAGAGATTTGTGGTTTTTTTTTTAGGTACTGGCATTACTTCTAATTTCTTTTGATTTAAGCAAGGGCAGTTATTTTCCTTCATATTTTTTGTCTCCGCCTCGACACAACGAACTTCCAATTGTAAATAGAATTTCACCAACGTTCAGTTCTGTTCTGCTAAGAATCGACGCCATTGCGATTCGGCCAGACTAGAAGGTGGTCAGTCCACAGCAGATGCAGAAGCGTGTAAATACTGATGGTTCCCGTCGCCTGCTGGTTGTACACACTTCTGATCCGTCAGGCGCCCCTCTTTGCTGGAGCTGCGTTTAGTTTTAAAATACTGCAATCTGAGCTATACTAGTTTATTGATTGCAGAGTCTTCATTCAAAAGGCAGTAGTTAATCCATTCATAATGCCAACCTCTATCCATTGCCAATGTCCCCTTTACGGGATCCACCTGAAGCGAGGATGACAGCTCTTTCTGTTTCTGTTTCTAAGAATCGACATCACTGCACTCCGGGCAAACCCATAGGTGATCAGTCTATCTCATCAAATTGCGTAAGGAATAAATGCTGATGGTCCCTGTAGCTCGTTGGTTGTACACTCTCCTGAGCCGTCCTCTCATGCGCCCCACTCCGCTCGAACCTTGTTTAATGTCGAAACTTAGCAGTCTGTGGATTGCTGCTTTGTCTTTTGCGGTGTTTCATCCAGCAGGCGGTCATTGATTGATTTCAAAATGTCACTTCTATCCATCACTAATGTGCCCATGATGGAAGCCCGTGAAGCCAAAATGTCAGTTCTTTCATTGCCCTGAACTCCGGCATGAGCAAGACAGTAAATCCAAGTCAGCGCCTGGAGGTTTGAGTCCTCAACAGCAGCTATCCACTCGTATCTAAACTATCCCTTCTGTACTTTCTGAAGTACGTCTGTCACGATGACTGCCCTTGTTATGGAAGTCTCAGATATCCATTTCAGTGCTGAGGTCACTGCTTCCGTCTCCATTCTCATACTGGAGGTTGTTGACATATATACCCTACTGCGCTCAGCAACGACCTCTCCTCTCACTCTAGCCGAGAAACCCCAGCCTGATGTCCCACTGCGCACGACTCATCCGTCGGTGTATATGACAGCGTCACTCTCCTAGGTGTTCTCAGTTATCAGCTGATTTACCTCGTGCTCTGCTCTCCCGTTGCTCCGTTCATTGCATTCCTTGCCTAAGGTTATGATGACTATCTGGTACTCTATCATTCTATCACCAGTGGGGACCCATTCTTCTCCTTTGGCTATCGTCTCAGCAGGAGTAATGTGTCCGATTGTTGTCTCAGACTGTGCCATCCACGACGACCATCTCTTGATTCTTGATTATTCTTGACATCTCTTTCATTCTTGCATACCCCAGCATAGCAAGGACAGTAGATTCACACTTGTTGCCAGAGGTTCCAGACATATCTGTCCACTAAGCACCCATGCCAGAGCCGGCCCTTACGCACCTTCCGAAGCAAAATTGAAAGTCAGAGACGATTTCTGCCCGCATAAAAGAGTTCCCAGATAGCCACCTCAAAGTTGACCACTGCCTCGCTCTCAACTATGATACAGAACGATGATGTCATGTATGCACCGCTGCGCTCAGAATTGGCCCTGTCCATCTCTCTATCAAATAACTCGCCCATCCCCACCAGCCTCAGATTTGTTTTGTTACCACGAAGCTGAGATCCATCGTTAGGCATCAATATGTTGATCAGTGCATGAGGTGCAGCATTATTAGCTGCTAGCGTCAGGGCCAGCAAACCAGAGCTGACTGCTGGCGTCAGGGCCAGAAAACCAGAGCTGACTGCTGGCGTCAGGGCCAGCAAACCAGAGCTGACTGCTGACGTTAGGGCCAGCAAACCAGAGCTGACTGCTGGCATCAGGGCCAGCAAACCAGAGCTGACTGCTGGCGTCAGGGCCAGCAAACCAGAGCTGCCAAGATCCTTCTACATATCCACGCGGTGATCCTGGATAACAGACTGCAAAAAAAGCAGAATGGCTAAGGAGAAGGGGTCGAAAAGGGAAGGCTGACCTGGTACTCAAAAAAGTCTTGCTGATATCGGATGCTCTCCGGACATCCTGCTAATTGCAAAACCCTTTTCAGGGTTTAGTATCGGGAGATACGAACAAAAAAGAATAAGAAGAAAAAGAGGAATGAAGAACAAGAAGAAGCAGTAAGAGAAGAAGTAAAAGAAGAAGAAGAAGTAAATGAAGCAGATCCATCGGTATATATGACAACATCATATTCACTTCTAACTTTCCTAACCTCAAGGTTCGCTTTCCCACTGGACCAGTCGCTGGGTTCTCTTCCCATAGTGATAATGACTGAATCATATCGCCAGCGTAATATGTTGGAATGCGTTTTGATATTTAAGATATCATTTTATGAGGAAAAGTTACTGGGGAACCTACAAACGGTTGAGATGGAGTTTTTTCTTAGAAGAGACGTTTGGCAAGGATATAGAGCTACATCAACATCTTGTGTTTTTGAGAAGCCTTTCGCACTCTCATCTCCTTTACCTCATCTCTAACCCCTTTTCTCACATCCTCTCTCTCTTTTCCCTCTCTCTGTATCTCTCTTTATCTCTCTCTTTCTCTTTCTCTCTTTCTCTCTGTCTTTCTCTCACTCTGTGTGTCTCTCTATCTCTCTCACTCTCTCTCTTTATTTCTCTCTCTATATATCTCTCTCTCTCACTCTCTCTCTTTCCCTCTATCTCTCTCTTTCTCTCTTTTTCTCTGTCTCTCTCTATCTCTCTCTCTTTCTCTTTCGCCCTCTTTCTCTCTCTCTCTCTCTATCTTTCTTTCTCTCTCTCTCACTCTCTCTCTCTTTCTCTCTCTCACTCACTCTCTCTCTCTTCTCTCTTTTTCTCTCTCTGTCTCATCTTTCTATGGGGACACTCAGTAGTCTCTAGGCAAGGTGTCCGCCTCGGATGCCTGAGGTTGCGTGTTCGAATAACGGTGGAGACTTTGATTATTTTCACGTGGATCTTCTGGTAAAAATTCCCCTGATCTCCGGGTAGTGAGATCGGACTACCGTGATCAGTGTCGAGCACGATAAAAATTCCTTGGCAGTTAGAAATCGAGAAGAGTAGGCTTAACGGCCGCTGCCCGGACAAAATTGAAAATCTACCCAAGTTATTTATACCTTTCCCCAGGTGGTTTGTTCAGAACAGCTATAGATGGCGCCTAACTGCTTGCGGGTCTACTTAGCTCTAGTGTTTAAGTCTATTAATATGGACTTGTACATTGGTAAAAAAAAACAACACCCTATAAGAAACTGGTTGTATACCGACTCTGTAGAGTCTTCTAAACCAGTATAAAGAAGTTAAGTTCAGTTATATCACTCTTTTTCCTCTCTCTATATCTCCATCTCAACTCTTTCATTCTGAATTCTCTCCTCCTCTTGTTATTTTGTTCTCTCCTTTGTTTCCTCTCCCGATATATTTTCTCTGCATATCTCTGCTTTCACGTATCTCTTACGCTTTTTTCACTTCACGTCTTTATTTCCCATTTTCTTTTTTTCTCTGTTCTGTCTTCCATTCTCTCTATCTATTTCCTCTCACTCTACCTCTTCTCACTCTCTCTAATATTGCTTGTATCCTCTCTTCTTTTCTCTCTCTCTCTGTGTCTCATTAGCTCGCTTCCCTCTCTCTCTCTCTCTCTCTCTCTTTAGTCTTCCTCTCTCTCCTGCTCTTTCTTTCATATCTGTCCCAAACGCATTCAATCACGTCGTAAAGTCCATTCGATCCGACAGTGTCGAACGTGAACCATACGGTCACTAGCCAACAAAACAGACCCGAAGAACAAAGCCTCGTTTCATTCCAACACAAATCTTCCTACAGTAAACTCAGAGACCAGTGGTTCCCAAAATCCAAAAGATAGAAACACTCGACGATTACACAGAATTACTTCCCCTTCGGTTCGATGGGGGAGTGCTAACAAGGAATTCAGTGGATCGAATTCCCAGTAAAAGGCATTAGTTGGTTTTCTATCGTGGACAAAATAAACACACAAAGCCATCATACGACGTGGCGACTGCATTGGCAAAGCGGCCTGTATGTCTCAGCCTATGAAACCCTTCCATTCACGCGTTTAAATCAAGATGGAGGCTCGAGTTTTATAATTTGGACTTTCTGATATGTCCCTGGATCTCTGTGTAGTAGAGATCGGACGCGTTAAAAATCTTTCGGCAGTTGGAAATCGAAAAGAGTAGGATTAACGGCCGCTGCCAGGGCAAAATTCAAAATTTATATTAAAAATATATTCAATCTATTACAGGACCCTCGCCGGTGCTACGGAGTTGGTGTATTGTGCTGAGATTCTCCAAAAATATGGAGACGAATAAAGCACTTATGGGTTTATACCGTGTACAATGACGTTGATTCTTCCATTAAACTAAACTAAACTACTTTTTTTGTCAGGAAACACAATGTTTTTTCTTCAAGTAGTCAAAATGCCATTTATTTTTCGATATATTATTCGGCAACACTCGTGCACTTATCCCAGGGCTTAAGTAATGCTTGAAGAGAATCAGTTTAGAAAGATGTATCTTAAGTAATAGTTGAAGAGAATCAGTTTAGAAATATGTATCTTAAGTAATAGTTGAAGACAATAAGTTTAGAAAGATGTATCTTAAGTTATGCTTGAGAGAATCAGTTTAGAAAGATGTATCAGTATATCTGAGACAAACCAGGACAACCTGATTCACTTTCTCATCAGTGCTGAAATGTTGACCTCTCAGGACTTCTTTTAGGGGTTCTTCTTCTTCTTCTTACGCTGTCAGACGTCGACCTTCATTTTTTCGAAAAAAGCAGCGGTCATCCTGAGACTGTCGACACTGCCATAGAGCTTGTCTAGTGTTGCCACTGGTGATGGCCAGATCTGCTCTCTCTGGTCCTCGTATGTCGGGCAGTTTTGTAGTAAATGCTCAGCGGTCATTTTCCCTGTACCACAAGAGCATTCGTCAGTGCCACCTATCTTCAATTTGTTGAATAGGTGGTACCTCAGTCTATTGTGGCCAGTGCGAAGTCTGAAGACCGCGACCTGCTCTCTTCTGTTCAACTGGTAATAGGCATCGTTTTTTGTGTAGCCAATATGGTCTTTCCCATTTGGTCATGTATCTAGCTCTAATAAGCCGTTTTGACTCTTCGTATGGCATACTAGTATCTGGTTGTGGTAGTTTTGCACCTTCTTTTGCCAGTCTGTCTACCTCCTCGTTGCCTTGGATGTTGCAGTGGGATATAACCCACTGTACCACTACTCTTTTTGGTGCGGACTGCTGGCATAGTTGACAGAGTACTGCTCTTAAATAATTAAGTTCAGTATTTTTCTGGTTTTTTAGTGCTGTGACTACGGCCAGTGCATCTGTAAACAGGACTATATGGCTTTCATTCCTTTTACCTGTCACCATTTCGTCCACTGCTGCCCTCAGTGCCTCTGCCTCCGCTCTGAAATTGCTTGTGTATTTTCCAGAAGCCAATGACAGTGTTATTTTTCTGCCATTTGGTAGGCTCAGGAATGCCCCTGCCCCTCCATTCTGTGTTGTGTTTGTTACAGAACCGTCGGTGTATGCATGTTTCCAGTCTGTGCTTGGGTAGTTTTTCGTTATGTACCTCAGGGTTGTGTCTCTTCTTTCTTTTTCAGTCTGGCAGTTTCTGTTTCCAATACCTAGTATATTTTCTACCAACTCTGGATATATATGCTGCCTCCAGGTAGGTTTTCGTACAGTAGGGATGGACTTTGCTGTTGTTAGTGCGTTCATGGGGTCTTCGTGCATCTTTGCTTTGGCTATTTCTGCAAAGTTTCTTCGCTTTAGTTTCTCATTTCCGAAATTGTTTAGTCTCTTGGTGCATTGGATGGTCAGTCAGTCTTCTGAGTTTCTCTGCTTGGTGCTGGGCTCTGCAGTCTCTTCTGTCGGTCATGGATTGCAGTTTTGTAATCTTTTCAAGTTCTACAATTGGCGTTGACTTCATGCCTCATATTATAACTCTCATGGCTTGGTTTTGGATTTTGCTAATTTTATCGAAGTTCGCCTTTGCTGCTGTTGTCCATACCGCAATGCCATACTCGAGAACTGGTCTCACTCTTCCAGTGTACAGTTTCTTTAGTATACTTTCGTCTGCTCCCCAGCTTGTGCCAGCAAGTGTCCTCGTGATTGTCATTCTTTCTCTGGCTCTAATTCGGTTTCTCTCGATCTGACTTTTCCATGTCATGCGCCGATCAAATGTGACTCCCAGGTAGTTTGGGTTGTCGTTTGGCTGCAGGTATTTGCCGTTAAGACTTAATTTGGTGTTTTGGGGTTTGTTTGATAGCGAGAATATCGTACATGTCGTTTTTTCCTCGTTTATTTTGACCAGCCATGAGTTCACCCACTCTTCCAGCGATGTTAGGGCCTGCTGCATCGGATTACTTGCTATGGTGAGATTCTTTTCAGAGGTCCACATAGCCAGATCGTCTGCAAACATTGAGCTATGGACTCTTCTTGGCATATTCTCTGTTATATTATATATATACACCAGGAATAGTGTAGGTGACAGTACTCCCCCTTGGGGTACTCCCTGCTCTAGTGTCACCTTTTTGCTCATCTGCTCTTGTATTTGAACTATGGCCGTTCTGTTTTTGAGGTAGTGACTGATCCATTTGTACATTTTCCTACAAACTTCTCTTCTTCGTAGCTTGACTTTAAGTCCCTCTTTCCAGACTTTGTCAAATGCCTTTTTCTAGGTCCACCCAAACCGCTACTGTGTGTTTCTGTTCCTGGTAGGCATCTTCTATTTCCTGGGCTATGAGGGGACCTGATCCTCAGTGGATCTGTGCTGTCTAAATCCTGCTTGCTGTGGAATTAGTATGTTTTTTTTTCCAGATGCCACATCAGTCTGGCGTTTATCATACGTTCCATCAGTTTGCCTACACAGCTCAGTAGGCTGATAGGCCTGTATCCATTTGGATCTGTTTTATCTTTTCCTTTCTTTGATACTGGTACAAGTACTGTGGTTTTTATGTCTGGGGTACAATACCCGTTTTCCAGCTTAGGTTCAGGACTGATAGCAGTTTCCTCTTTGCTGTTTGGCCCAGCCCCATCAGCATTTCGTTTGTTATCCCGTCTTTTCCGGGAGATTTCTTTTTCTTTAACGTTCTCATGGCCTCTTCCATTTCATTCATTGTTAATTTGGCCATCATATGCTCTTCAGGTGCCGTATTGATGTTGTTGTGCCCCTTTTGCTCTTCACTAATGTCCGTATGCCTATCTGCAGGGACATCAATGTGGTTTGCTCTGGCATAATGTTCAACAAAGGCGTTTGCTGCTTTTTTTTCCAGTGAGCATGTTGTCACCCTGCTTGATGGTAATTTGTTTGTTTGATGGAGTTTCGTCATTCATGGCTCTGACTAACTTCCATAGTGTGTTCCCTTCTTTGGCTTTCTGTTTTGTTTTTCCAGCTTTCTCTTGTTGTTTGGTTTAGAGTGTATTTGTATTTCGCCGTGGTGGCTTTGAGGGCGATATTTGCCTCCATAGATTGTTCTCTGTCTGCCATGTTCCTAGCATTTGTGACTTCGTCTTCCGCTTTCTGCAATTCATCATTCCAATAGGGCTTATAATTTTTCCTTGCCCCTCTTGGGATGGTTTCAGTGGCAGCTTGCATTATTGCTTTGCTTAGGCTTTCCACCATGGGCTTAATTTTGTTATTCCGTGTGTTGATGGTTTCATACAGACCATCTGTCAGGCTTGCAAATCTGTCCCAGTCAGCTCGTTTGTAATTCCAACGTGGGAGCGGCTTTGTTTCCTGTGGGCCTACTTCCATATCAACTTCTACTTTTAGGGGTTCAAACAGGTGGATATGGCTTGGAGTGAGGTCTTGTCTGTAGGGTGGATATAGCAATACCTCCTAGTGCAGTTGCTGCAGATTGCACATAGTTGGTGAGCCTTATAATTCCGAGCGTTATATTGAAGGAATAGGACGCCTTTTGTCAAACCATGTCGTTTTGCTCCGCAGACGGTTACGCACATCACAGAAATTGCGTATGTGCTGTTCCCTGTTGATAGTAGCACCCCGGGGTTGAAAATATTCGCAGGTTTCATCTCTTCTTTTATAATAAACTTCATCACAACACGATGTTCTATGCAAGAACTAACAGTGTTGTCAGCCATCTGTATTTATCTGTGATATGACTGGCCCATGGCCAGGGAGTCACTTAGCAGTGATAAGACACAAGTGCCCCTAACTAATGATAGTAGCTATAGCACGCTGTGAAACAGTTAGGTAGAACTATAACAAACAAAAAATCCCGGTTTGACTTGAACATCCCTCGTATGCGTATACAGCCTGAGACGAAGAATAGTTACCTGCCACTAAACGTGTCGTCAGACACCCGGGAATTAAAATTAATCTTTCCTTTTCAAAAAAAAATTCCCACGTGTTTTATTGTCGTCCTTCTTCAATATTAAATAAAACATTCTGGTTTTTTTATTCATCTTTGTAGCCTGCTATCGTCAGGTGCACAGTTAATCCTTCAAGTAAACGTATCTATTTGCCTGCTAAAATTGGCCGTCTGCCTCAACTCTCTGTCACAGCCGTACAATTTATATTCTTGCTTTGGATGTGAGATGTCATGGCGTCACTGCTCCACTCCTGAAATTAGCAGACCTGGATAATAATTTATGTACTGGCATCTGTCTATGTGTTTTTGATTCTGTTTCTAAGAATCTACGTCATTGCACTCCGGGCATACCCAAAGGTGCTCAGTCTCTCTAAGCAAATGGAGCAGGGTATGGATGCTGATGATGCCTGTAGCTCGCTGGTTGTACTCTCCTGCTCTAATCTCTCCACAACATCCCTGCGCTCGAACCTCGTTAAATGTCAAAACTTTGCAGCCTGTGGAGTGCTACTTCATCTTATTGCGGTGACCTCATCTAACAATCTAACGGTCATTGATTGATTTCAAAATGTCTATCATGTCATTTAACATTCATGTCATTCAAACATTCATGTCATTCATGACATTCAAACATTCATATCATTCAAAAATTCATGACATTCAAACATTCATGTCATTCAAACATTCATGTCATTCAAACATTCATGTCATTCATGTCATTCATGTCATTCATGTCATTCAAACATTCATGTCATTCAAACATTCATGTCATTCATGACATTCAAACATTCATGACATTCAAACATTCATGTCCTTAAAAACATTCATGACATTAAAACATTCATGTCATTCAAACATTCATGTCATTCAAACATTCATGTCATTCAAACATTCATGTCATTCAAACATTCATGTCATTCATGTCATTCAAACATTTATGTCAGTCATGTCATTCATGTCATTCAAACATTCATGTCATTCAAACATTCATATCATTCAAACATTCGTGTCATTCATGTCATTCAAACATGTATGTCATTCAAACATATATGTCATTTAAACATTCGTGTCATTCAAACATTCATGTCATTCATGTCATTCAAACATTTATGTCATTCAAACATTCATGTCATTCAAACATTCATGTCATTCATACATTCGTGTCGTTCATGTCATTCAAACATTCATGTCATTCAAACATTCATGTCCTTCTTGTCATTTTAACATTCATGTCATTTAAACATTCATGTCATTTAAACATTCATGTCATTCATGTCATTCAAACAGTCATGTCATTCAAACATTCATGTCATTCATTTCATTCAAATAGTCATGTCACTCAAACATTCGTGTCATTCAAACATTCATGTCATTCAAACATTCATGTCATTGAAACATTCATGTCATTCAAACATTCATGTCATTCAAACATTCATGTCATTCAAATATTCATGTCCTTCTTGTCATTCTAAAAATTCATGTCATTTAAACATTCATGTCATTCATGTCAATCAAACAATCATGTCATTCAAATATTCATGGCATTCCTGTCATTCATGTCATTCATGTCATTCATGTCATTTAAACATTCATGTCATTCAAACATTCATGTCATTCAAACATTCATGGCATTCAAGCCATTGTAACATTCATGTCATTCATGTCATTCAAACATTCATGTCATTCAAAAATTCATGTCATTCATGTCATTCATGTCATTCATTCTGCTTTATTAGATATCATCTTGGCGAAGAGTGGCTTGCCTCTGCTATATCAGATTTAATCTTGGCGAAGAGTGGCTTGCCTCTGCTATATCAGATTTAATCTTGGCGAAGAGTGGCTTGCCTCTGCTATATCAGATTTAATCTTGGCGAAGAGTGGCTTGCCTCTGCTATATCAGATTTAATCTTGGCGAAGAGTGGCTTGCCTCTGCTATATCAGATTTAATCTTGGCGAAGAGTGGCTTGCCTCTGCTATATCATATCATGTGTGTTCTCTGTATCATTTCTCTTTGAAATTAATTTGTACCATTGTCTCTATTTTGTCATTGGTATCTCTGTCTTTAGTTTGGCGTTGTCCTACTTCTTTTTTGTCCAGCTTATCTGCCTCCTCATTCCCGTGTATCTTACAGAGAGCAGGAATCCACTGAATTTTCACTATGACCATTATAGTCATTCGCTGTATAACTTTTTGTTGAAATTCTTCAATTTGATTTATCCATGGTAATCTGGTGACCATTGTTTTGTTAAAAATATGTGTTTTTTTTGTGTTGCTTTTGGTAGTTAATGTCAATTTAGTTTCTGTCTGATTCTGAGTGTTTTATTTGACAATGTAAAGATTGTGTATGTTGTTTGCATCTCATTGGTGTTCAGAAGCTATTTCTGATTCCACTGATGTAATCTTTGTAAGGCTTCTTACATCTTGTATTTTGCTTTTTGGATGTTTTCTTCAACTACCCACGTAGCAGGATTATCAGCGAGTAGCAAGGAATGCCTTCTGCGGTATTTTATCTACTATACTTTTGATAAAGATCAAGAACAATGTAGATGATAGCACACTGCCCTTTGCCACTCCTTGTTCCATTTTCAGTCTATGGCTTACCTGTATCTTGACTATAGCATACCTCTTTTGGAGGAAGTGGCAGATCCATTTGTATATGCGCCCACAGACTCCATATCTCAGTAGAATTTGTTTTTCTTTACCTCCGCTCTCCACACTTTACCAAAGACTTTCTACACATTTACCCATAATGGCAGTCAGTTTCTTTTCCTGGAAAGCATCTTCAATCACTTGTGCGGTTTATGTTAGTTGATCCCACTGTTGACCCGTGTTCTCTGAAGCCAACTTGATGTGGTATAATCCAGTAATTTTCTCTCCAGGTGCCACATAAGTCTGGTATTTATCAATCTTTCCATCAGTTTACCTGTGCAGATAAGCAAACTGATGGGTCTGTAACTGTCAGCTTTTGTTTTGTCTTTCTCGTGTTGAAGTGTTCGCTGTTTGAGTGTTTTTCACTTGATCTCGTAATTTCTTCTACATTGTGTATGGTGTAATGGTTCTAGAATTTGTTATCACATCTAGTGGTTTCACACCACTCGCTGTCTGTTTGTGTTTGTTTGTGTTGGTATGCATGTGTGAATACAAACTGCGCATTGATTCGATATATCAGGCACAATAAATAGAACTATCCAATAAAAAATAGAACTATCCAATAACAAATAGAACTATCCAATTTAAAATAGAACTATCCAATAAAAAATAGAACTATCCAATAAAAAATAGAACAGCTAATTCTTCGTCCCCTTACATGGGCATTCGTCCAAAAAATGACGTTTACAGCGAAGCTGTGTTATTTGCGCCTTTAGCTCCGACAGATCTGGTTTCATCTAGTGTTTTGAGTAATGGCTTTGTCTTCCACTGCAATTCCAATTCCAGACTACATTAGTGCCTCCTGCTATACAAGCGTCAGCAGCACCTTTGACCCCTCCAACTGACTCTCCAGATAGCTTGATCCTGAGCAATGTTCTCCCAGCCCTCGGACGGGACGTCGCATGACCTCATGTCCCTATTGCAAATGTCCTTGAATCGCAGTGTGGGACGGCCGGTTCTTCTAACTCCAATGTCTAGCTGTCCATAAAGGATATCCTTTGGCAGCCTCTCGTCTTCCATGCGATAAACATGTCACAACCACCGTAGACGTGGCTGGCTCAACATCGAGTACATGCTGTGAGTGCTTGCTCTCTGCGAGACCGTATTATGTGACACTATCTCTTGCCACATAATCCCCAATATACGCCGTAGACACCTTATGTGAAAGGTGTTGAGTCGATGTTCCTGATTAGTGTAAGTCCTCCAAGTCTCGCTTCCATACATGAGCGTGCCAAGAACGCAGGCCTGAGACCTGATTTGATTTCATTTTGATTTCAATTGATTTCATAAGAGAATATAAAAATGTTCAGTAAAGTGGAAATTCAGCAGAACTAACCGCTGGTTGGAAATATAGTTTTTGAAGACTCTATTGTACTAGGTCGCGGTCTGTGAGAGGAGGAGTGGCCAGTGCTCTTCCTTGTTGTTTTTACTTTCCCTAACTCATGCGGCAGGTACCCATTTACAGCTGGGTTGACTGGAGAAGCGGTCCCCGATTAAAATCACGACCTGGAATTGTTTAGTGTCCGGACGTGATTCGAACACAGGCACATCGTTACCACAGAAAATACCGAATTGCTCGATATGAACTGAGCTAAAGCACCCCACCATATCAAACGATATCACACAACCCACAAGACAATGAGATTTCATAAGGCAATATAAGTAACCTATATTCAACCAGTATGTAACCAGTCTGTAACCATTCTTACACATATATTTCTGTCCCAGTGTCGCCCTTCTGCCCGCAGACCTAATTGTTTTTAGAGCTGCACAACAGTTTAGATTGGACGTCCTTTTTTTTCTATGGCTATCACGTCCTGATAGTACCAAAAGTGACTGTTTTCGAAACAGATGTTAAGTACACAAGCAATTTCAGAGCAGAGGCAGAGGCACTGAGGGCGGCAGTGGAAGAAATGGTAACACACAGTGAAAATGAGAGCCATATAGTCCTGCTGACAGATGCTCTCGAAGTAGTCACAGCGCTAAAAAGCCAGAAAAACACTGAGCTTAATGACTTAAGAGCAGCACTCTGCAAACTGTGCCAGCAGTCCGCACCAAAAAGGGTAGTGGTACAGTGGGTTCCGTCACACTGCAACATCCAAGGCAACGAGGAGGCAGACAGACTGGCAAAAGAAGGTGCAAGGCTACCACAAACAGATACCAGTATGACGTACGAAGAGTCAAAACGGCTTATCAAAGCCAGGTACATGTCCAAATGGGAAACCGAACATACTGGTTACACCAAAAACGATGCCTATTACCAGTTGAACCGAAGAGAGCAGGTCGTTGTCTTCAGACTTCGCACTGGCCACAACAGACTGAGGTACCACCTTTTCAACAAATTGAAGATAGGGTGTACCGACGAATGCCCGTGCGGTACTGGTAAAATGACCACTGAACATCTGCTGCAGAACTGCCCGACATACGAGGAGCAGAGAGAGCAGATGTGGCCATTGCCAGTGGAACTGCAAGACAAGCTCTATGGTAGTGGCGAGAGTATCAGGATGACCGCCGCTTTTTTCGAGAAAATAATGGTTACTGTCTGACTGTGTACGCAGAAGAAGAAAAAGAAGAAGAAGAAACAGATGTATCTTTATCACAAGACAGGTAAACTCTAGAGAACAGCAACGATGTATTTTAGTCTTCTTATTCTTGTGTGTACTCTTCTTTTTCTTCTTCTTCTTCTTCTTTTGATTCTTCTTCTTCCTTTTTCTTTTCCTTTTTCTTTTCTCTTTCCTTGATCTTCTTCTTCTTCTTGTTCATCTTCTTATAATTCTTCAGAGTTCGTCCTGAATTGAACGTTTGGTGAAGTTGCGTCGTAGTTTGCAGCTAGGCTGCGATGTCTATGCCTTTCAGTCCACTACATAAGGTTTTGGATGGCTTCCAGCACCGCCTATTGTAGATTGTCTAAAGTAGGCTATGCTAATTTGGTACCGTGCTTAGCTTCACACTGCAATCTCTAATCTTTTAGCCTACACTAGTTAGTCTGTTTCCAGAACCGTCGCTTGGAGGCAGAATATGATCTTCGTCAGTTATGATTTGCTGACAACGATCTACTTACCTACCTACATACCTACCTACCAACATTATCTATCTATCTATCTATTTATCTATCTATCTATCTATCTATCTATCTATCTATCTATATATCTATCTATCTATCTATCTATCTATCTATCTATCTATCTATCTATCTATATATCTATCTATATATCTATCTATATATCCATCCATCCATCCATCCATTTATCTATCTATCTATCTATCTATCTATCTATCTATCTATCTATCTATCTATCTATCTATCTATCTATCTATCTATCTATCTATCTATCTATCTATCTATATATCTATCTATCTATCTATCTATCTATCTATCTATCTATCTATCCATCTGTGTGTATGTGTCTATATATATATATATATATATGTTTATCTATCCGTCCATTTATCATTCTCTCCATCCATCTATCTATCCACCAACCTATTCATTTATCTTTGAGTATATATTCATATATCTGCAAACCTATTTTGCTCTCTATGTATATATGTATGTCTGGCTTATCTGTGTATCTGTATGTTTGTTTCTCTGCTTGTCTGTCTCTCTTTCGCATTACATTTCTTTCTCACTGTTTCTCTTTCTCTCTCTCTCTCTCTCTCTCTCTCTCTTTCTCTCACGTTGTCTGTCGCATTTTCTCTCTATATCTCTCATACAATTTCTCTATTCGTTTCTCTTATCATTAAATCTGTTTCCCTCTATATATCCCCCACTCTATATCGATTCCACTCGCTATATTCCTCTCTGTATCCACTCTCTCCATTCTTCATTCATCCTCTCTCATACTCTGTCCCGCTCTTTCCCTCTCTCAAACTCTATCACTTTTCTATTCTTCCTCTCTCCCTGTCTATATATTTCTCTCTATCTATCTCACTTATAATCTCTCTACATCCATCTATATCCTTTCACTTTTCCTCCCTCCTTCTATCTCCTCATCCCAACCCTCGTTCACTCTCTTTGATGTTATATTCCTAACACATGTTATCCCTCTATTCTCTACCGGCACGGAAATGTAATGAACGCGATACAGCCAAGCCAGACCCCGTTATCTCCGTCACCTCTCCACCGCGGGACATACATATATATAGATAACTCGCGACACAGTTATCAGACAATTGCCCTGGGCCTAACGGGCCACTTCCCTCGTAGATTAATTAACTCGGATAACCAATTTGACCGAGTCTCTTAAATAAGGCATTTATCTACGGCGTCAGATTAGATTGGAGACGGTCCAAAACTAGAGGGGTGTAGGACGAAGAATATTGAGGCAAGGCTGGAGAAAGAGGTAGAGGAAAAACGTGTCGGAGATAAGAAGACGGGCCAGACAGGATACAGATTAACGAATGAGTAATCGTGGAAGCAACATATTCATTATTGTCCCGCCTCTTTCCTGTGTAATGTGTAATTTACAAGCATCAAGAGAGAATATGGCTATTGAAGTGACGTAGGCATTAAATGATGGACGGATCTATCTCAAATTGATGTAGGTATGCTATGATGGATGAATGTAACTCAATAATGTAGCCGTGCAATGATGGACGAATGTAACTCAGTGATGTAGCCGTGGAATGATGGACGAATGTAACTCAGTGATGTAGCCGTGGAATGATGGACGAATGTAATTTAGTGATGTAGCCGTGGAATGATGGACGAATGTAACTCAGTGATGTAGGCCCATGCTAATGGTGGAGTATAGCTCAACGTTTAATTGACCTGTAGCCCTCAGATTTACTAAAGTCTATCAGCTTTGTGAAATTGATTGGAAATCGCTATGTCAACAGTCCCAAATATAAGCGATACTACGCAGACAGACACTTGTTCCGATCGATACTACAGCAGAGATTAGAGCGGCTGGAGTATCGATCTTCAACATTCTGTTTTAGATTATGCTTTAGTTTTAGAGCTGGACAGAACGATATAAAGACACGGTGCTTACAAGCTTCTATTCAAGGCTCGCTGGAATCCTTCATTTGGTTTGCTGTAGTAGCAGTAGTTGCTTAGACACCTGCTTAGACACCTGCTTAGATACCTGATTAGACATCTGCTTAGATACCTGATTAGACACCGGCTTAGACTCCTGCTTAGACACCTGCTTAGATACCTGATTAGACGCCTGCTTAGATACCTGATTAGACACCTGCTTAGACACCTGCTTAGACACCTGCTTAGACATATGCTTAAACTCCTGCTTAGACACCTGCTTAGACATCTGCTTAGACACCTGCTTAGACACCTGCTTAGATACCTGATTAGACACCTACTTAGACACCTGCTTAGATACCTGATTAGACACCTGCTTAGACACCTGCTTAGACACCTACTTAGACACCTGCTTAGATACCTGATTAGACACCTGCTTAGATACCTGATTAGACACCTGATTAGACACCTACTTAGACACCTGCTTAGACACCTGATTAGACACCTGCTTAGACACCTACTTAGACAACTGCGTATGACACCCGAGCATTAGTATGGCAACAAAGCCAACAGCAGATAAACAGAATGTTTATGCCGACTCTGTGCTACCAGTGCCAAACATGGCCTCTGTCAAGGGCGTGCGAGAGCAGAATTTCGACTTGTGAAATGAAGTGTTTGAGGAAGGTCATTGGTGTTACCAGAAAGTGTTACGGAAAGCCGACGACATTCGAAGTATGGTCGGCACTACGTCCTGTGCTGAATACATTTTCAGGCAGGAAATAAGTTGGTTTGGTCATCGTATGAGAATACACGCTCATCAACTTTCACTGATGGCCTACAACGCTGGCAGATTTGGATACAGGGCAAGGGGCGGCCGCGAGGTAGGTGGATAGATGACAGAGTGATTGTGCAGCGAAAAGGGCTCACATTGACCGACGCAACGCACTTGGCGCAGGATAGACGACTTAAGCTCCCCACAACGCTTAACGGCACAAGTGGACAGAAAACTAACTAACTAGAAGTAGTTGTTGGTAGTTATTGTAGGAAGTTGTTTGCTTCATCTGCGTTCATTCTGAAAAGAGCGTTTTGTCGCAGTTTACGGCAAGGCAGCGATATTTTAGCTTTTCAAAGCCCACATCCGATTTCAGCTGTATTGTTCAGTACCGGGTTTGACTTCCCACTACGATCCCTATCCGCTAACTAGACTACAGTAGTGACAAATGTAGGCTATGTCCTTGGTCGCAACGTGGAGACGTAACACGGTCTTGGTCCGCGATGGTTCGCTGACCCTGATGCAAGGAGTCAGTTATGAGTCGATAGCTGCTGTTAGCTAATTCACTGCTACACCTTGCCCTGCCCCCCTCCCCGAAGGAAGACTGTGAAGAATACCTGCAGAGGTAGTGTCTTCAGCAGAGTGCGTGCTTCTCACAGTAAGGGTACCATGTTCGATCTCCGTTATCAACACGATCCAGCTAACCATGCTGTAAATGGACACTTGATAGGAAAAGACAGGCAGCTAATAGTTTTTAGTTGCCCATCGTAAGCAAAGATGGCGATGACACCAGACTTGCGCAGCGAGATGATATGACTGTAAAGTTCAATCCTAGCATGGCAAACTCTGCTGCACCAAGAGAACACACGTAAGGAGTCTGCTGTAGAGTCGACGTGCGTTCACTTCTTTCCATCAGCTCGCTGTCTCTAAGTCTCGGCAGCTGACAGCAGCGCATTGGTGGGACCAAGATGCGGCAGGGAATGAGCTGACAGCAGCTCATTTGTGGGACCAAGATGCAGCAGTGAATGCGCTGACAGCAGCCGACTAATAGCAGGCTGCATCAGACTCAGTGCAGCAGCCGACTAATAGCAGGCTGCATCAGAGTCAGTGACTCATAACTGACTAAGACCCTATTCTGCCTCCATGTTGTGGCCCTGGATGCAGACTGTAGCAATGCAGTCTGGCTAAGACATTAGAACAATAAATTCAGCGAAGAAAATGTGGCTGGATAGGACATACGCTGCGCAAGGCACAGTCTAGCATAACCAGACAGGCTTTTACATGGAATCCTCAGATTGAAAAGAGAGAGAGGTAGACCCAAAAATACACGAAGAAGATAATATGATGAGCTAAAATTAAATAATTTCACCTGGAGAGAGGCAGAAAGAGCAGGCCAGGACCGTGTAGGCTGGCAAGATGTTGTCGATGGCCTATGCATCGAGAGGAACGACGGGCTTTGATTGATTAATTGATTCATTGATTGATTGATTGATAAAACATTAGGAATCGATAAGATAAGCCAAACCTGGTCTCAAAAATGCTTTTCTGAAATCGAATGTTTTGGACTGAAATGTGCAGATATCGCAGCCTTGCTATAAGCTACGACGCAAAGTAAAAAAGGTCCTGCTCATGATGAAAGCCAAAGAAGAAGACTCGAATTTGGCCAGTAGTAGTAGATTTGTGAGTAGGTTTCTTCTTACGACTTACTAGATCCTGGGAAGGTGCAGTTCCTGGGGATGTCCAGCCCCCAGGCCTTTCCCTGTTGACATTTAGCCTACCCAGCATCTTGGCACACTTCCTTTCACGTTACAAATGAGGGGGGTGGGGGGAGGGAAGAACTACAGAAACTATGCAATCACATCGTTACAGCAGCCAAAGCAAATTGTGGGCGGCGATACCAAGGTCTTCGTGAATAAACGAGCTACTATCAAATTTACCACGAAACTGATTTCTTCCTCTTCTTCTTCGTTCGTTTTCATTCTCCCACTACTAAACCCTGAAAGGGTAAGTAGCAGAATGTAGTCCAGAGAACGGAATGCGTTGTGTCGTAGTTTACAGCTTGGCTGCGATATTTGCACCTTTCGGTCCAACACATCCGACTTCAGCAAGCATTTGTTGAGTACCGGGTTAGCATTCCCTCTTCGATCCCTTCTCCTTAGCCAGTCTGCCCTTCTGCAGCCTGTTATCCAGGATCACCGCGTGGAGGTGTAGAAGAGTCTTGGCAGCTATGGTTCGCTGGCCCTGACGCTAGCAGTCAGCTATGGGTGACTGACCACTGCAGCTCATGCGCTGCTCAGCATCTTGATCCCAAAAGTGATATAATATAGACCTCCCGTCAAGAATGGGCGCATGCAGTAGTAGCACTATGCTTTGTAAGTGCCGAAAATGAGGCAAGAAGAAAATAGAATATGAAGAATAAGAAGAATGAGGAAGGAAGAAGGATTAAGTAAAATAAAAAGAAGAAGAAGAAGAAGAACAATAAGAAGAAAAAGTAAAAGAAGAAGAAAACAAAAAAAAGAAAACAAAAAAAAGGAAGAAGAAAAAGAACAAGAGAAAGAAGTAGCAGAAGAAGTAGAAGAGGAAGAAGAAGAAATAAAGAGAAAACGAATAAGAAAAAGAAGAAAAAGAAAAAGAAGACAAGAAGAAGAAGAAGAAAAAGAAGAAAAAGAAGAACAAGAGAAGAAGTAGCAGAAGAAGTACAGGAGCAAATTGAAGAAAAAGGAGAAAACGAATAAAAAGAAGGATAATAATAAAAAGAAGAAGGCGAATAAGCAGAAGAAGAAGAGGAAGAAGAAGAAGACGAAAAAGAAGACAAGAAGAAGAAGAAGAAGAAGAATGAGCTGAAGATGAACACGAAGAAAACATAATAAAATCTAGTACATATAACGCTATTTTCTTTTTCTTTCCATTTTAGTCGTGCACTTGATCATTTCTTCGATCTTTTGTCGTGCATGCAAGGTCCTGAATAGTTTTCATCTTTTGTCTTGTTGGTAAGGCACACAGGACTACTCTGTTCAGCTACATACACCCTTCACGTTGAATAAATACACATAATGCATTGTTTTGTGGCTTCTTTCTCCTTATAGTCTAGGCACACACTTTGCCTTGCCTTACTGACTGTTCTCTGTTACGTTAGGTACATACGATGCCTTGTCTGACTTACTTCTGTCGCCTCATACGTTTGGCGCGCTCAATGTCTTGTCCAACTGGCTGTTTTATACTATATCACGCAAACACAGTGCCTTGTCTGACTGTTCTCGTCTACGTTAGGCTCACGGTGCCTTGTCTGACAGTTCTGTTCTACGTTAGGCTCATAGTGCCTTGTCTGACTGTTCTCTTCTACATTAGGCTCACAGTGCCTTGTCCGATTGTTCTCTTCCACGTTAGGCTCACAGTGCCTTGTCTGACTGTTCTCTTCTACGTTAGGCTCACAATGCCTTGTCTGATTGTTCTGTTCTACGTTAGACTCATAGTGCCTTGTCTGACTATTCTCTTCTACGTTAGGCTCACACTGCCTTGTCTGACTGTTCTCTTCTACGTTAGGCTCACAGTGCCTTGTCTGACAGTTCTCTTCTACGTTAGGCTCACAGTGCCTTGTCTGACAGTTCTGTTCTACGTTAGGCTCATAGTGCCTTGTCTGACTGTTCTCTTCTACGTTAGGCTAACAGTGCCTTGTCTTACTGTTCTGTTCTACGTTTGGCTCACACTGCCTTGTCTGACTATTCTCTTCTACGTTAGGCTCACACTGCCTTGTCTGACTGTTCTCTTCTGCGTTAGGCTAACAGTGCCTTGTCTTACTGTTCTCGTCTACGTTAGGCTCACGGTGCCTTGTCTGACAGTTCTGTTCTACGTTAGGCTCACAGTGCCTTGTCTGACTGTTCTCTTCTACGTTAGGCTCACAATGCCTTGTCTGATTGTTCTGTTCTACGTTAGGCTCACAGTGCCTTGTCTGACAGTTCTGTTCTACGTTAGACTCATAGTGCCTTGTCTGACTGTTCTGTTCTACTTTAGACTCATAGTGCCTTGTCTGACTGTTCTCTTCTACGTTAGGCTCACAGTGCCTTGTCTGACAGTTCTGTTCTACTTTAGGCTCACAGTGCCTTGTCTGACTGTTCTCTTCTACGTTAGGCCCAGCGTGGCTTGTCTCGCTGTTCCCTTGTACCTTAGGCACACACGATGTCTTGTCTGGTTGTTCTCTACATCAGTAGACACCCATTATGTTTTGTCTAACTATCAGAATTTCACTTCCTGGGTAGAAACGCTCAAAACCTGTATGTAATTATCCTGGCGACTGGTCACGTTCGATGCCAGGTCTCGTGTTCGATGCCACGTCTTAAGTATCTGTCGTTCCCTTGCTAAATATGCACACACAAACCGTTTTCTTGTGCACCGAATAACTAACTTGATTTATTTGGCTAAATAGACACACATAATACCTTTAATAACTGACTACCGAAAAATCCTTTACATGACAGACGCGCACGAACCTCTAACACAAACAATAAGAACCATTTCTTAGAACGGTCAACCTCATTTGCTGGATATCTAAGTCCAGTGTCACGCAAGCTACCACGAGTAGAACCCGTAGTCATGTAAGCTGTCACAAGTAGAACCCGGAGACACGCCAACTATCACAAGTAGAGCTCAGTATCACGCCAGCGATCACAAGTAGAGCCCAGTGTCACGTAATCTTTCACAAGTTGAACCCAGAGTCCCCCAAGCTACCACTGGTAGAGCCCAGGGTCACGTAAACTACGTCTGGTAGAACCCGGAATCACGCAAGCTAATACTGGTAGTGCTCAAAGTCACGCAAGCTACCACTGGTAGAACCCAGAGTCATGTAAGCTACTACTGGTAGAATCCAGAGTCACGTACGAAACCACAAGTAGAACCCAGTCACGTAAGATATCACAAGAAAACCATAGAATCACGTGAGCTTTCACAAGTATAACCCCGAGTCACGTAAGCTTTCACAAGTGGAACCCAGAGTCACGTAAACTGTCACAAGTAGAGGTCAGTGTCACATAATCCACCATTGACAGAATCCAGAGTCACGTAAGATACCAATAGTAGAATCAAGGTTTATCGTAAGCTACCACTAATCTCGTAAATTACCAATGATATAACGCTGTGCCGTTAAGTTCCCAATGATAAAAACCCAGTGTAGTTAAGTTCCCAATGATAAAAACCTAGTGCTGTTAAGTTCCCAGTGATAAAAACCCAGTGTAGTTAAGTTACCAATTATAAAAACCCAGTGCCGTTAAGTTCCCAATGATAAAAACCCAGTGCCGTTAAGTTACCAATGATAAAAACCCAGTGCCGTTACGTTACCAATGACATAACACGGTATCCCGATATCCTCCACTGGCAGAACCCAGTATCACATGAAAAACAAGTACAGATATCGGACAAATTACTCGCACTTTATACAGTCACTTCTGTCCCTACCTGGTCACAGATGGAATAAATGGAAAACAACTGAGTAGACGTGAATAGATCAAGAAGTGATGGGGTAAAGGACAGAATGGATAACCCATCCCATTTCTCAACAAGGATATCGTAATAGCGAACAAAGACCACATTAACTATAAAATCAGGTATCAAATGGTGAAACTCATTAACTATGTACATTGAAAAGGTGGATGTCCTTAAAGCAGGCGCAGAATCAATTATCAGCGACATTCACTCTTACTCTCCCCAACTCTGAACAAGAAAGTAAACTTCAAGGATGGATGAGTTTGCTAGTAGGGATAGAGAGAATGGATTGGTAGATGTGTGGTTTTATCCAAGCTGTGGCACGACTCATTTGGAGATTAATCGGTTGGGAAATGGTAAGAGAAAGGCGAGTGTCAATAGAAGAATAACAAGAGGACAGAAGGAGCAGTGACGCGTTTGGTCAATGTCAGATTAATAAAAAGTGGAAATGCGAAGAGAAAAACATGAATATATTGGTGGATGCATCAAAGAATTGGAGACCGCAAAGGGAATGAAGGTCAAAATTCTATAAAAACAATCGCTCGGCAATCGTATCAAGACTGAATAAAACGACGCAGCTGCTGATTTTACAGCATGGCTTATTCTTTGTTCTGATCTGTTGTTTTTGTTTCTTACTTTGTCCCCGATGAAAGCCTGGTGATAGTAACGAATGTGTTGTTTTGTTCTTCTCCACTGCGGTCAATGAGTCGTTGCATACTGTTAAACATAGAACATATTAAAATAGAATGCAGAATAGCCATAACAAAATCGGTATTCCAGACCATGGAGGGAATCTTATGCAACAAAACCTTGTCGTTGGAACTGAGAAAGAGAGCCCTTTGATGACACGTAGAACGAGTACTGACATATGGCTGTTGATCAAGGACAATCAGAAAACAAGCGCATAGATCTTTGGAAGCAGTGGAGATGGGGTTTTACAGAAGAATGCTGCGGATCCATGTACTGCAAGGAAGACTAATGATACAGTACTCGAGGTGGCACAAACACAAAGACAACTTATTGCAAAGATCGGAACAAGGCAGTCATCCGTTTTCGAGCATGTTATCAGAAGAGGCGGTCTGGTGCACATTGTGACAATGGGAAAGATAGCAGGAAAGAGAGACATGGGAAGGCAAAGACATAAGATGTTGGATAGCCTGGGAGAATGGCACGGCGACAATCAACAACATTTCTGGTAAACGACACACGTGATAGAAGCAACTGGAGGTCTATGATCGCCCAAAACTGATGAGACATGATAGTCAGGGTCAGACAAAATACACTGGCCAAGACTCTCACCTCAGCTTCCTGGCATTTATTCCTGGTAACGGGTTGTTATCATGACATCGACGTAATCCCTGTAGAAGTGAGCGACACCCAGATGAATCCAAGCATAGTACAACCGCCTAGAGGACCCCGGTCCACCTTCCTCAGCACGCTCGGGGTGTTTGGAAAGCTACAACAACCCGTCACTTATCGTCCTTTTCAGGGCGTGCAAAAGAGTATACCTATTGTGAGCATTCAACAACAACAACAACAATCACTAACGCCAACCGACAGAGCACCTGATGATGATGAACTACATTAGCAGGCTGACAATGAAGAGAGATAGACAAATGGTGTATTTGGGTAAATATGAAACGTCATCTACAGCAGTTGGGTTGATAAATATGCATGATACAGGCGGCACGCCAAATATTTGCATGTGTTGTTGAAGATACATTAGCATATACCTGCCCCTTCCAGATAGTGGCTTTAATGTACGCCTCTGCATTTGTTTTACCCCAACCAGGGTTGTACCTAATGCAAGAAAAATTCAAAATGTGGTTTGAGTGGTTTGCCGGGGTCTTGGTGTATGACAAGGACATGAATAACACCACTGCCTCACAGAGAGCATGTCGTAAGAGGCGACTAACCGTGTGACATGGCTTAACACCGGTCATGGTTAGCTGGTTTGTTTAGAGCAGCATAAATGGTGCCTAACAGGTTGCGGGTCTACTTTGCTCTAGTGTTTATGTCTATTAAGATGAATTAGCATATCGGTTAACCACCTAAAGCAGCGGAGTATTAAGCTGCTCGAACCTAGCCCTCTAAGCAGGAAGCCCTTCTCCCGGCTATATCCAGCTCACACCAGAGCTGGGACCTGCACAAGGGCATCTGTCCCTGTAGAAGTACAGGTCGACTAAGAACTAAGTATTTGGGCAGTATTTTTTCAGCAGAAGTAGCCGGGACAAAGGTTTCGTCCTTAGCGGACTAGGCTCGAGCAGCTTAATACTCCGCTGCGTTAGGTGGTTAACCGATGTGCGAGTCCATTCTAATACACTCAAACACTAGATCAAAGCAGACCAGCAGGCTGCTAGGCGCCATCTATGCTGCTCTAAACAAACCACCTAACCATGGCCGGTATTATGCCATGTCACATAGTTAGTCGCCTCTTACCATATGCTCTCTGTGAGGCAGTGGTGCTATTCTTGTCCTTGTCACGCACAAGGACCCCAGCAGACCACTCACATAATAACAAGGGCAATACAGAGAAAGCTCCAGCAATTCGTCAATAAATTTCTACGGAGGATAATGGGTACATGCTGCCAGGACATGGTGAGGAATGAAGATCTATGGGAAAGGAGTCAACAACCAGTGGAGCAACAGATGAACAGTTGGAAATGGGGTTGGCTGGGACACGGCACAACACATTCGGTTTCAGTTGCCTTCCTTGGGTACCAGGTTTGCCTTCCCACTACGATCCACATTCTTTTGCTCCGTCTGTTTCCAGTGTCGTCGCTTGGAGACGAAAGAAGAAGCAGAAGGACAAAAAAGGAGAAGAAGTGGAAGATGAAGACAAAGAATTAGTAAAAGAAGGAGATAATGATGAAGAAGAAGAGAAAGAAAAAGAAGAAGAAGAAAAAGAAGAAGACGAGCAACAACAACAAGAAAAGGAAGAAGAAGAACAACAACAAAAACAAGACGAAAAGGAAGCAGGAGAACAATAACACGAAGACGAAGAATAAGAAAAGGAACAAACAGAACAAGAAAAACAAGAACAACAAGAAGAACAAAGAGTAAAAGAAAGAAAAAGAGAAAAACAGAAAGAAGCAGTGGAAGATATCTATTTAACATATGGTCGATAAATTCACTGAAATCAAATACACGAGACTTACATTTTAATTGGATGACACCAGGTACATCAATAAACTAAAGATGAAAGAGATTCCAAAAATAGTTTGCCAAGTGTGTATAATGAATGCAGAATGACAGATCCATATATTTTAGGTAGACAGGCATGTATATTCTGAAATCATATGTTAATAGACGCATCTATTTGTGATGGATTGATAAATGTACTGAACAAGGACAGAATTGGGCACTAGTTCAATACGTTGCAGTTCAGACACGTTTATTTTGAGGTATATTTGCTCGGTGAGTTGGATATATGTGATATATATCATGTTGTATTATGTATGTATGTTTGTGTATGTGTGCATACATATATATATATATATATATATATATATAAATACACCGAATATTTGAGTCAAAATGTTACAGAAAGATTCTCAAAATACCCTGGACAGAGAAAAAAACAAATTTAGACATTCGGCAAGAGTTGAGCATAGAGGAGAACTGGTTTATCAATTCCATTTTGGCTAGAAAATGCAAATACTTTGGTCACATCAAGAGACACAACGGTCTTGAGAGAACAGTGATGGAAGGTATGATGCCAGGCAAAAGAGGTAGAGGTAGACCAAGAAGACGATTGCACCAAGATATCCAGGAAAACCTGGGTATGAATGTGGCGGAGGCTGGAGTTTTAGCAAGAGAACGAGTTTCTTTCAGACAGGCTGTGATGGGAGGGATGTTCTACAAAGGACATGCTACATGATGATGATGATATATACATTTGCTGTGAGCTGCTAGGTCGCCCCTCTACTTCCATTCAATTCTCCTTGAGCTGCTAGGTCGCCCCTCTACTTCCATTCAATTCTCCTTGAGCTGCTAGGTCGCCCCTCTACTTCCATTCAATTCTCCTTGAGCTGCTAGGTCGCCCCTCTACTTCCATTCAATTCTCATTGAGCTGCTAGGTCGCCCCTCTACTTCCATTCAATTCTCCTTGAGCTGCTAGGTCGCCCCTCTACTTCCATTCAATTCTCCTTGAGCTGCTAGGTCGCCCCTCTACTTCCATTCAATTCTCATTGAGCTGTTAGGTTGGTCCTACTCTTGTATTTCCTTTCTTCGTGAACTGTCAGGTCTCCCCCTCTACTTCCATTCAATTCTCCTTGAGCTGCTAGGTCGCCCCTCTACTTCCATTCAATTCTCCTTGAGCTGCTAGGTTGGTCCTACTCTTGTATTTCCTTTCTTCGTGAACTGTCAGGTCTCCCCCTCTACGTCCTTTCTCCACAAACTGTTAGGTTTCCTCCTCTACTTCCTTTATCCGTGAACAGTTAGGTCCTCCCCTCTACTGTCTTTGTCCGTCAACTTTTAGTTCTCCTCTGTACTTCCTTTCTCCGTGAACTGTTAGTTCTCTTCTGTACTTCCTTTCTCCGTGAACTGTTAGTTCTCCTCTGTACTTCCTTTCTCCGTGAACTGTTAGTTCTCCTCTGTACTTCCTTTCTCCGTGAACTGTTAGTTCTCCCATGTACTTCCTTTCTCCGTGAACTGTTAAGTCCTTCCATTTACTTCCTTTCTCCGTGCCGTTATGTCTCCCCTGTACTTCCTTACTCCGTGAACTGTCAGATCTCCCTCTCTGTTCACTTTCTCCGTGAGCTGTTAGGTCTGTCCCCCCTTTTCTTGCCTTTATGATTCCACAACGGCGCTCAGCACATTTCAGTAATGTGCGTCCTACCCTTCGCCAACACCTTCTCTTTACATCTAGTCCTTCTTTCATCTATTCGGTTCTTTCCCCCCACCTTGCTCTATACTATTGATTTTATCATACGGCTAGGAAAAGATTCTTACAAGCACTGCCGACAATTGCCAACACACTGTACAGAACAGCGAAACAACTGAAGAAGACCTGTATAAGAATGGCATTGGTATGCCATGAGCAAGCTTGCTCAACAGCTATGGAATAACAACAGCAACAAATTCATCATCATACGATTTTATTTCCTTATTGTGCGCATGCATCCATTGATGAAATCTTGGACCTCTTTAGGTGTACTTTTCTTTGGTCTTCTTTTCTCGGAGCCAACCAATAAGACGGACTTCTTCTTCTTCGAACTTAATCTCCCGCTACCAAGCCCAGAAACGGGTTTTGCAAGTAGCAGGATGTAGTCATGAGAACGAAATGTTTTGTATCGTAATTTATAGCGTGACTGCTATATTTGCACGTTTCAGTCCGGCACATCCGACATCAGCAGGCATTTTTGAGTACCAGGTTGCCATTCCCTATTTGAACCCTTCTCCTGAGCCAGTCTGCTCTGTTGCAGCCTATTATCTAGGATCACCGCGTGGAGGTGTAAAAGGTCTTGGCAACTCTGGTTCGCAGGCAGTCGTTGACCGTTGCAGCTCGTGTGCTGCTCAGCATCTTGATTCCCAATGGAAGTGAAACCTGGTCTCTGACAAAAGCCACGGAGAACCAGCTAAGGACACATGTCTCGCTTGAGTGCCGTCTCGTAAGCATATCACTTAGGTAAGAGCGTCACATAAGCCTATACAACAGTGACATCCAGACATTGTCACACTTCAAGGGAATCATTCAGCAAGCTAACAACTCCAAGCATTGTTGGGCAGGCCATGTAGTCAGATGTGGCATATCAGCCACTCTATTGCACCTGCCGGACAAAAAAAGGACCTCCCAGAAGACATGACTTTGGCAATAAGTGCCCAAGACAGATTAGTGGAAATGAAGCTGAAACCCGACCAAAACACACCAAAAAAAACGTATTACTACTCGAGCCTAGACCGCTAAGCAGAGAAATACACGTACCTGCTACTACCAACTCACACAAGAGCCAAATGGATAAATGGATGCAAAGCCAAGGGCCGACCATCCAAAATATGGATAGCAAAAAATACTCGACTGTACCTGACATTTACCTCCAAATTGCTTGATTCTACTGCCATTAACACACGTCTCCAAATTGCTTGTATTGCGTGTGTTATAATAGCTGTCCGATCCTCATCGACAACGATGGACAGCTATTGTAACACACGTCTCCAAATTGCTTGATTCTACTGTCCTTAAAACACGTCACCAAATTGCTTGATTTTACTGTCCTTAACACATGTCACCAAATTGCTTGATTCTACTGTTCTTAACACACGTTACCAAATTGCTTGATTTTACTGTCCTTAACACATATCACCAAATTGCTTGATTCTACTGTCCTTAACACACGTCACCAAATTGCTTGATTCGACTGTCCTTTACACACGTCACCAAATTGCTTGATTCTACTATCATTAACACACGTTACCAAATTGATTGATTTTACTGCCCTTAACGCACGCCTTCAAATTGCTTCATCCTTCTGCTCTTAATACATGCCTCCAAATTGCTTGATTCTACCGCTACTAACACACGCCTCCAAATTAATTGATTTGTCTGCTCTTAACATCCGTGTCAACATTACTTGATTCCACTGCCCTTAACGCACGCCTCCACATTGCTTGATTATACTGCCCTTAACACACGCCTCCAAATTTATTGATACTACTGCCCTTAACACATGCCTACAAATCGCCTGATCCTTCTGCCCTTAATACATGCCTCCAAATTGCTTGATTCTACTGCCCTTAACACACGCCTCCAAATTGCTTGATTCCGCTGCCCTTACCGCACACCTCCAAATTACTTCATTCTACTGTACTTAAATGTACGCCTCCAAATTGCTTGATCGTACCGCCGTTAACAAGACAGCAGGCACACACATTTCGCACACGTACAACTTGTTCCCCCTCATCTCACAAGATGCGGGTTCCCACGGCTCGTCAAAACAGACCGGGTCACGTGAGAATTCCTATACTCCGCTGTGTAATTTTCGCACGTGTTTTGTGTACAAACGCTAGTGTGTCGTGTCTGAACCTATCGTCGATTGGAACAGCTAGATACCAACACAGTGTCAGCGTGTATGCGTGTTCGTATCAGCGCTCTATTGTTTGTTAGCGTGTAAATAGTGCATGATCGTTTTTGTTCTAGTCTGAGCGATAATCTCCATCTTCGTACAATAGACCAAGGTCCCGTACCATTTATTAGCCCTTTGCAATCCAACCTAATTTACACTAACCTGTCAGACATCCTGTAAGGGGCGACTAACCCTTTATAGTCCAACCTAATTTACACTAACCTGTAGGACATCTCGTAAGAGGCGACTAACTCTTTACAGTCAATCTAATTTACACTAACCTGTCATACATCTGGTAAGAGGCGACTAATCATCCACATCCCAACCTAATTTGACAAGATGTTAGTCTAAATGTCCAAGACAAGAACTGTAGCAACAAAAAAAAAGTATTTAGAAATAAAACTATTATTCTTAAATTTAACAATACGGAATTGAATTATCTATCACTCAAAGTTTGTTTATAATCCAAATTTAGCTAAATAGCAAAATATGGGTGACATGTGAAATCAGATAAGAAGGACTCTAGTTGACTACGATATACATCTCAGGTATGCAGAGACATTAAAGTACGAATCTATACTGAAAAAAAGATAGCTGCAGAGGGTAAGGTCAAATGGAAAGACATGCTCAGGCAACCTTACAACCAGTCTTAGGACTGATCAACCAGAGAATAGTGTCAAATGGAGAGATATGCTCAGGCAACCTTACAACCAGTCTTAGGACTGATCAACCAGAGAATAGTGTCAAATGGAGAGACATGCTCAGGCAACCTTACAACCAGTCTTAGGACTGATCAACCAGAGAATAGTGTCAAATGGAGAGACATGCTCAGGCAACCTTACAACCAGTCTTAGGACTGATCAACCAGAGAATAGTGTCAAATGGAGAGATATGCTCAGGCAACCTTACAACCAGTCTTAGGACTGATCAACCAGAGAATAGTGTCAAATGGAGAGACATGCTCAGGCAACCTTACAACCAGTCTTAGGACTGATCAACCAGAGAATAGTGTCAAATGGAGAGACATGCTCAGGCAACCTTACAACCAGTCTTAGGACTGATCAACCAGAGGATAGTGTCAAATGGAGAAACATACTCTGACAACTTCACAGCCGGTCTTAGGACTTATCAGATGACAATAATGAACTGAATTGAATTATATGAAACAAGTTACTAAATATTCATTCGAGATTTTAAGCATATATACATCCGAAGGTCTGACAACATCTAAATAAGATGTATGTGCGTATAGCAGGAAATTAACAAGCTTTCAAGGATCTGATAGTTTGTTGCTCTTTATAGGTTTATATGTTTGAGGAGTTCTCATATGGTTTCTGAAATGGACGTACACTTTCAGATGAAATAGGCTATCTGTCCCATGTCCACTTTCTATAACCCTTTTATTTTTATGTGGACGTCTTTTGTGGATATACTAAATCTATATTTGTTTTTTTCTTTTTTAAAATATCAGAATTCGTGATATGTTTTTAAAACCGTTCGAAAGAACTTGAACAAATTACTTAAGAACGTTGAAGGCGAATTGCATTATCCAGAATAAGGACAGTAGAAGAAAACAGTTTACTAAGCTTATTTGCCGTCTTCTAACTTAACTGGTTTAGAAGATTATAGCAGAGTCTGTATACAATCAGTTTCTTTTACATTCACTTGATCTGAAAATACGCATCCAATCTATTCTTGAATGCATTAATTAACCCTGCTTCCACTATTTCCTGTGGCAATGCATTTCAAGCATTCATCACTCTCTCACTAAAAATTTTTAGTATCTCAAGGTCAGTCTAACCTAAGCAGGTAGCTAAGTGAACCTGAAACTTCTCACAAAGAGGTTGACCAGCTTAGAGTATTATACGTAATAGCGGTGTGTTATTATCAATGTAATTATTGTCAAGGTAGGGCGGAATAGACAATAGTAACAATTTATAACTGAAAAGTTAGGTAGACTTTTGGAGAATTAGATGCCCAAAAAGTGTGTAGTTATTGTCCTGAAGGGTAGAATAATGACGTTTAGTTAAGTTTAGTTAAGTTAAGTTAGAGATAAACCTAGAAACTTTGGATAAAATATGATTGGTTCTAGGTTGACAAGTTTTGATCACGTGATTATTTCTATAGCAACCAGGTATCAAAAGTGCGGATCTTAGATTGGGCAAAAACATGTATGTATCCAAGACTCTTGAGCTGGCAGAAGGCTCTCACGCATGCAGGTTAGATCTGGACTCTAAAACAAGATGGTCGGTGGTTTGAGACTTTGCACCCACTGTCTCAAGCCTATTGATTGACGACTGACTCAGACCGACATCCATCCAGCCGGGAAGACCAGTTTGAATGCTCTTCTTTCTTTCTTTTGGCTTTTTCTCCTGCTTGTGTCCTTCAGCGTCAGGTTATGAAGAGGTATCCTGGCCGGGCCCTAGTATGTGCTTCATACGTGGAGCTTTCCTGTGTCTTTTTTGTATTATTTGTTCTTCGACTTCTCCTTCGTTCGTTCTCAATCTCTCGCTACCCAGCTCTGAAAAGGGCTTTGCAAGTAGCAGGATCTTGTCCGGAGAACGGAATGAGCTGTGTCGTAGTTTACAGCTAGACTGCCATATGTGAACCTTTCTGTCCGACACATCCAACTTCAACGTGGTATTTTGGGTACCAGGTTAGCCTTCCCTCTTTGATCTCTTCCTCTTAGCCAGTCTGCTCTGTTTCAGTCTGTTATCGAGGATCACCACGTGGGGGGGGGGGGGGGAAGAAGAGATGGGTTTTAGCAGGTCTGGCTCTCGAGCCTTGCCGTTAGCAGTCAACTTTGGATCACTGACTGCTACAGCTCACGTAATACTCTGCATATTGATGTTGTGTCAATTTATCAAACGTTATCTATATATGTTGATATTTCGTGGATTGAAGATTTGTGGATTGAAGTTTTGTGGGTTGAAGTTTCGTAGATTGCATTTTTCTGGATTGAAGTTTTGTGAATTGAGGTCACGTGGACTGAAGTTTTGTGGATTGACGTTTCTACAGAATAATGTAGCACGTCCCATGCTCAACCCTCACATGTGGCCTTTTAAGACAACCGTGGTAGGTTACAGCGCTACTAGTTATTCTCCACTTCTCGGCCCCCTGCGGTTTTCTGTGTTTTTATGTTCCAGGAAAAGTAGTGACGCAACTTGTAGGGTGTGACCGGTGACGTCAGCGAGATTTCTCTGAGTGACAAAGATGTGAATATAGCCACTGCCACACTGGGAGTATTCAGTAGGAGGCAATAAACAATGTGGTCTAACCTCACTAAGTTAGAAGGCCCTCCAGCTCATGGTGTAACCAGATCCCGTCATTCATACAGACCAGATCCTGTAACACGTGGAGTAGATTTCTTAGTATGGAAGAAGTATATTGAAACAATGTTCCTTGTAATATGGTACCGGAAGAAATCGTGTGGATAACTCGTTTTCATTGGGATTAAAAACATAAGAAGAAGATAAAGACGAAAAAGAAGAAGGTGAAGAGGAGAAAGAAGAGGAAGAGGAGGAAGAAGAGGATGAGGAGAAGAAGAAGAAGAAGAAAAAGAAGGTGAAGAGGAGGAGGAAGAGTAAGAATAAAGAGGATGAGGAGAAGAAGAGGAAGAAGAAGAAGGTGAAGAGGAGGAGGAAGAGTAAGAATAAAGAGGAGGAGGAGAAGAAGAGGAAGAAGAAGAAGAAGAAGAAGGTGAAGAGGAGGAGGAAGAGTAAGAATAAAGAGGAGGAGGAGAAGAAGAGGAAGAAGAAGAAGAAGAAGAAGATGAAGAGGAGGAAGAAGAGAAAGAGGAGGAAGAAGAGAAAGAGGAAGAATAAAGATTAGGAGAAGAAGAAGAAGAAGAAGAAGAAGAAGAAGAAGAAGAAGAAGAATGTGAAGAGGAGGAAGAAGAGAAAGAGGAAGAATATAGAGTAGGTGAAGAAGAAGAATAAGAAGAAGAAAGTGAAGAGGAGGAAAAACAGGAAGAGAAAGAATAAAGAGAAGAAGAAGAAGAAGAAGAAGGTGAAGAGGAGGAAGAAGAAGAAGAAGGTAAGGAGGAGAAAGAAGAAGAGGGGGAGGAAGAATAAAAAGGAGAAGAAGAAGAAGAAGAAGTAGAAAAAAAAGAGAAAAAAAGATTGAAAAGAAAAAAGAAGGAGCACGAGATTGAGGAAGACGGGGAACAAGACGACGACGAAGAAGAAGAAGAAGAAGAAGAAGAAGAAGAGGAGAAAAAGATGAAGTAGGAGAAGAGGAAGAGGAGGAGGAGAAGAAGAAGAAGAAAATGAAGAAGAAGAAGAAGAAGAAGATGAAGAAGAAGAAAAAGAAGAAAATACAATCGGCGTTTTATACTAGCAGGATGCACAGTTCAATAAGTCTGGACAGACGAAGTCTGAGCTACAAGCATATCGTGTTACATTTCTAGACATTATCAGTGCCTATGGGTTGGCATATCAGATAACATGACGGTGTGCTTGAGGAGGAACTCATGCTATGTGTTGTTATGTCCTATTTTGTTATGTTATGTTATCTATATGGGGAACTGAGTGGTCTTGAGGTAAGACGTCCGTCTCGGGTGCTGGAGGTCGCAGGTTCAAATCACAGTGGAGACGGGGATTTTTTCACCTGAACTGATAGTATTTCTATTTATTTCTAGGTAGCAGAGATCGGACACCCGTGTACAGTGTTGCGCGAGTTAAACATCCCTCGGCAGTTGGAAATAGATAAGAGTAGGCTTAACGACCGCTGCCCGGGCAAAATTTAAAAGTATGTTAGAAATCTAGCCAATCTATTATGAGATCATCGCTGGTGGTACGGAGTTCGTCCATTGTACTGAGAGTCTCCAAAAACATGGAGAAAAACATATCAAGTATGGGTTCTACTGTGTGCAATGACGTTGATTCTTCGACTAAACTAAACTAAAATTATGTTATCTTATATTATCCTATGCTATGTAATGCTGTTGTTTGATTGTATGCTGTTTTGTTATATTATATTATGTTATATTATGTTATGTTATGGGGAACTTAGACGCTAGTCCTGTAAGGCACAACATACTGCCTAGGACGTCGCGTCACGGTCAGGTCCCAGAATACTGACCAAGACCCTTATCTTTCTCCCATGTAGTGTACCCTGGATATAGGCTGTTTTCATGGCAGTCTGACTGAGGAGATGTGGATCGAAGTGATCCCCGTAGTAGCTAGGGTCACGCAGATGAAGCCAATCATAACACAGCTGCCTGTAGGAACACGGTCCACCTTTATCAGCATGCTCGGCATGTGAAGAAAGCTACAGCAAACCTCCACGTAGCGCTTTGTTCAGGTCGCATAAAATGGTGTGCATGCTCATTTGGGCATTAATCAACAACAGCCGCAATGGTATCTTATGTTATGTTGAGTTATGTTATGCAGAAAACATCTAACTGCTCTCAGCACAGGTGGTAAACCTCCCCGAGAAAACGGTGAAGGGTAAGTGTGGCTCGCTGGTCATACACACTTCTGATTGCTCCGATGCGATGTTCCAGTCTATTCTTCTTCTTCTTCTTCTGCGTTCGTTCTCAATCTCCCGCTACGAAACCCTGAAAGGGCTTAAGTAGCAGAATGTAGTCCAGAGAACGGAATGCGTTGTGCCGTAGTTTACAACTTGACTGCGATATTTGCACCTTTCGGTCCAACACATCCGACTTCAGCAAGCATTTTTTGAGTACAGGGTTAGCATTCCCACTTCGATCCCTTCTCCTTAGCCAGTCTGCCCTGCTGCAGCCTGTTATCCAGGATCACCGCGTGGACGTGTAGAAGGGTCTTGGCAGCTCTGGTTCGCAGGCCCTGACGCTAGCAGTCAGCTATGGGTCGCTGACCGCTGCAGCTCATGCGCTGCTCAGCGTCTTGATCCCAGTCTATTCGATTCGATCTTGATTTGAAACTCACGACCTTTGTAGACAACTCATAAAAGAGCACTCGTATGCTAGGTGGGACTTTTGTTTCCTGTTTGTTCTGAAAACAACGTTGTGTCAGGGTTTACAACAAGGATGGGTAAATCGCGCCTTCGAGCCCTACACATCCAATTTTAGCTTACTTTTTTGGGGTGGGGGGTGGGGGTGGCGGGTTGCCTTTAAACTTCTATCCATTCTTCTGCGCTCACGCTTTTTGGTCGTACTAGATCTGGAGCCTCGTCCTAGGACGGTCCCCAGTCATCTCCAGATTCAGGTGGTAGCCTCTCAGCTTCTACGTCACGTCGGCTCCCTCTGGCTAGTTTTGGAATTGTAGGTCTCTGTTAATTGAGCTGTCCTGTAGGATGTGTTCAGAGGATCTGAACTCTGGCTCTACATGGGCAGTCACTTGTGTGTGATATCTTGAGACTACGATCCCTATTCTCTTAGCCAGACTACACTAGCGCAGCCTGCTTCCAGGGCCGTCTCTTGGAGGCCGAACAGGGTTTGGTGAGAAGTGGTTCGCTGACCCTGATACATGCAGTTCTGAGTCGCTGGATACAGTAAGTTCATGCAGTTCTGAGTCGCTGGATACAGTAAGTTCATGCAGTTCTGAGTCGCTGGATACAGTAAGTTCATTGTAAAAGGTCGATTAAGTGATAATGTTGAGACTGGTTATCGCAGACAAGATCGGACAGGCATGCACCAGTTTGGGGATGTAAAAACAGTAGAATATGTACTCCGAATTTGCTGGTTCCACGAGAAGAGCGAAGTGACATTATGTATATTTCATACTCAAGGATAAACAGCAGGGCTCTAAGACATACTTGCAAGGATTTCTTAATGGATATATGTCCTTTAAGGGATATACGGTTTTGTGTTTCACAGATCGACACATTCACACGAGAAATGGATGATGTTTGTTAAGGTAGAGGGAGAAGTAGTGGTACGGGTATCAAGTTTAACATATCTTGGGCATTTGGTTTGCTGTTTCTTGATGAGGTCTAGAACTGGTACCTACTTGACTTCTAATATCTTCGTTTCTGATTATATCCATTCTTGATAGTTCAAGCATTCTGCGCAGGCATTTCATGTCTATTGTCAACGTTGTCTAGTATAGACTGCCATTGCTTTATTGACATAAGTACTTTTGGGACGATGTTCTGAAGGATAATTTGCTAGAGGTGCCGGAAGATAAGATGATTGACCTCCGGATGTCGGTCATTGAAAAAAAAGTTGAAAGCCATTGAGATGAGAAAATCCACAGATCGACCCGCTTGCCAGAGAAATATATTTCAGCGAAGGAAGAAGTAGAATAAAATGGTTAGTTAGAGGATCACGGTGTGTGTGCAAATATCTAGTTCTACTTCATCCTCTACTTTCTTCTTCTTCTTTTCTTCTATTTCTTCTTCTTCTTTTTCTTCATCTTCTATTTCTTCTTCTTCTACTTGCTTCTTCTTCTTCTTTTCTTCTATTTCTTCTTGTTCTTCTTTTTCTTCATCTTCTTCTACTTACTTCTTTTTCTTCTTCTTCTTCTCTTCTATTTCTTCTTCTTCTTTTTTTCTTCTCCTTCTTTTCCTTCGCTACTTGTCTTGTATTACGTCAACACGAGAAGCCCAGTCTGTAAATACTGGTTGCTGTAGTGAAGAGTTGTTCAGGATTCTCAAACAGCTTCTCTAGCTCGTTGTTTGTCAACACTTCTGCTCCATCATCTCGCGTGCCCCTCTCTGGTGGACTCGTGTATGATTTCAAAATCTTCCAACCTGTTCCTTACTGGTTTATTGGCTGTAGTGTCTTCATACACAAGGCGGTCGTTGATCAGTTTGAAAATGGCACCTCAATTCATTGTTAATGTCACCACAGACCAGGATGCCAGTTTTTTTCATTTCCTCAAACACTGACATGGTCAGGAATAGATCCAAACATGTTTCCTGAGTATCAAGGCATCTATATCCACTATCCACTCATGCCACATCCAACCCTTCCGCATTTCCGAAACAAGGTTTGACATCCAGAGCCGATTACGACCCTCATTAAAGAGGTCCCAGATAGCTAAATCAGAGCCGATCACTGTCTCAATCTCTATTCTGATGCCGGACGTTGTTGTCAAGTATGCACCGCTGCTCTCGGCAGCGACCCTGCCTCTAACTCTAGCAGAGAAGCCCCCCCCCCCCCCCCGCAACCAGCTTTCTTATCGAGTAGATGAATGTATGCTGCCTTGAGGCATCATGATTTTTTCTTTTGTTTTTTAAACAACGGATGAGGGGCAGGTATGGACGCATCTTTCAGTAACCCCGGTGGCATGCAGTCCAGTGTGGTGGTATCCCAGAAGCGTAATGTCCTGCCAGGACATGCAGCATACACACCCGGGCCAGCCATCTCATCATTTCTCATTCAGGTTTGTCAGCCTGTTTACAATTTTGGCACCTCTGACATTCCTGGACACATGGAAGATCGTCGTCGTGGACAGAGGTGTCATGTTAACTGGTCTGATTTTCTTCGTCATCCATGGGGGTAACTGATAGCAACAACAGTCAAGAACGAGACCATAATCCATTTAACCCATAAAGTAGGGATGGATTAGTGCCGCCCAGAGCGTATACCAGTCACCAGCGTGTTCAGCAGCTACACCTGCTTCTCAGCTGTATAGCCTAGCCCCTCTCCAAGGACGTCCGACTTGGGTGACCCTACCCGATAGTCTCACGCCAGCAAATCTCTCGGGATACATTGGACCGAAGAATCCCTCTAACCTCGAAAATGCAGGATTACAAATGGAAAGAAGGAAATAGGAAATCATGTATGATATATCCTTGATGATAACATAATAATATATCGCTGCTAGTTGAACAGCTGTGAGCTTTCTGAATTGTTTATGACCATCATTTATCGCTCGTTTTGCGTGTGTAACATCGGTATTCAGATCGTGTCGTAATATCAGCTTGCTTCATCTTTTGCAGTTGCTTTTGAAACATTCTAGTGATATTTATTGCTTGTCTTTTCAGCGTTCCACGAAGGCTCTGTGCGTGCCAGGCACGAGAATATGACAACTGCTTTGTCTGAGTATGTTGTGAGCAGCCATCTTCTACTTCGTCTCGTTCGCCATATTTGTTTTTATTACGTTTGCACGTGAAGGCCAGTTCTCCGGATAAAGGCTGATGTAGTGGATTATTGTTCAAGGTTCCCAAACAGTTGTGTGTGCATGCTCGTCTCCGTGGCTCGGTACTCAGTACGCAATTGGCTAAACATATAACAGTCTTGTAGGATATGTTCTTATGTCTGTGCTGCCTGTACGCACATCCGCATGGTTGATGGAGCCAGTTTTAACCTGTGTAAGTGGTTATTCAAATTGTTATGAATTGTAGATATTAGGAAATATTTGTTTAGTCAGAGAGTGGTGAATTATTGGATTATATTGCCACAGGAGGTAGTGGAGGCAGATACAATTAGTGCATTTAAAAATAAATTAGACGCACATAGCTTTTAGTGAAAGGTAATGTAAATTAAACTGGTTGTATACAGACTCTGCAGAGTCTTCTAAACCAGTATAAAGACGTTAAGTTAAGTTAAGTTAAGTTAAGTTAAGTTAGTTAAGTTAAGTTAAGTTAAGTTCTCATGCAGAACAGGATCACTTGTTCCGCACGATAAAGGCAGTGATAGCTGTCTCTTGTTTATTGAACTTCTCTTAAGGCTTGGATACGGGTCTTCTTGTTTGGGAAGGGTCTCTCACCCCTTCCTTTGCTAACTTGTCTGCTGTCTCCTTCCCTGGGATGCCACGGTGTGATGGTGTCCCCTGTTGCACTACCCTTCTCTGAGCCTATAGTTCGCTCAAGGCTTTTTAAGGCTGTCAGTTTAACATTCTTAGTTCTTGCAGAACTGACATTGCATCTGTAAGGAATACAGTCTGTTGGCATTGACTTGTTGTGTTACTAATCATTTATGCAGAAATAATTGAGTTTCAATCCTACTTTAAACGATCTTCTTGTCACTTACAGTGAATACCTTGGTCTGACTACAACCTAAAATCTCTCCGATACGCCTATGCTTCTTTTCTTCATACGAGACGCGCCTCAATCATCTGTGTATCCACATGTCAAAGGTCAAAATTCGTTTTTTCTTTTTGTTTTATTTTTATTGTTCAACTTTTTACCCCAAACGGTAAATGTCGACAACCTACAGCCAAAATTTTCCGGGCCGCCATACCAAACCTAAAAACAATAAACCCCGGACAGAAGTATTTCTATAAATAATTTGAATCGGTATTCGGGCCGGGTTTAGATCCGCAAGATTTAAGTAAACTGTATAGTTTTGCCGTAGCGTATTGGTGTAATCTGGCTAGGAAAAAATGGATCGCAGTGGGAAGGCGAACCAGTTACCCAGAATAGCTAGCTGAAATCGGATGAAAGGCGTTGATAACGCAGCCTCGCTGTAAACAATGACACACCGTTCTTTTCAGGACGGACGCTGAAGAAGAAGAATCCCAAAGGTCACGTAGCTACTCTAGATTTTAGTTCCGAAAAACACAATCAGCCAGGCTGACTACTAAGTAATCAATGAGATAGATATACACGCCCTGCAGCAAACAAAAGGACTGGCGTTGAAAGAGTCTGTCTAGCCAAAACAAGGCCTAATGTCAATGGACATTAACACAGATGGTGCACCCTTTGTAGACATAATAATACAGTTAATAGATGCGAATAAATTATTTATATAATTTACACCAACTAGCACCCAAAAAAAAATACACAAACGAATAACAACTTTACAACAATACAGCTACATAATAACATACATAACATCATAACATTGCCTTTAGATATAACGAGACAAAGAGATACAACAAGAGACACTACACAAAAGATTCAATCAGCGAATTGGAAGCCACATCGGCTGGCTTGTTAAGACAGGATACACATTAGATTATTGACGTTATGAAAAGCATCATAAAGACGGACATATTAACACACAATTACAAAGGTGAACGCCAGCTTGCCATAACACAACGAATGTTTATTTGCCTTTGAAAACATCAACACATCAAAAACACAATTAACGCAAAAAATCTGCAGAAGTTGCAACAACTGGGAGGTAACAGATGGATATTAACGGTTAGGCTGTGAATTAACGGTTAGGCTGTGAATTAACGGTTAGGCTGTGAATTAACGGTTAGGCTGTGAATTAACGGTTAGGCTGTGAATTAACGGTTAGGCTGTGAATTAACGGTTAGGCTGGGAATTAACGGTTAGGCTGTGAATTAACGGTTAGGCTGTGAATGAACGGTTAGGCTGTGAATTAACGGTTAGGCTGTGAATGAACGGTTAGGCTGTGAATTAACGGTTAGGCTGTGAATTAACGGTTAGGCTGTGAATTAACGGTTAGGCTGTGAATTAACGGTTAGGCTGTGAATTAACGGTTAGGCTGTGAATGAACGGTTAGGCTGTGAATTGACGGTTAGGCTGTGAATGAACGGTTAGGCTGTGAATTAACGGTTAGGCTGTGAATTAACGGTTAGGCTGTGAATTAACGGTTAGGCTGTGAATTAACGGTTAGGCTGTGAATTAACGGTTAGGCTGTGAATTAACGGTTAGGCTGTGAATTAACGGTTAGGCTGTGAATTAACGGTTAGGCTGTGAATTAACAAGTTTTGAGGATATAATCCAGACATTAGAGGTTGTAAGTGGTTAATGTTTAGGATGCTGGATAGTTGTTCGAATCTCTGTATGATCTAGGTTATGATATATCTTCTTAGTTCTTAGTCGACCTGTACTTCTACATGGGCGCGTGCACCTGTGCAGGTACCAGCTCTGGTATGAGCTGGGTATAGCCGGGGGAGGATTTCCTGCTTAGCAGGCTAGGCTCGAGCAGCTTATTACTCTGCTACGTTGGGACAAGCGCTTACGGGGTGGGCGGTGGTTAATCGATTTGCAAGTCCATCTTAATAGACTCAAACACTAAAGCAAAGTAGACTCGCAGTCTGTTAGACATCTATGCTGCTCTAAGCAAACCACTTAACCATGACCGGGGTTATGCCATGTCGCACAGTTAGTCGCCTCTCACGACATGCTCTCTGTGGGACAGAGGTGCTATTCCTGTCCTTGACATACACAAATGCACCGGCAGACTACTGGGTTTGTATTACATAGGTGGTGAAATTCAAATGTCGGCTGTACATTGAGCGTGGCCTACGGGTAAAACGTCCGTTTCTCAATCCCAACGCACCGAGTTCCAATCTCCCCGTGTCCAGTTTGGCAAGCATAGAGGTTTTTTTTCTGTGCGATCGCTCCTCCGCGTAGGAAAATAATGACAGCCTACCCTAGTTCATACATGCCAAGAAACTTACATTACACTGAGCAGCGACTGCTGACATAGGCCACCTTCATTCAATCAATCAATTTATCAAAGCCGTCAACAGATGCATGCCACTTTTTCTTGTTCTCGGCCATCCATTCCATCACTGTCCATGCCTTTGATATCTGATTTATATTTGCCTCGAGCTCTCTGCTTTATGTGTGTTTGGGTCTGCCTCTACTTCTCGTGCTTGGGGTATTCCAGACCAGTGACTGTATTGTAGTGTTATCAGCTGGCCGACTGCTTGCACTAAGATCAGTGAATGACAACTGACCAACACCCGATTCAGTCTTACAAGTGGCGACCCTGGAAATAGACTGCACCCATGCAGCCTGACCGAAAGAATAGGGATCCAAGAGGAAAGGCAAACCTAGTTCCAAAATGCCGTCTCAAACCGGAAGACTTGAGCCAAAAGATACAGAAATCTCAGTCTCGATGTAAGCTACGACACACATCGTCTCAAATGTTATTTTTCAGAACGACAGCAGAAGAATAAAAAGAAGAAGAAAAGAAAAGAAAAGAAAAAAGTAAAAGAAAAATTCGAGAAAAAAATACGAAGAAGAAATAAAGGAGAAGACGACGAAGAAGAAGAAGGGGAGAAAAACAAGAGAAGGAACAGAAGAAAATGAATACAGTCGGTCTTCGTTATTCATAGCCTTCGCTATCCGTCTCTGTGTTCATTATTTTATTCTATCATTTCGTTGTAATTTAAATGTGTTTTGTCACATAGGTGTATCTTGTCACATAATTTATTTTGTCATTAAGTGTATTTGGCCACAGGAGTGTATCTTGTCACAAAAGACATACTGGCGCAGATACACACACACACACATACAGACAGACACACAGACATACACACATACGTGCTCTACAGCTATACATATGAAAGCTTTCTTCACAGTCATTTTACAACTTTATTGTTCAAACGATTTATACATATTTTCTGATTGTGTCCCTTACGACTCGCTCTTATTGTGTCCCTTACTTCCTAATTTAAATGTAGGTAGAATGGGAATTGTATTACACTTTGTAATGTAGATTATGTTTGTGACTACTATTATTATTATCGTTATTATTATTATATAAATAATGGTACACGGTGTTCACAAACTTGATATATATTTTATGTTTATATAAATGTGATTGTCTGAAACCACACTGGTTCCCCAATTGCCAGCCACTTCAATGGTCCTGAGCACCGGCGTAAGGCTGACGTTAGTGTCACTGGTCTAGTTTACTGCTTCTCTGACGATCGTCATCGATTCGCTCTTGAGAATAGACTTATCTCCAGCATGGGTTGTCTCCAACCGCATGACATTAATATCTTCCATACCTTTTCTTAAAATCTCATACTGGCCCCCATCTATATATCTTCCATTGCTTCCGCCTCACCCCCTCCCCCCCCCCCATTTCTTCTATCAGTTCTCACCCCCCCCCCCCCTCCTATATTAATCTCACGCCCTCCCGGCTTATACCACCTTCGCTTTGTTCTCCCATCTGGATTACTATTTAGCCGTTTCCACATTTGGCCACCATTGGCTTATCCGGCGCATTCCACACCATTTCTTACGCTATCCTGGCCACCTTGTGTTTGACCGCACCCTTCATTTTCTAGTCAAGCATCTGGCCCAACCGGTCGCTAAAGACAGACTGGGTCTGCTGTCAGATAAGTTGACCATCTTTTCCTTATATATTGATTTATTAGTTCAGTATTGTTATCCCTGATGAAGGCATATTGGTCGTAACGTAGGTTTGTTTGTGTTCTCGTCTCGGTGCGGTATCTGACCATACCTTTTTTTGGATTTTGATTAAACTCAACCTTAATCAACTTTTACTAAATTGTTTTCATATTTTTTTCCGATTGTCTGAAACGAGCGAAAACGAAGGTTATTGATGTTAGCCGCTATCCAGGCAAAAATATAGGAAAATTAAATTAAATTCCTACCAAATACACCACATACCTTCCCCCAGACCTAGTGAGCCGTAGGAAGTAAAATCACAAAGAACGTATTACAGGTAGCCTGCGGCTACCTGGCAGAAGGTAAATGCTTGCCTGTTTAAATGGCAGAAGTTTAAGTATTTCGTTTTTATTATTCCCTTCCCAAGAGGTTGTGATGACAATCTTAAGTAAAGTAAAGATCCCGCCACGCCATGCGTGGCAAAGCAAATTTGGATATTGTTATTATCCCATAGCTGCTGAGCAAGCCTGCTCTTGGCAGCCCAATGCCATTCTAATATATATACAGGTCTTCTTCAGTTGTGGCACTGCTCCATACAGTGTGGTAATTGTCGGCAGTGCTTGTTAGAATCTTTTCCTCATGTCCGCAAGCGCCTTGCACTCAATGAGTGGATGTCGAACTGTTTCATGAGGATGAGAGCAACGTCTGCACAAGACCAGTTGCTGCGGATTAATGCGGTTCAAATGGTTACTGACTCCGGTATGTTCTGTTCTGAACTGAAAGATGAGACTTTGATCTTTTCTATGTAGTTTATTTATGTCATCGTTACTTTTTGGCTGTGACATTTCGCTAAAAATATTGCGCCCTGTTGTTCCCGTCGCCCACCTGTTCATCCAGATATATGGTGTTAGGGCCCATTTTATGTTGTAACCCACGTCACTTAGTGGATGATGTGGTCAGCATCACGCCGACCGCCTTTACTTCCCGGACTGAACCGGTACCCATTTAAGGCTGGGTCGACCCAGAAACCATTTCCGCCTCAACTGGGGAATGAACCCAGGACAACTCAGATGCAAATCCACCGGGCTAACCACTGGGCTACGCGGCTTCACAAAACCACACTGCAAATCAATGGATTAAGGGTTCTTTGTGAAGGGCAGTCCAGATGGTCCGCCACGGACGTGGTCCTCACCAGTTGAAGCGACGAGTTCATAATAAAAATAACATACATAGTAGTAGTAATAATAAAAACAATAAGAATAATAATAGCAAATACAATAATAGCTATTGTTATTATTATTTCGCTTTCCGTCTTCGGCGTGCGCGTATCTGTCGTAGGGCTCGCATAACCCTCGTCGGAGTTTAGTTATATATCTCAAGTTTCTTACACACATGGGCCAAGTAAAGGCGAAAGTTTGGCTCAGAAGGCCTAAGCGAATTTACTTTGTTTGACTTTCCGTATCTAAGCAACGAAGGACGCCAATCTAGCTGGGACGTTTGAGCTCGTCAACACTTCATTTGCGATCGACCAAAGCCACAATTTGCGATCGATCAAAGCCACCATTTGCGATCGACCAAAGCCATCATTTGCGATCCACATAAAGCCACCATTTGCGATCGATCAAAGCCACCATTTGCGATCGATATAAAGCCACCATTTGATATCGACCAAAGCCACCATTCCTCTTTCTGTTGGCTATTGACAAGACCATGATTAAATGGACTATATATACGGTAATATAATTCAAAGGTATTTGGCAAAAAGATGAACTGGACGTTGGTGATGACTTGAATCTTTTGTCTCGCAACCACAACCACAACCGAGCACAACAAACAAAATGAATTTACTGAATGGACACTGAAATTACGTTTTGTTCTTCTTCTGCGTTCGTTCTCAAACTCCCGCTACCAAGCCCTGAACAGGGCTTCGCAAGTAGCTGGATATAGTCTGGAGAACGGAATGCGCTGTGTCGTTAGTTTACAGCTTGGCTGCGATATTTGCACCTTTCGATCTGACACATCCGTCTTCGGTGGAGAAATTAGGTATGAGGGTATAGACAAATAAAATCACACATTATGATGATAATAGCCACTAGCGACAAAACGACTGTGCTGTGAGACAAGGGACTACAATACGTAGGAAATTAAGAATGCACAACGGGAGAGGAGCTGTTATGGCGTTGCTCTGCCGAAGACGGATGTGTCGGACCGAAAGGTGCAAATATCGCAGCCAAGCTGTAAATTAGCGATACAGCGCATTACCGTTCTCTGGGCTACATCCTGCTACTTGCAAAGCACTGTTTATGGCTTGGTAGCGGGAGATTGAGAACGAACGTCAAATTTAAAAAAAATAATTTTAAATCGGCATTTTTGAATTTGTAGAAATCGAAAAAAATTTAGTCCGTCACCAAAATATATATCTAAACTCCAATAGCATGTCCGTCCTAAGGTTTTTATGGGGTTTTTTGAGGTTTTTTTTTGTGTTCGTCTCATTTCTCTATTCTCCAAGGCAGCGTGTCTTGCGCTGTGGTTTCTATTTTTGCGCCTCTCGGCCCAGTGCATCCGACTTCGGCATTCATTTTATGTAACGGTCTTCTTCGTCCTGCATTTTCTAAAAGTTTGCTTCCCCGGGTTAACGGCAGGTGCTGTGATGCGGATTAAACCCAGCATCGAGTTGCAGTGGTCAACGACCCATAGCTGACTGCTAGCATCAGGGCCAGCGAACCATAGCGGCCAAGACCCTTCTACACCTCCACGCGGTGATCCTGGATAACAGACTGCAGTAGGACAGACTGGCTAAGGAGAAGGGATCGAAGAGGGAATGCTAACCCGGTACTCAAAAAATGGTTGCTGAAGTCGGATGTGTTGGACCGAAAGGTGCAAATATCGCAGCCAGGCTATAAAACATCGACACAACGCATTCCGTTCTCTGGACTACATTCTGCTACTTAAGCCCTTTCAGTGTTTCGTAGTGGGAGATTGAGAACGAACGCAGAAGAAGAAGAAGAACCCAGCATCTTCGGGTTGTGAGCCATGTCACTTAATCACTAGCCCACACCGTCCCCGGGTCCTACTGTTTGTCTCTGTGGGGAACAAAGAGAACTACAACCAAGAAAGTACAAGATTTCATCAATTGATACTTGCGGTGAATTGAGGGAATAAAAATTGCAGGCCGTGCCCTGCTCGGCATCTTAACCCCCGTGAGGTAAGGGACAGCGGATTATTTAACAGCTTCTTAAGCTAGAAGAGGGCTACACAAGTGGTGATATTGCGGAAACAGGTCTGGTAGATGGTGGTCATTGTGTGTTAATGGACAACTATACCCGCAGATCAAAGTCAGGGTGAGGGGAGACGTGCGACAGGAAAGTGTAATAGAGCCCACAATCTTCTTGATATTTATGAGTTAGTTTGTTAGTTTTCTTTCCACTTGTGCCGTTTAGCGTCGTGGGGAGCTTGAGTCGTCTATCCTGCGCCAAGTGTGTTGCGTCGGTCAATGTGAGACCTTGTCGTTGCACAATCCCTCCAATGTCATCTATCCACCAACCTCGCGTTCACCCCATTGCCCCGTAGCCAAATCTACCAGCATTGTAAGCCACCAGTGGAAGATGATGAGGGTGCATTCTCATGAGATGACCAAACCAATTTATTTTCTGCCTGCAAATGTATTCGGCACAAGACGTAGTGCCGACCATACTTCGAATGTTGTCATTCCGCATTTTGTCTCTTCTGGTAACACCGATAACTTTCCTCAATCACTTCATCTCACACGTCGGAATTCTTCTCTCACGCGCTCTTGACAGAGGTAATGTTTGGCACTGGTAGCACAAAATCGGCATAAATATACAGTTTATCAGCTGTTGCTCTGTTGCGAAACTAAGGCTCAGGTGTCTAAGCAATGGGGACAGCTGGTAAGTATGAGTGGCATTACTAAATGCTGCCATCAGCAGGTCGCAAACAAACGCAGTTTCTATCATCAACTTGACCGGACTAGAAGCGTAGCATTTGTTGATCGAAGAAAAAGAGGAGAGGGTGGTCATTGTAAGTTTAAATTTACGCAAATATACCAACCAACTTATCACATCTCATGAAGTCAGAATCGTTATGGAATGGATTCATGGTAACTCAAACAAACATGGCAATGACAAGGCAGATAAATCTGGCTTAAAAGGGATAAAGTTAAAAACAATACAGAACAACAATCATACAGACAGTTAAACAACTCATGAAGACGGCGAACAAAGAGGCTTGGTTGAATAGATGGGAAATTGGAAATACTGGGAGAGAAATCTACAAACATATGGTCATCCCAAATCTGAAATATGGCCATCCCAAATCTGAAATATGGACATCCCACATCTGAAATATGGACATCCCAAATCTGAAATATGGACATCCCAGATCTGAAATATGGACATCCCAAATCTGAAATATGGACATCCCAAATCTGAAATATGGACATCCCAAATCTGAAATATGGACATCCCAAATCTGAAATATGAACATCCCAAATCTGAAATATGGACATCCCAAATCTGAAATATGGACATCCCAAATCTGAAATATGGACATCCCAAATCTGAAATATGGACATCCCAAATCTGAAATATGGACATCCCAAATCTGAAATATGGACATCCCAAATCTGAAATATGGACATCCCACATCTGAAATATGGACATCCCAAATCTGAGATATGGACATCCCAAATCTGAAATATGGACATCCCAAATCTGAAATATGGACATCCCACATCTGAAATATGGACATCCCAAATCTGAAATATGGACATCCCAAATCTGAAAGACAACGTCAACCTCTTGAAAATGAAAGAAGATTGCACAATTTTTCGACTTCGCACTCAACACGTGCAACTTAAAAGATAATTTGAACAGAATCCAACCAGAACATACTCCAGAGTGCTGGCTGTGCACACATCCCTATGAAACTGTTAAGCACCACCTTTTTTTAATGGTCACCTTGACAGTGTTGAAAGAGTTTCTTCCTCCTTCTTCTTCTTCTTTTGTCCTACTGCTCTTGCCATACGCCGTCGCAGAGAGGTCGGATGCGTCAATTTCTTGTTATCGCCAAGTGGAAGGCTTGTGCTGTCGTTAGGTGTAACTTCCAGAGAGTGTCAGAGATACCCTCGATCGATTGACGTTGTGGTCAGCCTCTTGCTCGTGGACCGGAGATCTGCATATGATATGCTCTAGATGCAGGCTGGCCATGATGCATTCGGACTAAATGACAAAACCATTTGATTTGTTGAGAGTCAATCTAGACACTAACTGGGTTTGTCCCCACTGTCTGTCTCAGCGTGGTGTTGCGGATTCGGTCACGGATTGTCTTTCCAGCTGCACTTCTCACAGCTCGGGATCTTACTCTAACGTGTTTCTAGTAAGGACCAATATTGACATTGGTAACACAATGTACGAATAAATATAGGATTATCAGCCTCCTCTTAGTTGAAAAAAGCACTCTATGGTGTTTCAAAATTGGTGCAATTTGATAGTGGACACTGTTCGCCTTCTGAATTCTATGTGCAATCTTCCTGTCCACTCTGACGTCATCAGTGAACATACTACCTGGGTATTTAAACCCGTACTTGCTTGATACCAATGTCACTGATGTGAAAACTTCTCTGCAATCTTTCACGTGAAATCAACAGTCTCTGTCTTACCTGTGTTGATCTTCATGTCATTTTCGATACAAGCAAAAATTGAGAAAGTTCAGCTGGTATTGAAGGTCTTCTCCATTTCGGTAAAAAATTACCTGATCATCAGCAAACAACAGTTCATCGAGGGACTCTTCATGAGGGTTAGCCAACTATGTAGTTCATCCATGTAAATTAGGAACAAATGTCAAGAAAGCACACACCCCTGTCGTACACCACGTAGCACTGGAAACCAATTTGTCGTTCCCGACATTCGTTAGTGCTGCGGCGTCACTGTTTGCGCACAAGGCACGAACGACACCCATTAGTTGAACCTCCACACCATATTCCTCCATTATCTCCTAGAGCCTTCATCAGTTTACCAGATCAAATGTCTTACTTGATCAATGAAGGCATCGTAGAGTTTTTTCTGATTGTATTTTATGGTTTATTTCACTGAACTGCCAGAGCGTAAATATAGCATTCGTACATCGCCTGCTTTCTCTGAATCCTGATTGTGAAGTACTGAGCAGTGGCTCTACAATAACGCGAACTCGTTGCTCAAGGACCCGTGTGAAAGTTTTCAACATGGCTAACGAGGGATATACCCCTATAAGAGCTGCAATCTTTCTTGCTGCCCTTATTTTCCAAATCACCAGGTACCTTCCCTCCAATCTACGCCCGATTAAAGATATTTGTCAGCCATCTTACTCCTACATCGTGACAAGCTTGTATGGCATCTGCTAATATCTTGTCTATCTATACCTGGGGCCTTGTAGTTAGGACTTCCTCTAATTGCCTCTCTGGCTTCTTGATCTAGTATCAATCTGAGGCTGTGCTCATTATTTTTCGGGATTTATGTCAATTATTTACCGTTATCTGCTTATACTCTTGATACAAGTAACTCTGTGAAATACTCCTCCAAGCTGTCTCTTATCTTCTCAGGATCATACAGTGGTTGCCCCTCTTTGTCCTTGACCGCTGTATAAGGACTATATTGTTCATCTCTCAATCGCAGAGCGCGAATTTGATGGAATAATCTTCGTTCTTCAAGACCTGACAAATGGAACACTTTGTACGGAACTAAACAACAGCTTCTTCCTCCGTGGCCAGACAAATGGAACACTTTGTACGAAACTAAACAACAGCTTCTTCCTCCGTGGCCAGACAAATGGAACACTTTGTACGAAACTAAACAACAGCTTCTTCCTCCGTGGCCAGACAAATGGAACACTTTGTACGAAACTAAACAACAGCTTCTTCCTCCGTGGCCAGACAAATGGAACACTTTGTACGAAACTAAACAACAGCTTCTTCCTCCGTGGCCAGACAAATGGAACACTTTGTACGAAACTAAACAACAGCTTCTTCCTCCGTGGCCAGACAAATGGAACACTTTGTACGGAACTAAATCACAGATCACAAACACTTGCAGATACTCCTATATGGCACTGAGTCAAAGGGGGTGGGCCAACAGGCCACTGAATCAATAACCAGCCATCCTATCACACTTCTGCTTTCCGTCATCCTCCCCCTAAAATCACACATCCATTGCTCCCTTGCAATCCTTACCTACCCCTTTCATTTGACGTCATCATTTCTATCCCTTGCTGGTATAAACAATCGGCGAGAACAGCAATATTTCCATTGGTTTTTTTTTAAAATTTAGTTGTTTATACTTTTTGTTTATAGTTTGTCGAGTTATTTTATGTATCAGACGAAAGTTTTCAGTTCGCTACAAAGGCTATCGTTCTGCATTTGTGCCCACATAAAACGGGACTCATCTGTTTCTGTGAGCATTAAATGTTGCTCAGTCTCTCTGTTTAAGTTAGTTCTCAAAACGTTCTTTGTTTCCGTACACACTTACAGAAAGGGCTAGGAGCAGGTATAAAAACATTACTTCTTTGTTTCCGTACACACTTACAGAAAGCGCTAGGAGCAGGTATAAAAACATTACTTCTTTGTTTCCGTACATACTTACAGAAAGGGCTAGGAGCAGGTATAAAAACATTACTTCTTTGTTTCCGTACACACTTACAGAAAGGGCTAGGAGCAGGTATAAAAACATTACTTCTTTGTTTCCGTACATACTTACAGAAAGGGCTAGGAGCAGGTATAAAAACATTACTTCTTTGTTTCCGTACACACTTACAGAAAGGGCTAGGAGCAGGTATAAAAACATTACTTCTTTGTTTCCGTACACACTTACAGAAAGGGCTAGGAGCAGGTATAAAAACATTACTTCTTTGTTTCCGTACACACTTACAGAAAGGGCTAGGAGCAGGTATAAAAACTTTACTTCTTTGTTTCCGTACATACTTACAGAAAGGGCTAGGAGCAGGTATAAAAACATTACTTCTTTGTTTCCGTACACACTTACAGAAAGCGCTAGGAGCAGGTATAAAAACATTACTTCTCTGTTTCCGTACACACTTACAGAAAGGGCTAGGAGCAGGTATAAAAACATTACTTCTTTGTTTCCGTACACACTTACAGAAAGGGCTAGGAGCAGGTATAAAAACATTACTTCTTTGTTTTCGTACACACTTACAGAAAGGGCTAGGAGCGAGGTATAAAAACATTATTTCTTTGTTTCCGTACACACTTACAGAAAGGGCTAGGAGCAGGTATAAAAACATTACTTCTTTGTTTTCGTACACACTTACAGAAAGGGCTAGGAGCGAGGTATAAAAACATTATTTCTTTCTTTCCGTACACACTTACAGACAGGGCTAGGAGCGAGGTATAAAAACATATTTCTTTGTTTCCATACACACTTACAGAAAGGGCTAGGTGCGAGGTATAAAGGCCGTATTTCTGACTTTATATACACATACGGGAAGATTAGACACGAGGTATAAAAGGGCTTATTTCTTTACATAAGTACGTAATACAGGATGTACTAGACACCAGATATGTGTGGTTAGAGGGTGTGGGGGGGGGGGGGGGGTGTTGCGTTTGACTTATTTCTCTTCTCCCCAATGTGGTGTGTGTTGCACTTTGTTTTTATGTTGCGCCTGTCGGCCCAGTGCATCCGACTTTTGCAATCCATTGTATCTAAGGGTCTGCTTCCTCCTGCATTTTCTAAGAGTTTGCTTCCTCGGGGTAACGGCCGGTGCTGTGATGGGGAGCGAACCCAGCACCTTCGGAATGTGAGCCGTGTCACTTAACCACTAGCCCACTTCGTCCTCAGACACGAGATATAAAAGTTTTATTTCTTTCTTTGAGTACTTAATACGGGAACAACTAGACACAAAATACGAAACACATTTTAAGACAGAAACTAGAAAACTATTATTTCCTTTCTTCATGTGCACACGAATAAGAATCATTAGCATCGTACGAATGTTCACTTGTTGCAGTTAGGTCCGGTTTCAATTGAACACGCTTTGTATAAGGGAAGCCGAGTACACCGCTGCCTTGAGAGGGGGATTGAAAGTATCACTCATCGTGTGAGCTATGTGTATTAGGCGTGTTGCTAACAGAGCAGGGCGCAATCTCTACCAGACGATGCGAGGGCCATTATTGGCCTATGTGTTTTCAGCAAAAGGGACGAAGAAAGTTTATCTCGCGAAGTTTTGCCGTGAGCACTGGACTGTTGAAATACGATACAAGGTAGCCGAAATACTATTTATAATAGCCGATTATTTTGTCAGGAAACTAGTTAATACAGAAATAAATGAGGCAAGTCGGATAGTATCAGGGTGCCTAAAACCGACCCCATTGATAAAATATACCTCATAATTGGCATAGCAGCCCCCAAGATCCGAAGAAGCTTCGCAGCAGAAATCGAACAAGAAAAACAGGAGCACGACCCAAGGCACATAATGTTTGGACATCAGGTACAAAACACAAGACCCAATTCCAGACATAGCTTTCTAAAAACAACAAACCCCATACATACAAACCCTGAAAGTCGCGGTATCGAGAGATGGCACGAATTGGTGCAGGCCCCAGAGATGGAACTTTGGACGGAACCTGCTCCTGGACATCATCTACCATACCCAACATGGAAGTCGTTTAACAGACTCCGAACTCGTGTATCACGCTGCAGGAGGAATATGAAGCGATGGGGATACACAGATGATGGCACATGTGATTATGGCGCAATACAGGACCCAGACTACCTGATGATCTGCCCCAAACTCCAGGAACCATGTAGTGGGTGCGACATGCTGGAGGCAAATGACAAGGCAATCCATATCGCTGAATACTGAATGCATGATATATAACGTGGTGCTTGGACACGGAAAACAAAAGAAAAGAAAGTTTGACAGGAATATCGGAGGGGAAAACGCCATAAAATGAACGAACTAATTAATAAAAATGAAAACCACTAACACGTTTCCATGGAGACAAGTGTAAGTGGTCAACTGGTATGAATCCAAGTCAAATCTATGGACTGGCGGCATCCAAAGTGGATTAAAACATGAGAGCAAAGTTAGACTCGCGTCCTGTTAAGATACATCTTTGTCGCTCTGTTCTAGCCCCAAGCACAACCTAATCTATACGTCTTGTAGAATATTCCTACCCACGTTGTGATATCAGAGCCAATATTGGACATTGACAAGAAAAGATAAAAGAAACATTGTGGCAACAGAGATAAAATTCCTACGCAGAATGCTTGGAGTAACAATAATGGATAGAATGAGAAACGAAGAGATTAGGAGACACTAGGTACAACACCAGTGCTAGACCTCATCAAGAGACAGCAAACCAATTGGTACGGCCACGTGACACGACAACCACCAGATAGTATCCCTCAGAAAGTAATGTTATACAGATACAATGGATACAAGGCGAAGGACCGACCACGCAAAAGATGGATAGCAGAAATAACAGAAGCAGTAAAGCTCCCCATGTACGAAGCACATACTAGGGCCCGGTCAAGAAACCTCTTCATAACCTGACGCTGGAAGGCACAAGCGCATGCTAGGGCCGGTCAAGAAACCTCTTCATAACATGACGATGAAAGGCACAAGCAGGACAACAAACAAAAAGAAGAAGAGGACGAATGCTTAGCAAGTTTGGCTCTTTCCATTCCGCTCCGGGAACCATTCAGATGACTGATGTAGGCTACTTAACTCCCCGTCCTTTCCCCCTTTGAGTTAAGGTGACCAATCCTTTGTTCGCTGTCTATTCTTAACTGATCGTGTATCGTGTACCCATTTACAGCTGGGTCAACTGGAGCGTACATATATATCGGAATTCGAATACCGTTTGCCATGAAAAGCAAGTGCTTATACAGTGCTCTAATCGTACGCTTTCGGTTACCTGCAGTAGAGTCAGTTAAGGTGAGCACCTGCCCTAAGTGGATTGAGGGTTGACAAAAAATGAACCAATGTAACTAAATGAACCCGCAGAACGAGGGCTAAATAAGGTTGTGCACATGACCAGCAATCTCGACGTGATATAATAATGATATTCATACTGCAAATGCTCGATTAAAGACACATTGTATCAACGGGCAGAGAATATTGATAATGATACTTAAACGAAGATTGAGTTGGTTGGGACACAATTTGCGACAAGAAAGTCTCCTATAGAAGATACTAGAGGGTCAGATCCAGGGGGCTTTCAAATAAACCCCAGAACACCAAAATAAGTCTTAACGGTAAATATCTGCGGCCAAACGACAACCCAAACTACCTGGGAGTCACATTTGATCGGCGCATGACATAGATAAGTCAGATCGAGAGAAACCGGATGAGAGCCAGACAAAGAATGGCAATCATGAGGAAACTTGCTGGCACAAGCTGGGGAGCAGACGAAAGTATACTAAAGAAACTGTACACTGGAAGAGTGAGACCAGTTCTCGAGTATGGCATTGCGGCATGGACAACAGCTGCAAAGGCGAACTTTGATAAAATTAGCAAACTTCAAAACCAAGCCATGAGAGTTATAACAGGAGGCATGAAGTCAACGCCAATTGTAGAACTTGAAAAGATTACAAATCTGCAATCCATGACCGACAGAAGAGACTGCAGAGCCCACCAGCAAGCAGAGAAACTCAGAAGACTGACAGACCATCCAATGCATCAGAGACTAAATAGATTTGGAAATGGGAAACTAAAGCGGAGAAACTTTGCAGAAATAGCTAAAGCAAAGATCAGCGAAGACCCTATGAACACCAAAGCCCATCCCTACTGTACGCCAACCTACCTGGAAGCAGCATATCATTCCGGAGGTGGTAGAAAATATATCAGGTATTTGAAACAAGAACAGCCAGACTGAAAAAGTAAGAAGAGACATAACCCTGATGTACATAACGAAAAACGACCCAAGCATGGACTGGACCCATGCATACACCGATGGTTCTGTAACAAACACAACACAGAACGGAGGGGCAGGGGTATTCCTGAGCCTATCAAATAGTAGAAAATAACACTGTCAGTGGCAACTGGAAAATTCTCAAGCAATTTCAGATTGGAGACAGAAGCACTGAGGTCTGCAGTAGAAGCAATGCTGACAGGCGAAAGCAATGAAAGCCAGATAGTCCTGTTTACAGATGCCCTGGCCGTAGTCACAGAACTAAAAAGCCAGAAAAATACTGAACTTAATGATTTAAGAGCAGTACTCTGTCAACTATGCCAGCAGTCCGCACCAAAAATGTAGTGGTAACAAGGAGGCAGATAGACTGGCAAAAGAAGGTGCAAGACTACCACAACCAGATTCTAGTGCGACCTACGAAGAGTCCAAAAGGCATTTTAGGGCCAGATACATGGCCAAATGGGAAACAGAACATACTGGCTACACAAAAAATGGTGCCTATTACCAGTTGAACAGAAGGGAGCAGATCCTGGTCTTCAGACTCCGCATATACCACAGCAGACTGAGGTACCACCTATTCAATAAACTGAAGATAGGTGGTACTGACAAATGCACTTGTGGTACCGGGAAAATGACCGCTGAACATCTTCTGCAAAACTGCCCGACATACGAGGACCAGAGAAAGCACATGTGGCCATCACCAGTCGCAACACTAGACAAGCTCTATGGCAGTGTCGACAGCCTCAGGATGACCGCTGCTTTCTTCGAAAAAATACAGGTTGACGTTTGACAGCGTACGAAGAAGAAGATCCAGGGGGAAAGAAGAAGGGGTCATACAAGACTTGGCGTTTACATCTCAGGTATGCAGAAACATTAAAGTACGAACCTTGGTTAAATGAAAAGAACTGCACATAGAGTCAAATGGAGAGACATGATCAGACAACCTTACAACCAGTCATTGGACTGATCAACCAGAGGATAGGGTTAAATGGAGAGACAGACAACCTTACAACCAGTCTTAGGACTGATCAACCAGATGATAGGGTCAACTTGAGAACGTGATCAGACAACCAGTCTAAAGACGAATTAAAAAGATGACATAAAGGGTGGCCAGATGTAGTGGTGTCTCACGAAAAGACAAATCAAACAATTTGATCACTTACCGTTTTCTAGGAGCTAAGTCCAATGGAATGTCATTTCTATGTAGCAATGTCCGAGGTTCGGGTAGTCCTAGACGAAAATAATCCAAATGCTGGTAAGAAATGCAGATTTTGTGTACGATATAATGATGGCAGAGTGGTAAGTATTACCGCTTGACAGCAGTGGTAAGGACCAAGGTAAATTTGGTGAATAGCGACACAAATGTGCCTGGACCTGCACCACTGGCACTGCAACAATTGGATACGATGGTAGATGTTGCTACAACTTGATGTCAAAGTGTGGTCGGTATAACAATTGAGTATCCGATGACCGTCGTAACAAGTGAATTTCCAATCCTCGCAGCAATAATCGAATATCCAATGATAGCTGTTACAATTTTATATTATCAGATGTTATTTGGTACAATTGAATATCCAGAGGTAGTTGTTACAGTTGAATATCCGCTGCTAGCTGTTGGTTGTTACAACTGTTCGTCTTACTGTAGCGGCTGCTGTTGTCCGAGGTAACGATGAAGCAGCATGCCTAAGAGTGCCACATATCCTAATGAGTGATGTGGAAAGGAATCACAATTCACCTGAAAGCCTAACGGCGTGCGAGATGCGATACCGTTCCTTCGCCCATTAACTACAACTGTCAAAGTGTTTGGATAACTCGGTCACTGAGGAAAGCCTTGGCAACCCTTCTGTGGGGCGATATATTGCCAAGCTGGTAGCAGAGGGGCAGGCCTTGCTACTGGTGAACAACACGCCTCGTGAACGGTAGCTCGGCGCCGACTGGCACGAGATCGATTGCGAGAGAATTGGCTTCTTGCCTATCAAATGCCGGATGACTGGGCGGGGCATAGCTACTAGCCAAATTGAACGAGTGGGCGGGGACAAGGGTAGGTCGATAAGTCTGTCTGATGGATGAAATGAAAACGGAGACCAACGAGATGAGACATGTAGCTTCTATTTTATATTTTTCAAGGCAAGCATTTGTTATTGCGAATTTAAATATGAAGATTTTATCCAGTCAATAAACAGAATTCCACATGACACGAAAAACGTTGAGTTTCTGGCTGATTGGCATGCAAGACAGATGTCAGTTTCATGTCAGCGCGTCACAGTATGGATAGCTATATCAGTTTCTGACCTCAGGAAACGGTTGTCTATGGCTCAAGTAAAGTCTTTCACATCATATTTGCTATAGAGGGCTATTTGAATTAACTTTTACCTCTGATGTGAAGCTCTATACAAACTGTGACATCCACAACCCGACTTACGTTAGTGTGACCTGTAGGTTGTATATTAAATATCTGACCCAGCACCACCACCCCCCCCCCCCCCCCAACTCTTCAGCATAGATCCAACTCTGCATTTAGCTCCGCTAAATAGCATATAGAAAGCCAGAATCGAATCATTTGTTGAAGCACTGGTCCAATACTGCATTTGGCTCCCGTAACCAGTTTATAGAAAAAGCCAGAATCCAGTCATTTCTCCAAGAATAGGTCTAACACTTCATTTGGTTAAAGATAGTTTACTCTAACCAGCTTAGTTATACACACTGACATGAAACCTTCTGTTGTTATCTGTTCACACACTGACATGAAACCTTCTGTTGTTATCTGTTCACACACTGATATGAAACCCTCTGTTCACACACTGTCATAAACCCCTCTGTTCCCTGTTCACACGGTGACATGAAACCCTCTGTTCACACACTGACATAAATCCCTCTGTTCTCTGTTCACACACTGACATGAAACGCTCTGTTTTCTGTTCACACGGTGACATAAAAACCATCTGTTCTCTGTTCACACACTGACATGAAACCCTCTGTTCTCTGTTCACACACTGACATAAAAGCCCACGTTTTTCTGAGCAAAATTGAGGCCAGTTCCATCTCAAACACAAAGTGCTGTGTTACATAATGAGTCCTGTGACCTAAGACGATGGTTTGACAGCTTTTGCTGTCTTGAGTCAATTCGTTGTCAAACAATGAGATCCCCAGATATGCTCTGCGCATTAGTCCAGCGGTAGATCCCTTGCTTTCCGTTGCAGAAGTGTGGTGCTCTGTGGTCTTTAAAAGCAATCAGTGTCAAGTGAAATATACTGACCAAAACCTCCAAATCAATTCCTTGATCGCTGTCTCTGGACACTAGCTATGCCAAAGCTGTCTGGTCAACGATGTGTGAAGATCATCACTGTGATCCCCATAGTTGTTATCGCGCTGAGGACAGGAACATTGCAATACAGCCTGGATGACTTCGGTCCACCTCTGCACGTCTGCTACACGACGTAAGAGAAGCCACTGCAACCTCCTCCAAAAAAATATATATATTATATTACTTAGTACGAGTGACTTTCCCAACAGCAATAACTGGAGACGTACGGCTTACAATAACCTTTACCAGCATTTCCCAGTCGACCCACATGAAAATCGTTACCTGGCTAAATGTTTTGGAATGGAAGGCATCGAAAACGGTAACTGGCCACGCACAACTCCTAAACGAGCTTTGATCTTGTACAATGAAATCTCTAACACTCCACCCCGACTGCATTGCTCACTATAGGATTACCTTCACCTTTATATTTCAGAGATATATTTTTTTATTTTTTATTTAATTGATCTGCTGTTGTTTTGTTGCGTTCGCTTTATTTCTATATTCACAAAGGCGATGTGAGTTGCACTAAGGTTTTTATTTTGCGTCTGTCGAACCAGAGCATCCGACTTCGGCATGCATTGTATGTAAGGGTCTGCTTCCTCCTACATCACCTAAGGGTTTGCTTCCACTGGGGTAACGGCTGGTATTGTGTTGGGGAGTGAATCCAGCATCTTCGGATTGTTAGCCGTGTGACTTAACCACTAGACCAAGAGATATGATATATCAGAATAAACCACCACAGCTCATGCACTCGTATGGGGAGATGACACTCTAACGTCTGGTCAGGCAAAGCAAACGGGCCAAGACAGATGCCACTCTAATGTCTGGTCAGGCAAAGCAAACGGACCAAGACAGATGACACTCTAACGTCAGGGGAGGCAAAACAAACGGGCCAAGACAGATGCGACTCTAAGGTCTGGTAAGGCAAAGCAAACGTGCCAAGACAGATGAGACTCTAATGTCTGGTCAGGCAAAGCAAACGGGCCAAAATAGATTACACTCTAACGTCTGCTCAGGCAAAGCAAACGGACCAAGACAGATGAGACCCTTACCTCGACTTCCTCGCAGTTCTCCCTGGAAACGGGCTGTTAGTCTTGGCAGCCTTCCTAACGAGGTGAGGGATTGGCGTGATCTTTGTAGTATTAAGCGACACGCAAATGAAGTCAAGCATAGCCCAACCGCTCGTGGGACTCCGGTCCTCGGCTTGTGTGCGAAAAGCTATCGATATGTGGCGGATTTAAGTAGGCAAATATGGATTCATATTCTGAATGTTAGTGCAAAAAATATCAGTGTTTACATGTATTGAAGTGAAGTGTACCAGTTGTGTACACACTAAAACATCTGTTGTAGCCCCACCTTAACTCGAATGTAGTTCTTTCAATTTAAGGGAGAGGAGACGAACGTCTGGTCAGTCATAACATACTGATCGAACAATGTTAGTTAGGGTCAATCAAAATATACTGATCGAACAATGTTAGTTAGGGTTAGGTAAAATATACTGATCGGACAATGTTAGTTAGGGTTAGGTAAAATATACTGATCGAACAATGTTAGTTAGGGTTAGGTAAAATATACTGATCTGACAATGTTAGTTAGGGCCAGGTAAAATATATTGACCAAGACTCCCATCTGATTTTCCCACTGTTCAATCTGTAATCAGGCGCTGTTTCAAGGCAGTCATTGTAACTTCTCGAAGGAGACTGTGTTTCAGGTGTTCGCCGGTCCCCCTCAGCTTTTCGAGCATGGTCGCTCCCCCCGGGCAAGTCTGCTTCTCTTTGGTCTGCATTAGTGTTAGTGTTTGCTTGTGTGCTTCACAATTGTAAATGGTGGTGTTTATGAGAGCCTTGAAGGTGGGCTGAGTCTGCAATATCCCGTTCTGAGTCTGAAGATCTTTGTCTGCCCATCTCTGCCAAGTGTGTCCATGCTGTCATTATCTGGCTTGTATTCTTTGTGCTGGGTTCTCCTTTCTGACCCCATGGATCGTTTGATGAGTGTCTTTGCTTCTTCATAGTTCTGTGGATGACGAATCGAGTGCCGCCACTTCTAGCTTTTGCGAGATCATCTGCTTTCTCGTTTCCGAAGATCACACAGTTGGCCTGAATCCACTGTAGGACAAGATTTTTGTTTTTTTTGTTCGGGGGGGGGGGGGGACACACAGATGAAGTCAAGCACAGTACAACCACCTGGAGAAACCCGGTCCACTTTCGTCAGTACGCTCGGGGGAAAAGCGAAAGGATCTAACGCAATCCGTCATCTAACCCCCGTTTCAAGGCGCACAGCAGAGTAAATTTCCTCATCTTGCATTCAACAACGTCAACAACATCATCAACAAAAACATCAACAACCATATCAACACCAGCATCAACAACAACATCAACAACAACATAAGCACCAACATCAACAAAAACATCAACAACAACATCAACAACAACATCAACAACAACATTAACAACAACATCAACAACAACATCTACAACAACATCAACAACAACATCAACAACAACATCAACAACAACATCAACAACAACATCAACAACAACATCAACAACAACATCAACACTAGCATCAACAACATCATCAACACTAGCATCAACAACAACATCAACAACAACATCAACAACAACATCAACAACAACATCAACAACAACATCAACAACAACATCAACAACAACATCAACAACATCAACAACAACATCAACAACAACATCTACAACAACATCAACAACAACATCAACAACAACATCAACAACAACATCAACAACAACATCAACAACAACATCAACACCAGCATCAACAACAACATCAACACCAACATCAACAACAACATCAACAACAACATCAACAACATCAACAACAACATCAACAACAACATCAACAACAACATCAACACTAGCATCAACAACATCATCAACACTAGCATCAACAACAACATCAACAACAACATCAACAACAACATCAACAACAACATCAACAACAACATCAACAACAACATCAACAACAACATCAACAACAACATCAACAACAACATCAACAACAACATCAACAACAACATCAACAACAACAATATCATTCTTTAATGACAATATATTCTATTTAACCCTTCAGTGAAATGAGATTTATAGGGCATGATAACTGATAAAAACAATATAAATAAAAATGTCAGTAATGTCCGATTCATCCATGAATGATTAATATAAATGTAAAAGACATTATAAATCAAATTACATAATTAAAATTTGCCAAACACATATAAATCCTGCAGGTTTGTTTACATGTGAACACATAATTTGTCTGTGTAACAAACATCTAACGTTTAGTAATGTGCAGAAGATATTTTATGTGAAGTGTCAAGTCTCATTTATAATTATAAGACATTGTCTGACCTTTTACGCGCTCTTGTAAATAAGATGTATGCTTTATGGAAGAGGTTTTCAAACTGTGCACCGCGCTCCCACGGGTGTCGCGACTCTCGATTAAGGGTGTTGTGGTGACTTGGAACAGGTGTTGGGCTCGTTGTTATGAGCCAAGGTCCATCAATATGTATAGTTTAGAGAGGAGCCGCGGTGATTAATGAGTAGGTCAAGGGAGCAGCGGACCAAAACAGTTTGCATACCTCTGCTTTATGCGATACCTAACTCTGAAACTTTATTTATGGCAGTATTTGTGTAAAGGATCATTTGAATGTAGAATAGGACATTTATTGCCTTTTAATATCGGCTGTTGTTATTTTGTCAAGTTTTTTTCTACCACCTTCCTTTTTTCTATTGTCTTAATTTTTCCGTATTCCTTTCTTATTTGTCCCTTTTTTATTTCTCCTTCCTTCTTTCTTTCTTTCTTCCTTCTTTCTTCCTTCTTCATTTCTTGCTTTGTGCCTTCTTCTTTCTGTCTGCCTTTCTTTATCCTTCTTTTCTTCCTTTCTTATTTCTGCCTTCTTTCTTCCTTTCTTATTTCTGCCTTCTTTCTTCCTTCTTCCTTTCTTTCTTATTTCCGCCTTCTTGCTTTCTTTCTTCCTTTCATTATTTATGCATTCTTTATTCCTTTATTATTTCTGCCTTCTTTATTCCTTTCTTATTTATGCCTTCTTTCTTCCTTTTTCCTTCTTTTCTTTCTTTCTTATTTCTGATTTCTTTCTTCCTTCATTTCTTCCTTTCATCTTCATTTCTTCTTTCTTCCTTATTTATTCCTTTTTTCTCTTCTTACTACTTTTTTTCGCCGTTTTCTTCTTCTTATTCTTCTTCTTCGTCGTTCGTTCTCAAACTTTGTTATTTTGTAAAGTGATATTAATGACTAAAAAAGGGGCAATGCATATGAGAAAATGCAATAATACGATAAGACATTATCAATGGTATTTGTATAGGGTGTATAGCTTATATTTCATTTTTGGGATGTAGCATTGTTTTGTTGTTGTTGTTGTTGTTGAATGCCCACAATGAGTAGGATTACTCTTTTGTGCGCTCTTCAAAGGATGTTAAGTGGCGGGTTGTCGTAGCTTTCCTCACATCCCGAGCGTGCTGATGAAGATGGACCAATGTTTCCAGGAGGCTGTGCAATGCTTGGATTCATCTGCTTGTCGCTCATTACTACGGAGATCATTTATCCATTACCTTGTTAGCCAGGCTGCCATGAAAACAGCCCTTTTCCAGGAAGGGTTAGAAATAATTCAAGGTACGGGTCTTGGCCAGTTGCTTTGCCTGACTAACATGTCTGATCAGTATGTTTTGCCTGACCCTGACTAACATGTCTGGCTGGCTGGCTGGCTTCATTCTCAATCTCCCACTACCAAACACTGAAAGGGATTAAGTATCAGAATGTGTCGTAGTTTACAGCTTGACTGCGATATTTGCACCTTTCGGGCCAACACATCCGACTTCAGCAACCATTTTTTGAGTACCGGGTTAGTATTCCCTCTTCGATCTCTTCTCCTTAGCCAGTCTGCCCTGCTGCAGCCTGATATCCAGGATCACCGCGTGGAGGTGTAGAAGGGTCTTGGCAGCTTTGGTTCGCTGGCCCTGACATTAGCAGTCAGCTATGAGTCGCTGACCACTACAGCTCATGCGCTGCTCAGCATCTTGATCCCACTAACATGTCTGGTCAGTATGTTTTGCCTGACCCTGACTAACATGTCTGATCAGTATGTTTTTGCTGACCGCTGAAGCCCATGCGCTGCTCAGCGTCCGAGCTTACCAGTCCAATAGAGAAACATAATGTCATATCCTACTGTAATAACAACAACTAAAAAAGATTGTATGACATTATTAACAGCACATAACTTAACTTAAATTAACGTCTTTATATTGGTTTAGAAGACTTTACAGTCTGTATATAGCCAGTTTCTTATAGGGTGGTTTAACCTATGTGTGAGTCAATCTTAATACTCAAACTTTAGAGCTAAGTAGACCTGCAGCCAGTTAGGCCCCATTTATAGATACTGCTAAAAAACCACCTGGGGTAAGGTACAAATAACTTGAGTAGATTTTTAAGTTGAATTTTGTCCGGGCAGAGCCGTTATGCCTACTCTTTTCGAGTTCCAACTGCCAAGGAATTTAAGGTGTTCGACACTGAACACGATAGTCCGATCTCACTACCCAGAGATCATGGAAACTTTTAACCTGAAAATCCAGGTGAAAAATATCCAGTTCTTCACCGCGATTCGAACCCACAAGCACCCGAGGCAACACCTTACCTTGAGACCACTTAATCTCCCTTAAAATGCATTGATCGGCTTCTCCGATTTTGCAACATGCCCTGTGATTTACTCCAGTCTTGCTTCTGTGTCTACTCTAGATGTCCAAAATGTATACAATACTTTAGTTCAGCGAGAATGAAGATTAACGTTTGGTCAGGTAAAACATACTGGCCAAGACCCTCATCTCGGCTTCCATCTAGTCCTTCCTGGAAACGGGCTGTCTTCATGGCAGCCTGGCTAGTGAGGTGGGGGACCGACGGGATCAACGTAGTAGTGAGCGACATAGCACAACCACTCGGCGGACCCGGTCCACCTTCATCAGCACGATCGGGATGTGAGGAAAGCTACAACAACCCGTCACTTAACGTCCTATTCAGGGCGCACAAGAGAGTAATTCTACTTATTGTGGTCATTCAGCAACAACAACAACCTTCGTTTACCTTATCATCTACACACAACTTTCGAAAACAGTCCAAAAAGAGTCCATTTTTACAATTACATCATTACTATTAATTGTCTTCTACTTGTATAGTTTGATACGTCTGTACTGCCGTCTTACAATACCATTATAGCTAAATATTGCTAGTTACAAACCATTTTTAAAGTTAAAATAAGGGATTATTCAAGCGGTCTTATTTAATTTATTGGTTATTTTGACATTTTGTGTTTTGTTAAATAATTTAAATCAAGGGAAGTAATTAAAAGATCGCCATTGACTTGCTGTGCTGACCCTAATTACTCTTTCCTTTCGGTGATGTTTTCTAATTTCAAAGAAAGCTTTAGATCAGCAACAAAAAATACCTGTAATATGGTACATCCGTTACAAAACAGGGAGGAGGAGGAAGAAGAAGTAGTAGAAGAAGAAGAAGAAGAAGAAGAAGAAGAAGAAAAAAGATGAAGCATGTGAATGTGGAAGAGTGGGAAAGGAAAGAAGAAATAAAAGAAGAAGAAGAAAAGGAAAAGAAAACGAAGAAGAAGAACAGAAAAAGAAAAGAAAAAGTAGAAGAAAAAAAATTAAGGAGAAGATAAAGATGACAAAAAAGATGAAAAAAAAAGAACAGTAAGAAGAAAAACAGAAGAAGAAGAGGAAGAAGGAGAAGAAAATGAAGATGAAGAAAAAGAAGACGACAAATATGAAATAGAAGAAGAAGTAAAGCAAAAAGAAGAAGAGAAGAAGAAGAAGAAGAGGGAGAAGAAGACGAAGAGGAGGAAGAAGAAGAAGAGGAATAAGAAGAGGAATAAGAAGAGGAATAAGAAGAAGAACAGGAAGAAGAAGAAGAAGAGGGAGAGGAGACGAAGAAAAAGCGGAAGAAGAAAAGAAGAAGAAGTATATCTGATCTCTGCATCAGTGAACGACACGCAGATGAAGCCAAGTACAGCACAACCGCCTGAAGGACCCCGCTCCGCCTTCATCAGCATGCGCGGGATGTAAGGAAAGCTACGACAACCCACCACTTAACGTCCTTTTAAGAGCGCACGAAAGAGTAATCCTACTCATTGTGGGAATCTAACAACAACAACAACAACAACAACAACAAAATCATTTGCAGAATATCGCTTCTTTCAACAGCCAACCTTCTTCTTCTTCTTCTTCTTCTTCTTCTACTTCTTCTTCTGCGTTCCTTCTCAATCTCCCGCTACCAAGCCCTGAACTGGGCTTTGCAAGTAGCAGGATGTAGTCAGGAGAACGGATTTGCGTTGTGTCGCTAGTTTACAGTTTGACTACTATATTTGCACCTTTCGGTCTGACACATCCGTCTTCGGCAGAATCCGCCAACCTATTTTGATGTTATAAGTTTTGTAGCATGTACGTGGAAGAGGATTTTCACAGATAAACAAAACTCCGTTGGATTCGAACCCAATGCGTTGGGATTGTGAAACCGAGCGAGTGTCACATATAGGCCACGCTGACTTCTGTATATGTTATATATATGACAGCATCAGAATCCTATTCCTTATCCCATCAATCAATCAATCAATCAATCAATCACAGATCTGTCAGCTCCCTGGGGAGCAAAGTCCTCAACAAATGCTCCCCAAGTCTTTCTGTCATTAGTCAATTCTATCCACGTCCTGTTTGCTACCTTTATGTTTGCTTCCAGTTCCCTCTTCCATGTGTGTCTTGGTCTTCCTCTACTTCTCTTGCCCTGTGGATTCCAGAGCAGAGCTTGTCTGGTAGTGCTATCCACTGTTCTCCGTAACGTGTGGCCTAGCCATCGCCCCCTCCCATGCTCCACTGATATCTGCCCAGTTTTGTCCATCAGTCCCCACCTCGGTGACCTTCTCGTACCGTTTCTATCCATGTATTTTGCACAGACAACCATCTATGAAAGTGTAATTTTTGTCATAAGTATCTGTAATGTCCTCCATGTTTCAGAACCATACAACTGAATGGATTTTACGTTATAGTTGAAGATTTATCACTTATTAGTTGTTTAACCTCCAGGTCCGCATTCCAGATGTCCGCCTCTAGATCTCCTCCCCACAGTGATACAGATCCACTGATAACCTTCCATTTTATCTTCTGTGTGAATCCATTCGTCCCCCCTCTGTTTTTGGTCGCTCTGGTCACCTGCCCGATAATTCTCTCCACCTGTGCCATCCATATATCCCATTTCATAATTCTCGTCCCCCTGAAATCAGTCCGGAAGTTGAATAGAATACTATTAAGGACAGACGCAAATGTCCAGAAATTAAGCCTAGGACGTTTGTGCCATGTTTTGAACGTCCACAATTTATTGATTTTATTGTTTGCGTGTCGGTGGAAGACGACTCGATGATATTGTTCTACCGCGACAGCAACGTCCGACTGGAGTCCACTGTTCGCTCCGGCAGACAATGGCCCGTCCTTCATCTCTGTCGGGCATTAGGTCCTTGTTTGGCAGACCCGGGAATACACTTAATACCACCACAATAAACGCAAGAGTGACTGCGGACACGCCCCTCCAGGGAACACCCCACGTGAGTGACATGATTTAAGGGTCATAGTCACGTGGTGAGGGATATGATGAGTGTGAAAACATTCTTCCGCCTCTTCTTCGTTCGACTTCAGACTTCGACTTCTTCCTTCGACTTCAGACTTCGACTCCAGACTTTGACTTCAAAGATTCTAACAAAGGCAATAGTCAACTGGAGGCTTTTACAATGCTCAAGTTTTTCATGGAAAGATACTGGTAAATGCAATGTGCCACTTCTTTCATAGTTGCATCCTGGACAAGATTGCAATACGTGTCCTACTGTCATTGGAGCTTTCCCAGAGGCATGAAGACCGTAGTGTCAATCTTGAATTTATTTTAAAGATGACATCTCAATCTGTAATGTCCGTAACTTAAACTTAACGTCTTTATACTTGTTTAGAAGGCTGTGCAGAGTCGGCGTACAACCAGTTTCATTTAGATTACCTTGCTCTAAAAAGCTATGAGCATCCAATTTATTCTTAAATGTATTAATTGTCCCTGTCACCACTATCTCCTGTGGCAATGCATTCCAAGCATGCACCACTCTCCGACTAAAAAAATATTTCCAAATAACTAATCTGGACCTTTCTTCAGTTAAGTTGTAGTTATTCCCTCTTGTTCGTATGGGTAGTTGTATTTTGAAAACAACTTGTTATAGTTTAATTTATCCATTCCTCTGATCATCTTATAAACATGTATTGTCACCTCGAATTCTTCTCTTTTCTAGACACTGTAGGCCGGTTTTTCTGAATCGTTCCACAAAACTGTAATTCTGGAATCGCACTATCAGCTTTGTCGCTCTTTTTTATATCATTTCCAGCATGTTTATATCCCCTCTATGATAAGGACTCCACACCTGTATACAGTACTCCAATCTAGGTTTAACTAATGCTTTATACAGTTTGACTATCACTTCCTTGCCCTTATGTTTAATATTTCTTGTTATCATACCTAACATTGCATTTTGCCTTTTCCCTGCTACCTGAACTTGCTCAATCACCTTACCTGCATGATCTATTATAACTCCTAGGTCCATTTCCTTTTCTGCCTTTCTAATATTGTTCTCGCCCATTCTGTAATTATGTTCCATATTGGATCTACCCATGTGGATGACTGTACATTTATCTACATTAAACTCCATTTGCCAGCTTACAGACCATTCTCGAATTTTATCTAAATCCGACCTCAATATATCCACTTCTGCTTTAGAAGAGACACTACTGCATAGTTTTGTGTCAGCAAATTTTGCAATCATGAATCCCATGTCAGTGTCCAAGTCGTTTATATATATCAAGAACAAAATTGGTCCCCAAAAGCGAGCCTTGTCCTGCACGCAGCCGGAAGATGGTCGCCTGGCCTCATCTGTTTAGATAAGCGTCACTTTTTATATGGGCAACGTGGCAACTTATTACACGCATTGGAACATAATAACTTTCTCTCTCTCTCTCTCTCTCTCTCGCTCTCTCTCTCTCTCTTTCTTTCTTTCTTTCTCTCTCTCTCTCTCTTTCTCTCTCTCTCTCTCTCTCTCTCTCTCTCTCTCTCTCTCTCTCTCTCTGTCTCTATATATCTCTCAGTGTGTATGTGTGTGTATGTATGTTGTCTCTGTGTGTGTGACATACTATGGGAAAAGTGTGGAGACGCCGATAGAAGTTCCATACAACATGGTCATTTGAGCTTCTTCCTCTTCGCCGTTCGTTCTCAAACTCCCACTACCAAACTCTGAAAAGGGCTTTACAAGTAACAGGATGTAGTCCGGAAAACATTCTGCGTTGAAGTTTACATCTTGACTGTAATATTTGCACCTTCCAGTCCGACACATCCGACTTCAGCAAGATTTTTTGGAGTACCGACTTAGCCTTTGTTCTTCGAACCCGTCTCATAATCCAGTCTGCCCTGTCGCAATCTGTTATCCAGGAGCACCACCTGGAGATAGAGAATGGTCTTGGCAGCTCTGGTTCGCTGACCCTAACGCTAGCAGTCAGCTTTGGTTCGCTGATCCTGACGATAGCAGTCACCTTTGGTTCGCTGACCCTGACGCTAGCAGTCACCTTTGGTTCGCTGATCCTGACGATAGCAGTCACCTTTGGTTCGCTGACCCTGACGCTAGCAGTCAGCTTTGGTCGCTGACCCTGACGCTAGCAGTCAGCTTTGGTTCGCTGACCCTGACGCTAGCAGTCAGCTTTTTTCGTTGACCCTGACGCGTGACAGACCAGTTACGTATTTCCGCATGTTGGCATGCTGTATAATTTATTCTTGTGATATTGATCGGCCTTTTGTCTTAGTGTCATTACTAATTTGGTGTCACTAAAGTTGAGTGATGAGGCATCCACCTATCAAGGAATGAAGACGAACAAAAGCGTGAGACGGTGTGTGTTCGAAACCCGCTAGTTTCTCAGGGGAGGTTGAGATCGAGTGCCTAGTCCTATCGGATCTGCGCATTATTAGCGCAATGGTAGAGCACTAGCTTTTTTATCACAATCGTACAGAGTTCAACTCTCACAACCGTCACGCTCCTGTCTACGCAGTTGTAAACGTATACCTGGCATATGACTAGGGAAGTAAAAGGCAGCGATGAAAGGAACTGGCCACACTCTACCCCAAATAATATGTGGCTTATCATACTGAAGTCTCTAACAAATTCATTGCCATACAGTAGTCTTATTTCTCTATTCCCCTAAGGTGGTTTACGTTGCACTATATTTTTATTTTCCGCCTGTCGGATCGGTGCATCCGACTTCAGCATGCATTTTTTATACGAGTCTGATTCCTCCTGCATTTTCTAAAGGTCTGCTTCCCCGAGGTAACATCCGTTTGCTGTGATTGAAGAACAAACCCAGCACGTTCGGGTTGTGAGCCGGGTCCCTTTAACCGTTATCCCACGCCCTCCCCCCGGTAGTCTAACTACGGGTTGTGAGCCGGTCCCTCCCCCCGGTAGTCTAACTACGGGTTGTGAGCCGGGTCCCTCCCCCCAGTAGTCTAACTACGGGTTGTGAGCCGGGTCCCTCCCCCCAGTAGTCTAACTACGGGTTGTGAGCCGGGTCCCTCCCCCCAGTAGTCTAACTACGGGTTGTGAGCCGGGTCCCTCCCTCCAGTAGTCTAACTACGGATTGTGAGCCGGGCCCCCCCCCCCCCCGGTAGTCTAACTACGGGTTGTGAGCCGGGTCCCCCCCCCCCCCCCCGGTAGTCTAACTACGGGTTGTGAGCCGGGTCCCCCCCCCCCCCCGTAGTCTAACTACTTTTGCAAAAACCTTTACTTTTTACCTATCGGAGACGGTCGATAAACTTGGACGTCACGTGTACACGCTGTGCACGTGATAGAACACTTGTGAGTTGAACATTGAACGGTGCCGGCTGTTCAGTATTGTCCAAGCATACATTATAACGGCAGGCACATTTTTACACATTAGTGGTCTCCATCAAAACCAAAAGGGATCAAGATGCTGAGCAGCGCATGAGCTGTAGTGGTCAGCGACCCATAGCTGACTGCTAGCGTCAGGGCCAGCGAACCAGAGCTGCCAAGACCCTTCTACACCTCCACGCGGTGATCCTGGATAACAGGCTGCAGCAGGGCAGACTGGCTAAGGAGAAGGGATCGAAGAGGGAATGCTAACCTGGTACTCAAAATATGCTTGCAGAAGTCGAATGTGTTGGACCGAAAGGTGCAAATATCGCAGCCAAGCTGTAAACAACGACACAACGCATTCCGTTCTCTAGACTACATTCTGCTACTTAAGCCCTTTTCAGGGTTTGGTAGCGGGAGATTGAGAACGAACAAAGCCAAGCCAAAACCAAAAAGATGCGGTGCCCTCATCATGAAAAGACGCAACGGACCAATCGTCTGTTTGTCTGAACACTCGATTGCAAACATGTACAAACAATACGACCACTACACTCAGCACGAATAGACAATGAAAGACATCAATAGCCTAATTCAGTCCTTACTGATGCGTCTTTGAAGCGATTAGCCGGAGAATCCTCTCCATGGCGTCAACTGTTGCCCATGCAATCTGTTGACCCCTTCCGCATAGCTAGTAGATCCAAAGGATCGACAATAAACGATACAATTGGTTGAGTGTTCCCACAAGCAGCGGAGGTTTAAATATCGAGTTTACCTTCTCCTAGACATACTACACACGGTTAAAGAGTTCTGTCTGCACGAGGGAAGCGACATGAAGTTTTGAAATCCGAGTTTAATTTCTCCTAAACAGACCCACATCATAGGCGTCTCAGTATCTGTAGATCATGGGCGTGACGCCCTGTGTTAAGCATCTGCTTGGCGCAAGCCTGGACGCTGAATATGGATACCCATGAGCTGGCATAACTGCAGGATCCCCCTTTCGGCCCCACTGGTGTAATCCAGAAAGCTGATGGAATGAGTTCGCAATGTTGCACTCTAACTTAGATTGCTGTGCCACTTAGATTGCTGTGCCACTTAGATTGCTGTGCCACTTAGATTGCTGTGCCACTTAGATTGCTGTGCCACTTAGATTGCTGTGCCACTTAGATTGCTGTGCCACTTAGTCAATTAATTTCGCTTCTGTGATCCTTGATCTATTAACTATACATTATGTACAACTTGGTCAATATACTTGACTTGGCTTGGCTTGGCTTCGTTCGTTCTCAGTCTCCCGCTACCAAACCCTGAAAAGGGCTTAAGTAGCAGAATGTAGTCCAGATATCGGAATGCGTTGTGTCGTAGTTTCCAACTTGACTGCGATATTTCCACCTTTCGGTCCAATACATCCGACCTCAGTAAGCATTTTTTGAGTACCGGGTTAGCATTCACTCTTCGATCCCTTCTCCTTAGCCAGTCTGCCCTGCTGCAGCCTGTTATCCAGGATCACCGCGTGGAGGTGTAAAACGGTCTTGGCAGCTCTGGTTCGCTGGCCTTGATGCTAGACGTCAGCTATGGGTCAGCTTCGGTTGTGAGCCGTGCCACATAACCACTAGCCCACGCCGTCCCCTTGCACACAGTTTAAAACTCGTTCATGGTTACCTGCAAATCCTGTTCTGAGCAGATGTTAATGGTGCAGTCATCAGTATATAGGAGATTTAAGATGGTTGTTTCTTTCCCTTTTGCAAGCAACTGTAGGCACCTCATAGTGAACAGCTGCCCATCTGTCCGGTATTTGATCTCTATACCAGTGTCACAGTCACGTGTAGCATCAGAAAGCATGGCTGCAAATACCATGTTCACGAGTGTTGGGTCCAGCTCAAACCCTGTTTGACTCTATTTATTACTGAGAATGCTGCAGAGAGTTGACCCTCATTCAGAACAGGGGCCGACATGCCATTATGATATGGACGGATAACTGTGATTCATTTTTCGGGGCAATCAAATTTCGTCATGATTTTCCACGATTTGACGGCGTAAAAGGCCTTTGTCGGACCAACAGAAATAGTGTACAGATCACGATGATGTTCCTCACATTTATCATGGATTTGACGAGCCGCAAAAATCCTGTCAACTGTCCCGCGACCAGCTAGGAAACCCCATTGACTCTCTGGGAGTAGCTTCTGCTCGAGATGAGTTGTTAAGCCATTGTGCAATACTCGAGTTAGAATTTGTCCAGCGAACAACATATGGGAGATTCCCGTGTTGTTAGCACAAGATTGACGATTGCCCTTGTGCTTGTTCATGTGGACAACGGTGGTATCTTTCAGTTCCTGCGGCACATGATATGTAATCCAAACTGAGCGAAATATATATATATTACTTTGCGTAGCAGCACATGGATTACTGCTATGTAAAGCTCAGCAGGAATAGCAAATGACTTGGCTTGGCTTCGTTCGTTCTCAATCTCCCACTACCAAACACTGAAAGAGCTCAAGTAGCAGAATGTAGTCCAGAGAACGGAATGCGTTGTGTCGTAGTTTACATCTTGACTGCGATATTTGCACCTTTCGGTCCAACACATCCGACTTCAGCAAGCATTTTTTGAGTACCGGGTTAGCATTCTCTCTTCGATCTCTTCTCTTTAGCCAGTCTGCCCTGTTGCAGCCTGTTATCCAGGATCACCGCGTGGAGCTGTAAAAGGGTCTTGGCAGCTTTGGTTTGCTGGCCCTGACGCTAGCAGTCAGCTATGGGTCGCTGACCACTGCAGCTCATGCGCTGCTCAGCATCTTCATTCACCTGACTTCATTGCCCACTTATGAATTATGATTACTGCACTGCATCAGTCAATCACAAAGAAAACTCGGGAATTTGTCAACGAAGGAATGGCCTCCATAGCATACACAAGTACGATAGAAACACTAGAGTTGAATTTCTATATCGTTTCTCTTTCTTACAGCGAGGCACATTTTCAATTAGAGCGCAAGTGCCTCTTACCCTGTTGTTTGTCAATGGCAAGCAAGGATGGCAGTATCTTCAGATAGTTTTGTCTTGATGATGTGACTTGCTCTGTATTTTGATTATAGTGGCGTGAAATCTGCGTTGGTCATCAAACTGACTCTCTAGTCCCGAGCTACCTTAGACCAGTGGTAAGACATAAGTCGAGACGACTCGAGATAGAACAAGATGTCGATTTTTCATCAGGGTTTTGCTCCCGAATCCTATCCCTTAAACAGGTATCCGGCAAGACCACTTACAATACGCATTTCAAAACGCCCAGATAAGATGACTGTGAACTGTTATTCCCATGTCCGTTGAGCGCGTTCCCAACCAGCTGTTATACTGTGATTTCAGAACAGGCAAACGCTCATCAAGGGGAAACAGAGGAAACGCTACATAGACTCCTTGAATCTTCCTCGGTAAAGCTTCAATAATGGTGTCATTTCATGGGAGTTGCTTGCACAGAACTGTTCCCCACTAACGCGTTAGCAACACGGTGCTCAGATCGCTGAGCGAAAAACCGTAGCCAAGGCTCAGAGAAAGCGTGACGCCCAATCCATGTCATGTGTCCCGTTTGCGGCAAAGTCTGTCGTACCAGGATAGAGTAGAGCCTCTAGAGCGATATGAGAACACAAAGTGTGTCGTACCAGGATAGAGTAGAGCCTCTAGAGCCCTATGAGAACACACATCGTAGCATAATCCTGATCCTGTCGCCATCTTTGCTTGCGATGGGCAACTCTTATTATTATCATTATCTCCAGGTTCTTCAACTGTGGTGTCCAGCAACACTGCCACCAGCCCCCCTCCCCCTCCGCCCGGCTCCCCCACTCCCTTACAGTTTCTTAAAATTTAGAACGCAGCGACACTAGTCTCTAGGTACTTCAAATTGTGGGGTCTAGCGACACTGGTCTCTAGGTACTTCAAATTGTGGAGTCTAGCGACACTGGTCCCTAGGTACTTCAAATTGTGGGGTCTAGCGACACTAGTCTCTAGGTATTTTAAATTAAGGGGTCTAGCGACACTGGTCTCTAGGTACTTCAAATTGAGGGTTCTAGCGACGCTTTTGTACAACTATCAAGATGCACACCGTCACAATTCCCGAGTTACATATGAGCAGGTGACAATGCTCTACAAGGAGGTAGGCTAAAGTGTTACAGACTTCCTTGTATGAGTCTCCTTATTGTTCCCTGTATCGCTACCTTTCATTCTTTAACAGCAAACCAGGTACCCAGTAACAGATGCATCGACTGGAACGTGTTGAGAACGTGAATCGAACCTAGTTATTTTAACACTAGAAGCAATGGCTCTAACACTGTGCTTCTCATACGCTCCTGTCCTAAACGCAACAGTAAAAATGCACACCTACACTATTCTGGCGTTCTCTCTTGGTAAGTATCCAATTATCTCATGGGTGGCTTGCGCAGAATAAGAGGATAAAAAATATCCAGTTTAAAAATAAAAGGCATGGTAAAGACATTACAACGCTCGTCAGCATCTTGGACGAGATAGATGGTTCCGCAGGCAGATGCAAGGATTCCCCGAGAGATAATTTCAAGCGTAGGGAACGTAATAAATTGACTTGTCCTGGGTCCTCAGACCTGCAGAGAACAGATGCGGGAGATTACGGCCCAAGAAATGACATATTCTGTACGTTATCTTCTACGCTACAACCAGCATTCTGAGACGTATCAGACAACTTGGGTAATGCAAAAACGAGATTGCTGTCAGATTGGAGTTTATGAATAATGATGGATTTAAAGTATACGTTAAGAGTCGAAATTAATAGTATTATTTAAGTTTTGAGGGGACGGCGTGGCCTAGTGGTAAAGTGGCACGGCTCACAAGCCGAAGGTGCTGGGTTCGATCCCCATTACAGCACCGGCCGTTACCCCAGGAAAGCAAACCCTTAGAAAATGCAGGAGGAAGCAGATCCTTACATAAAATGCATGCTGAAGTCGGATGCACTGGGCCGACAGGCGCAAAAAAACACGACAGTGCAACGCACAACGCCTTGGGGATTAGAGAAAATAAGGCGAACGCAAAACCCCCCAAAACAACAACAAAAATTTAGTTTTGGGGGGACCCAGTGGTCTCGGGTGCTGGAGATATCAGGTTCAAATCCCGGTTGAGACATCTGGATTTTTTTTAACGTGGATCATCCGGTAAATATCTCCCCTATAACGGCCGCCGCTCAGGCAAAAACCAAGTTAAAAATGTATTCAAACTATTCTAGGGATTCTCGCCCCACAGAGAATATGTTGCAAGAAGAAGAAAACTGTGTGGTCATAACAAAAGGTCTTGGTTATGTGGTTAGCGGAGCGGCTTAGATGGCGCCTGACAGACTGCGGGTCTACCTTGCTCTAATTTACGCTTCCACCTGCACCATTCTCAAAAAATAGGCGAGTCACCAGTCGATTTTCACTTGCCAAATAAATATGAAACAAAGGAGGTCGCCCCTCCCCACGTCGTACGTGGACTGAAGATAGATAGATTTAAGTTATGTTCGCCCGTTTATTACCCAGGCCGGAAATGGTTGCAAAGAATTGTAACACTGTAACCTACCAATTAGTTGCCCATCGCAAGCGAAGATGACGACCTCATTAGACGGTTTTGTCTTGATGATGTAACTTGCGATGTATTTTGATTATAGCGAGAAAGTAACTGCGCTGGTCATTGACCTCACTCTGGTCCCGAGCTACCTTTGACCAGTGGCAAGACATACGTGAAGACGACTGGAGGCAACTAAGGATGCAGGCACTCTGGTCTCACCTCTCGAGTACTCTGCTACCTTGGGATGAGGGCCACGAGGAGTGTGTTAGACTAATGTTTTGGTAACGCTGTCGTGTCTGTCCGTGTCAAACTTCCTGTTTTTTCGTGTCCTACCGCCGAGGCGTCTAGATTTTTTCCACCTTTTGGTCAGCGTGACCGTTGCTATGCTGAGAGTACGCGGTTGGAGAGGTATTGTGTAACCTTCGGTGGAGGGATTGGCGAGCAGGAGGAAGTCGGCCTCAGTCAGAGCAGAAAGGTCATTGCGTATTGCGTAGTAGTAACCTGGACTGAATTACGGTGTGCAGTTAAGCGGAACGTTGAACTCCATCATGGACTGGTCTCCCACGGCTTGAGCCAGGCATGAAATGCAACAAATGCAGCTTAACAAACAGGATAACCAATCGAAAGCACATCAATTCCACAAAATAACGTTCGTGATACCACCTGGTGAAGGAGTTGTGAAATATGATCCGAAAAGGCACCAACAAACGTCGGAAAACGACACAAACACTGGAGCGAGTCGAGACCATAGCGGTTAAGGCACGACCATCTTACTTTTATTCAATTGTTACATTCCATTCGTGTAATTTCGTTACAAAGTGACCCGCGGAGGATTGGATTGTTCCTGCTCCCCGAAGTCACCCAGCGCAGTCACGCTGGCGCTGTGTGGACTGGTCAACTATCGTCTTGCCGCCAATATTACAAGCATTGTTTCTAAACAACCCGTTCTCATGCAGATATCATGAGGGAAATATATGACACAATACAATAGGATACAATATCCTCGACTTCAACACGGTCTGTGGGCCGTGTGCAATGTAGCCTACAACGTCATGTATGCAGTCCGATCTTTCGCCGTGTCGTGCCATTTCGGACCTAGGTCTCTCAGCAGACCCCATCTCGCGATCGTATGGATGAGCGGTCGCGTGAGGTCGCGTTTGGTCGCGAATGGCCACCAAAACGTCATTCTGAGTGTCCATCTATTATCTGGAATGCGCACCATGTGACCAGTCCAGTGGTAGTTGCGAGACAGCGCAGCTTCCACGACGTCTCGACAAAAAGTGCGTGCTCTGATTTCAGCATTGTGGATTCGATCTCTGATCGAGATCTAGAGGATACGTCTTTCCATCCCTTGTTGGGTAATGCGTAGTTTATCTGCATCCGCGCTGCTTAGATTCCAGACTTAACATCCGCAAATCATGGCTGGTAGGACCGTAGATTCCAGACTTCACATCCGTAGATCATGGCTGGTAGGACCGCAGATTCCAGACTTCACATCCGTAGATCATGGCTGGTAAGACCGTAGATTCCAGACTTCACATCCGTAGATCATGGCTGGTAGGACCGTAGATTCAAAACTTCACATCCGTAGATCATGGCTGGTAGGACCGTAGATTCCAGACTTCACATCCGTAGATCATGGCTGGTAGGACCGTAGATTCCAGACTTCACATCCGTAGATTATGGCTGGTATGACCGCAGAATTGAAAAAAATGCGCCCTTGCCGTGGTGTCTTTCAGCTGCAGGAGTAAAGCCGTTATGGCGTGGAAGCTAGACCGGGCTGCAGCTTTTCGTCTGGAGATTAACCGGTCTTCTTTTTCTTCTTTGCGTTCAGGATCTTTTGGTCACGCTATATCTGCAGGCGAGGTCTGGCATCACTTTTCTCTATAAATTGGGAATTCCTGTAGAATATACTCAGGGTTCTGGCCTTCTGTTCCACATGGGCACTCATCAGTGTGTGAGATCTTCAGTCGGTATAGATGTTCTATTAGTCTGCAGTGTCCAGTTTTTAGACGAAATAAAGTAGTTTGTTGGTTTCTTTTGAGATAGTGAATTGGGTCTGGTGTACTGCTTATGTTTCTGTCTTCTCTCCATCGGTGTATATACTGATTTCTCATGATGTTCTTTATTTCTCTGTATGGTCTAAGGTGTGGGTGTCATTTATTTCCTGCCCCAAGTATACGTGAGCGTTGACATCTTCAACAGGCTCATTGCCCAGCCTGATCTCCAACTTTCGGCAGTATGGTCTTCGGAGACATTGCATTTTCTCTTTGTTCCATCCGTAGTCCGACACCTCTACCGACCTCAGCCATTTCGTTCAGGGAGTGTTGGCCTCCTCGGTGGTGGGGCTGATGTGCACAAATGTCGCCTGGAAAGCGTAGGTGTGTGATTTTTTATTCCCCATCAAAATTTATGCCTCTATCTGCCCAACTCATTTGTTGGAAGATGTCCTCAAGTTGTGCTGTGAAAAGCTTTGGAGAAATTTTTTCGCCCTGCCGCACTCCTCTTACTAGTGGAATAGTTATTGGGCGGTGCTATCAAATATATGATTTATTAAATATACGAAAAATCAAATAAATGATATATCAAATATATTAAATGCCAAATAAGAAACTGTACACTGGAAGAGTGAGACCAGTTCTCGAGTATGGCATTGCGGCATGGATAACAGCAGCAACGGCGAACTTCGATAAAATTAGCAAACTCCAAAACCAAGCCATGAGAGTTATAACAGGAGGCATGAAGTCAACGCCAATTGTAGAACTTGAAAAGATTACAAACCTGCAATCCATGACCGACAGAAGAGACTGCAGATCCCAGCAACTAGCAGAAAAACTCAGATGACTGACAGACCATGCAATGCATCAGAGACTAAATAGATTTGGAAATGGGAAACTAAAGCGAAGAAACTTTGCAGAAATAGCCAAAGCAAAGATGAGCGAAGACCCTGTGAACACCGTAACAATACCAACGCCCATCGCTACTGTACACAAACCTGCCTGGAAGCAGCATATCATTCCGGAGGTGGTAGAAAATATACCAGGTATTGAAAACAATAACAGCCAGACTGAAGAAGAAAGAAGAGACATAACCCTGAGGTACATAACGGAAAACTACCCAAGCATGGACTGGACCCATGCATACACAGACGGTTCTGTAACAAACACACAGAACGGAGGGGCAGGGGTATTCCTGAGCCTACCAAATGGTAGAAAAATAACACTGTTAGTGGCAACTGGAAAATTCTCAAGCAATTTCAGAGCGAAGGCAGAGGCACTGAGGGCTGCAGTAGAAGCAATGCTGACAGATGAAAGCCAGATAGTCCTGTTAACAGATGTCCTGTCCGTAGTCATTGCACTAAAAAGCCAGAAAAATACTGAACATAATGATTTAAGAGCAGTACTCGGTCAACTATGCCAGCAGTACACACCAAAAAGAGTAGTGGTACAGTGGGTTTCATCCCACTGTAACATCTAAGGCAACGAGGAGGCAGACAGACTGGCAAAAGAAGGTGCAAGACTACCACAACCAGATTCTAGTGTGACCTACGAAGAGTCCAAAAGGCTTATTAGGGCCAGATACATGGCCAAATGGGAAACAGAACATACTGGCTTCACAAAAAACGATGCCTATTACCAGTTGAACAGAAGAGAGCAGGTCGTGGTCTTCAGACTCCGCACTGGCCACAATATACTGAGGTACCACCTATTCAACAAATTGAAGATAGGTGGCACTGACGAATGCTCTTGTGGTACCGGGAAAATGATCGCTGAACATTTGCTGCAAAACTGCCTGACATACGAGGATCAGAGAAAGCAGATGTGGCCATCACCAGTGGCAACACTAGACAAGCTCTATGGCAGTGTCGACAGCCTCAGGATGACCGCTTCTTTCTTCGAGCAAATACAGGTTGACGTTTGACAGCGTACGAAAAAGAAGAAGAAGAAGAAGTATCTTGGCTTGGCTCCCAATACAGTCGTATCTTGATTTGACTCTTAATACAGTCGTATCTTGACCTAGCTCTCAATACAGTCGTATCGTGACCTGGCTCTTAATACAGTCGTATCTTGACTTGGTTCTCAATACAGTCGTATCTTGACCTAGAGCTCAGTACAGTCGTATCTTGGCTCTGTGTCCCGACCTTCAACACAGTCGCCTGGCCCTACAGAAATACGCGGCGAGGCGTCTCCGTAAGTTCACCACTAAGGAGAATTCAAATTCGACCCTCGCCTCGTTGGCGAGACTGTTGTGAAATCCTGTTTCAAGGAGCACGAGCGAGGACGTGACGTGGCACTTGGATCAATATATTTCACCTGTCCACGACGCTAGTCCTGTTGTCCAGCACTCGTGACGTTAACAGTTACAACGGTAGGCTGTGCATGAATCTAGCAGACTCAACAAGTGAGCTAAATTGTTTCAACTATAAGAGCTCATAAATGATTTGGCTTGATTTCGTTCGTTCTCAATCTCTCGCAACCAAACACTGAAAGGGCCTAAGTAGCAAAATGTAGTCCAGAGAACGGAATGCTTTTGTGTCCTAGTTTACAGCTTGAATGCGATATTTGCCCATTTCGGTCCAAAACATCCGACTTCACAAGCATTTTCTTGAGTACCGGGTTAGCATTCCCTCTTCGATCCCTTCTCTTTAGCCAGTCTGCCCTGCTGCAGCCTGTTATCCAGGATCACCGCATGGAGGTGTAGAAGGGACTTGGCATATCGCATTATGAAATCAAGAAGAAGTTTCGCATAGGAAGTTAAAATAGAGAATCGGAAAAACGACCCAATGCACCAAATGTTTGGGCACCAAGTGCAAGGCACAAGAGTGGAATCTAGACGATGTTTCTTACAGTCAACACAGCCCCCCCCCCCTTTCCTAAAGATACACAAGCCAAAGAAAACGATGAATCGAAAAAGGGTTTCACAGGTTCCCTGGATCGAGTTGTGGGAGGGACCTGGCGTTGGACATCATTTACTTTACGCAACATGGAAGTCACTAAATAGACTCCGAACTGGTGTTTCACGATGCAGAAAGAGCTTAAAGAAATGGGGATACAGGGATGAGACAGGCGACTGTGCAGCACAGATCACCTGGTGATCTTGCAAAACCTTCTTGAAATATGCATTATGGATAATATGTTAAAGGGGAAGTAATAAGGCAATTCTCGCTGTTGAACATTGCAAAGATGATGTCTGACGTAGTGCCCAGGACAAGGGAAGTAAGTATCAAATCAGAGCTCAACATGCGTAGATCATTGATGACATCTCGCCAGCTAACACGGCCCTGGGATACTCTTCTGTCGCTCCCCAGGTCCAATCCCGCTAGTCATAATTCTCTGACAAATTATCTTCCCCATTTGCCTTTAGGTCCATCTCTCTATCTCTTACTCTGAACATTCCACATGATAGCCTGCGTGGTTATGTCCTATCCAGACTACCTTATCCCAATTTGCTGCTCCAGTGACTGCTGGCGCCTTTCCCACGGGTCATGATTCCTCACCATGTCCTGTCAACCTATGCCCAGGTTATGATTCCTCACCATGTCCTGTCAACCTATGCCCATGTTATGATTCCTCACCATGTCCTGTCAACCTATGCCCATGTCATGATTCTTCACCATGTCCTGCCAACCTATGCCCATGTTATGATTCCTCACCATGTCCTGTCAACCTATGCCCATGTCATGATTCTTCACCATGTCCTGCCAACCTATGCCCAGGTCATGATTCTTCACCATATCCTGCCAACCTATGCCTACCATCCCGGAGTTTTATAGCGGATGTTTGTGAACAAACGACGACGAAGAAGAAGAAGACCAAGAAGACGATGGCTATATGCAAAACATGACCCTATACGTCCAAAATTACAATATGTGCCACATAATTTCTTATATTTTTAAAGTTTACCACGAAAAATAAAAACAACACAAAACACCAATAATCTTTTTTAAATCGCTTATACTACAAACACCAAAGAATCGTCAAAATTAATAAAAGACACTCACGTAGTCCCAAAAATAAAACAAAAACGTCTTTCAGTAAAGATAAAAGCTTGTACTGAAAAACGTAGTTGTTGTTCAAGTTTACTTGCTTACTGCTCAGTCTGCAGTGGATGGCTCGCAATCTGAACATTGTTACTTGATTTTCTTTTTGGATGGACATGGCACACGGGAGAAAATGTTAGTTTCTACATTCCTACAGATGGGTGGGAGGACAAGATCCCACCGTTGAGACATTGGAGTGACGGGACACGATCCCCACCGCAGAGACATTGGAGAGAACAGGTACTATCACTGTCTTCTCCATGCTTGATCTTCGAAGGCGCAGATGACTGGGACAGAAATGGAGGATAGATGATGGTAGAACACCAAAAGATCTTCTCTATGGGAATTACCGTTGGGGAAGAGGTCTCGGGGCCGGCCACTACTTCGGTACAAAGATGTGTGCGAGAGGGATATGAATGAAGCCGGCATCGATTTGGAATCATGGGAACAGGACTCAATGGATCGTGTTACATGGACAGGCAGGAGTATGCTAGGAATACAGACAAAGGAGGTACTGATTACGGAATGGCTGAGGATTCCGCTTTTGAAAAGACACACCACACCATGCGATAACCCAGACAGTCCTGACTTTCCTTGGACACACTGTGGAAGACGCTTCTGTGTTCGGGTTGGTCTTACGAGTCACATTTGTTATCGTCATGGACTAGTTACATCCATTTTCTTTAAAAAACACAACTTACTATCGTCTGATAAGACGGAAAGAGCCAATGAACAGAGTCTGCCGTCAAATAGAACGACGAGGCTACATTTACTGCTATAACACACGCAGACTGACCATCCACAGAGCCATAAAAGAAGCAAAAACACAAATAAAACGATCAACGAGGACGGAATGCAGAGACCAGCACAAAGAATACTAGCCAGAAAATGCCAACATAGACAAACTTGGCAGAGATGGGCAGACAAAGATCTTGAGACTCAGAATAAGACATTGCAGACTCAATATCCATTTCCGCAGAATGGGGCTTAGAAACACCGCTACATGCCATTGTGAAGTACCCAAGCAAATACCGGAACATGTCCTGCAAGACTGCCTCACTTATATAGACCCAGGAAAGGCAGTCTGTGTGGGACTGGCGAAGACCGGAGACTCACTGTCTCCTTCGTGAAACTCACAGACTAGCAGTATAACCATTAGTTGATCGAAGAAAGAATGGAAGAAGAAGAAGAAGAAGAAGAAGAAGAAGAAGAAGAAGAAGAAGAAGGAGGAGAAGGAGGAGGAGAAGAAGAAGAATTGCAATAAGATCTACCACCTACTTGATTTTGAATATTAAATAAATAAACAAAAAGCGATGCCACACCCACATACAATGCATACGTCGTCTAACGGGAACCTGAGATACACAGAAGCACATGAACTCAAGGATCAGGGGATGTCTGTTAAACTTTGCAATCTTATCTGCAGGACGTACAAAGAGGTCGTAGTCTACAGCGCAGCCTCTCTCAAGTAACGTGTTATCTACCTGAAGTCTGTATTGCTCTGGGCCGATAAATGCACACAGGAATTAGCAGATAAGTCATTTTTCAACCCTGGCCCTGTACATCATGCCCAACGAACGGTTTGTACGCACCTGTGTCGTCTAATCTGCAAGTGAGGATCCCACAGGGGAGATCGTACGACGGGGAATGTCAGACTGGTAAGCTGTATGTAGCACTTGATCCGTGCGTCGTAACCTTTCAAAAGTGATGCTTTGCACCTTTTTCCAGGGTCTGAAACAAACAAATAAACGATAATAATCGTCAGAACAGGCATATTAAAACAACACTTGGGAAACGATTATATACATCGTGCAATAGACATAAAGCAGTGAATCACGGACAATTATAGTAAGCAGGTACTTAGATCTTTGGAAGCAATGGAGATGTGGTTTTACAGAAGAATGCTTCGGCTCCCATGGACTGCAAACAAAAAAAAACAATTGTTAAAGTACTCGAAGAGGCACAAACACAACAACTTATTTTGCAAGGATCAAAATTAGACAATCATCCGTTTTGGGGCATGTTATAGGAAGCGATGGCTTGAGGCACGTCGTGACAACGGATACGATGTCAGGAAAGAAAGACAGAAAAAGGCCAAGAGAGAAGATGCTGGACAGCCTGAGAGAAGGGCAAGAGCGACAATCAACAACAGAGTTGGTAAAAGTGATAGGAGTGATACGAGTGATAGGAGTGATATGAGTGATATGAGTGATAGGAGTGATAGGAGTGATATGAGTGATAGGAGTGATAGGAGTGATAGGAGTGATAGGAGTGATAGGAGTGATACGAGTGATAGGAGTGATAGGAGTGATAGGAGTGATAGGAGTGATAGGAGTGATAGGAGTGATAGGAGTGATAGGAGTGATAGGAGTGATAGGAGTGATAGGAGTGATACGAGTGATAGGAGTGATAGGAGTGATAGGAGTGATAGGAGTGATACGAGTGATAGGAGTGATAGGAGTGATAGGAGTGATACGAGTGATAGGAGTGATAGGAGTGATAGGAGTGATAGGAGTGATAGGAGTGATAGGAGTGATAGGAGTGATACGAGTGATACGAGTGATAGGAGTGATAGGAGTGATAGGAGTGATAGGAGTGATAGGAGTGATATGAGTGATAGGAGTGATAGGAGTGATAGGAGTGATAGGAGTGATAGGAGTGATAGGAGTGATAGGAGTGATACGAGTGATAGGAGTGATAGGAGTGATAGGAGTGATAGGAGTCCATGATCACCAGTGTCAAACGGCAGGGCACCTGATGATGACAATATGCAATGATGTACTGTGTGGTTCAGACTCGAACACCATACCTCCAGATGACTAGCTACAAACACCTGCAAATTCGTCAGATTGGTATTGACTGCAAAAGTGCGAACAGCTTGGTAGACCTAGTTAATCAACATCAAGACGATTGCGCCTCGCTTCAACGAAAGACATGAGTTACCGCGTTCGGCCATAAGACGTTTCTAAATGGGTGTCTTGATGAACATTGCTTATCTATTGCAAATGGGAAATACATATATAGGCAGGGCAGACTAATTAACAGACATTTTTACATCGTCTCGAACCACTGGTAAAATCTATTTTAACTGGTTAAGTGAAAAATTCAAGCGCTAAAAGAAACATAGACACGTTATTTCTTGAAGATAAAGAAAATTAGAAAAGTTGTATAGAAACATAGGCAAGTTATTTGTTGATGATACAAGAAACATAGACAAGTCATAAATAAGGCACACATAAGGAGTACTCTGGGTGGTGTGAAGTGAAAAGTGGAGTGCCTCAGATCTCGGTTTTTGGACCAATTTTGTTCTGATAGATGTACACGATTTGGACATTGATATGGGATCCATGATTGCAAAATTTGCTGATGACACAAAATTATAGGTAGGCAGTAGTGTCTCATCTAAAGCAACAGGGGATATATTGAGGTCGGATTTAGATAAAATTCGAGAATGGTCTGTAAGCTGGCAAATGGCGTTTAATGTAGATAAATGTACAGTCCTCCACATGGGTAGATCCAATATGGAACATAATTACAGAATGGGAGAGAACAATATTAGAAAGATAGATAAGGAAAGGGACCTAGGGGTTATAATAGATCATACAGGTAAGGTGAGTGAGCAAGTTAAGGTAGAAGTGAAAAAGGCAAATGCAATGTTAGGTATGATAAAAAGAAATATTAAACATGGGAGCAAGGAAGTGATAGTCAAACTGTATAAAGCATTAGTTATACCTAACTGAGAGTTCTGTGTACAGGTGTGGAGTCCTTATCATAGAGGAGATATAAACATGCTGGAAAGAATACAAAAAAAGACCGACAAAGATGATAGTGGGATTCCAGAATTACAGTTATGAGGAAAGACTTAGAAAACCGGCCTACAGTGTCTAGAAAAGAGAAGAATTCGAGGTGACAATACATGTTTATAAGATGATCAGAGGAATCGATACATTAGACTATAACAAGTTTTTCCAAATACAACCACGCACAAGAACAAGAGGGCTTAGCTACAAATTAACTAAAGAAAGGTCCAGATTAGATATTAGAAAATATTTCTTTAGTCAGAGAGTGGTGAATGCTTGGAATACATTGCCACAAGAGGTAGGGGAGCCGGGGACAATTAATGCATTTAAGAATAAATTGGATGCGCACAGCTTTTAGAGCAAGGTAATCTAAATGAAACTGGATGTATATAGACTCTGCAGAGTATTCTAAACCAGTAAAAGGACGTTAAGTTAAGTTTAGTTATTTGTTAAAGATAAAATTTAAGAAAGGTGTCAGATTTAGAGTTTAAGTTTAACAGTTTTTGCAATGCTTGCCTCACACGATGTATGTACTGTAAAGGCATTATTTAGTATACCCAGCTATAAATACGTATTTTACTTACTTTTTATTATAAGACTAGGCAGAGAAGAATGGAACTGTTCAAGAAAAGCATACCAGCTTGGAGTACTCCGGTTCACCTTCATAAGCACGTTCGGGATATGAGAACAGTTACTGCAACTAGCCACACATCGCCGTCTCCAGGGCGCAGACATGCGTAAACAATCCCATCGTGTGTACTCAACAACAACAACAACAACAACAGCGACATAAGATGCAAACTCCAACAAGACAACTGAATTCTTTCAATTTACAATTCCTTTTGAAAGAGAATGTAAAAATTTATAGAAAAAAGCAAAGAGAAAGAAAGAGAGAGAGGAAGAGAGAGAGAGAGAGAGAGAGAGAGAGAGAGAGAGAGAAATTGGCGCCTCTTACTCTAGAGTGAGCTTCTGGCATAAACACGGTTAAACAGCAAAAAAAGTGCCGAGACAACTAGAGAAAACACTCGGCTCAATCCGCGAGAGGAATCCCTCATTATCTTCAGTCAATCTATCCGCGATAAAGGTGTTTCTTCCCTGTTAGCCCCCAGCAATAACAAGCTTCTACGACGGCCGCTTACTCCTCGGTCTGTCCACATTTTTTTTGGTGGCTCTTTTTATGATCGTGAGAAACTTTACGATTTTTTTGTTGTCTTCTGGGAGTTGTCAAAGCTTCTCGGTTCAGTGTTTAGGTCAGTGGTTCACAAACTTGTTTTATTTAGGCTTCAGTTTGGAAGGAAAATGGGCGTTGGAGATCATGGATCCCCATCTTCTTCTATCACGTTAGCCGTTTGTCAGTTTCGCGGTTAGAATCAAGATGCTGAACAGCGCATGAGCTGTAGCGGTCACTGACCTAGAGCGACCAAGACCCTTCCAGACCTCCACGCTGTGATCCTGGATAACAGACTGCAACAGGGCAGACTGGATAAGGAGAAGGGATCGAAGATGGAAGGCCAGCTAGGTACCCAAAAATGTTTTGCTGAAGTCGGATGTGTCGGACCGAAAAGTGCAAAAATCGCAGTCAAACATAAAACTACTTCACAGCGCATTCCGTTCTCCGGACTACATCCTGTTACTTGCAAAGCCTTTTTCAGGGCTTGGTAGCGGGAGTTTCTTCTTCTTCTTCGTACGCTGTCAGACGTCAACTTGAATTTGTTCGAAGAAAGCAGCTGTCATCATGAGGCTGTCGACACTGCCATAGAGCTTGTCTAGTGTTGCCACTGGTGATGGCCACATCTGCTTTCTCTGGTCCTCGTAAGTCGTGCAATTTTGCAGCAGATGTTCAGCGGTCATTTTCTTGGTACCACAGGTGCATTCGTCAATGCCACCTATCTTCAGTTTATTGAATAGATGGTACCTCAGTCTGTTGTGGCCTGTGCGGAGTCTGAAGACCACGACCTGCTCTCTTCTGTTCAGCTGGTAATAGGCATCGTTTTTTGTGTAGCCAGTATGTTCTGTTTCCCATTTGGCCATGTATCTGGCCCTAATAAACCTTTTGGACTCTTCGTAGGCCACACTAGAATCTAGTTGTGGTAGTCTTGCACCTTCTTTTGCCAGTCTGGCTGCCTCTTCGTTGCCTTGGATGTTACAGTGGGATGGAACCCACTGTACCACAACTCTTTTTGGTGCGTACTGCTGGCATAGTTGACAGAGTACTGCTCTTAAATCATTAAGTTCAGTATTTTTCTGGCTTTTTAGTGCTGTAACCACGGCCAGGGCACCTGTAAACAAGACTATCAGGCTTTCATTGCTTTCGCCTGTCAGCATTGCTTTTACCGCAGCCTTCAGTGTCTCTGCCTCCGCTCTGAAATTGCTTGAGAATTTTCCAGTTGTAGCGGGAGTTTGAGAACGTTCAGGGCTTGGTAACGGGAGTGAGAGAACGAACGATGAAGAAGAAAAAGTTCCACCGTTGATCGCCTTTCATGTCATACCTTCAAATTGTCAAACATTTTCTCTTTGTCTCTGTTTGTCCCTTTTGTCTGCGATTCTGCCTGTTGTCATCTTGTGCTCCAACCCGCCTCTTCTCTTGACATGCCAGTAAAATAATGACTGCCTTGTCCTGATTTTTGTCATAATCTGTCTTTGTGTCTATTCTAAGAACCACGTTATTAGTTTTCTTTTCAATGAATGGAGTTTTAAACTAACTATCTTCAGCCTACTTGTGTCGTTAGAGGTTGTGGGGAAGTGTGACCTCCTTTGTTTCATATTTTTTGGCAGTAGAAAATCCATGAGTAACTTGCCAGATCAATCCAAAGTATCTGACCGTTAGGTTGGTAGCCCCTGGAATATACGATCGCCTATTTTTAGGACTCGTGGCGGTGGAAGCGTACATTAGAGAAAGGTAGATCCGCAGCCTGTGAGACGCCATCTATGCCACTCCGCTAACCACATAACCAATGTACAGCCACAAAGTCCCCTTTTTGCGACATATTCTCTGTGGGGTGAGAATACGTAGAATAGCTATGCGCCACTGCAGTGTGGTGTCCGGTGTCACTACTCGGAGATCAGGAGAATTTTTTACCAGTTGATCCATGTAAAAAAAATTCAGGGTCTCCACCGACGAGATTTGAACCCGCAACCTTCCTTACCCTATGAGAACACCTTATCAGGACACTGGAATTTTCAACATGCTTCTGTAGAAATACTTTTCCATTGATTCCAATGATCGCTGTGTTTACCTGTTGATTGTCCATGATTCCCAGCCCCGTGTCAGTACTGGTTCCAAGTAGCATCCACGAATTCTCTTCCTTAAATCCAGGGTTAGTCTTTTGTTGCACAAAATGCCCCGTATATTCTGGAAGACTGATTTTACCTTGGCTGTTTTGTTTTTTATTTACTAAGAGCATCATCTCCCATCAAAACTGATGTGGGTGTCCTGTTATAAGTGTACCTGTTTTAGTTTCGTCCTTTTATCATTTATACATCATTTTGAAGATGTGTTTCTTAGTTACTTCCATTACTTCTGATTAATTTTGATTTAAACTGAAGTATGTTTTTCGCTTTGAATAACTGACATGCTGACCATTTGTTGCAAATCTAATGGGAAAACTCCAGAGATCATCAACAATAGCGCTCCAGTGGGATCAAGACGCTGAGCAGTGCATGAGCTGCAGTTGTCAGCGACCCAAAGCTGACTGCTAGCGTCAGGGCCAGCGAACTAAAGCTGCCAAGACCCTTCTACACCTCGACGCGGTGATCCTGAATAACAGGCTGCAGCAGGGCAGACTTGCTAAGGAGAAGGGATCGAAGAGGGAATGCTAACCTGGTACTAAAAAAATTCTTGCTAAAGTCGGATGTATTGGACTGAAAGGTGCAAATATCGCAGTCAAGCTGTAAACTACGACACAACGCATTCCGTTCTCTGGACTAGATTCTGCTACTTAAGGCCTTTCGGGGTTTGGTAGCGGAAGATTGAGAACGAACGAAGAAGAAGAGAAGAAGAAGCGCTCCAGTGTCTACCCTCCCATTGCGGAATCACGGGAAACGAGAGAGCTGACGCTCTGGCAAAAGATGGCAGCAAACAAGGCACAATTTAATCATCGAGTACCATACTGAGAAATCAAGAACATCATCAGAAATCAGTATATACATCAATGGACAGAAGACAGAAACATAAGTAGTACACCAGACCCAATTCAGTAACTCAAAAGAAATCAACAAACTACCTTATTTCGCCCGAGAACTGGACACTGCAGACTACTAGAACATCTTTACTGATAAAAGATCTTTTACACCGATAAATGCCCACGTGGAACGGGATGCCAGAACCCTGAACATATTCTACAGGAAAGCCCAATCTATAGAGAAACGAGATGCCAGACCTTGCCAGAGGGTGCAGAGCTGAGACAAAAGCTGTGGGGCAGCCGCTCCAACCTGGTGAAGACTATAGACTTCATCATGGCGACTGGCCTACAGATATAGCATGACCAAAAGATCCTGAATGCAAAGAAGAAGAAAGAAGTTGTAAATCTGACTAATGCTGCGCTATTACCGCAATGACTACAGTGATACTTACAAGTTACGAGCGTGTTCAAATGAAACCGTCCTAACTGCACCAGGTGAACATATCTTTTGTGTGGCATGCGTGTAATGATGTCTGCCACGTGAGAGTAGTCTTGTGTGTGGCATGATAGTAGTGTTGTCTGCAACGTGGGAGTATTGTTGTGTGTGGTATGATAGTAGTGTTGTCTGCAACGTGGGAGTAGTGTTGTGTGTGGTATGATAGTAGTGTTGTCTGCAACGTCGGAGTAGTGTTGTGTGTGGTATGATAGTAGTGTTGTCTGCAACGTGGGAGTAGTGTTGTGTGTGGTATGATAGTAGTGTTGTCTGCAACGTCGGAGTAGTGTTGTGTGTGGTATGATAGTAGTGTTGTCTGCAACGTGAGAGTAGTGTTGTGTGTGGTATGATAGTAGTCTTGTCTGCAACGGGAGAGTAGTGTTGTGTGTGACATGAGAGTAGTGTTGTGTGTGGAATGCGTGTAGTGTTGTGTGTGTGGTCCAAGTGTAATGTGTGGTGCAATAGTCATGTGTGATCCATGTATGATTCAAATGTGATCCATGTGTGATGTGTGGCCCATGTGTGGTCCATGTGTTGTCCATGTGTGATCTGTGGTTCACGTGTGGTCGTTACGTGGTCCATGTGTGGTCCATGTGTAGTCCAAGTGTGATGTGTAGTCCATGTGTGGTCTAAGTGTAGTCCATGTGTTGTCCATGTGTAGTCCAAGTGTGATGTGTAGTCCATGTGTGGTCCAAGTGGGATGTGTAGTCCATGTGTGGTCCATGTGTGGTCCAAGTGTGATGTGTGGTCTATGTATGGTCCAGTGTGATGTGTGGTCCATGTGTGGTCCAAGTGTGATGTGTGGTCTACGTGTGGTCCAAGTGTGATGTGTGGTCTATGTGTGGTCCAAGTGTGATGTGTATTCCATGTGTGGTCCAAGTGTGATGTGTGGTCCAAGTGTGATGTGTAGTCCATGTGTGGTCCAAGTGTGATGTGTAATCCATGTGTGGTCCATGTGTGGTCCAAGTGTGATGTGTAGTCCATGTGTGGTCCAAGTGTGATGTGTGGTCCATGTGTGGTCCAAGTGTGATGTGTGGTCCATGTGTGGTCCAAGTGTGATGTGTGGTCCAAGTGTGATGTGTAGTCCATGTGTGGTCTAAGTGTGATGTGTAGTCCATGTGTGGTCCATGTGTGGTCAAAGTGTGATGTGTGGTCCAAGTGTGATGTGTAGTCCATGTGTGGTCCAAGTGTGATATGTAGTCCATGTGTGGTCCATGTATGGTCCAAGTGTGATGTGTAATCCATGTGTAGTCCATGCGTGGTCCAAGTGTGATGTGTAGTCCATGTGTGGTTCATGTGTGGTCCAAGTGTGATGTGTGGTCCAAGTGTGATGTGTAGTCCATGTGTGGTCCAAGTGTGATGTGTAGTCCATGTGTAGTCCATGTGTGGTCCAAGTGTGATGTGTGGTCCATGTGTGGTCCAAGTGTGATGTGTAGTCCATGTGTGGTCCAAGTGTGATGTGTAGTCCCTGTATGGTCCATGTGTGATCCAAGTGTGATGTGTAATCCATGTGTGGTCCATGTGTGATGTGTGGTCCATGTGTGGTCCAAGTGTGATGTCTGGTCCATGTGTGGTCCATGTGTGATGTGTGGTCCATGTGTGGTCCAAGTGTGATGTGTGGTCCATGTGTGATGTGTAGTCCATGTGTTGTCCATGTGTGGTCCATGTGTAGTCCATGTGTTGTCCATGTGTGGTCCATGTGTGATGTGTGGTCCATATGTGGTCCATGTGTGATGTGTAGTCCATGTGTGGTCCATGTGTGGTCCATGTGTGATGTGTGGTCCATGTGTGATGTGTAGTCCATGTGTGGTCCATGTGTGATGTGTGGTCCATGTGTGGTCCAAGTGTGATGTGTAGTCCATGTGTGGTCCATGTGTGGTCCATGTGTGGTGTGTGATCTATGCGTGGTCCAAGTGTGATGTGTAGCACAAGTGTGATGTGTTACCCAAGTATAACGTACTACACAACACAAGTATCCGTCACACAGGTGTAAAATATGGCTCCGTTTGAGAACCGTTGCTGTAGGTAATGAAAGGTGGTTAAAATAAACCGGCTGTACAAAGACAAAAAACCCGCCAATCTTGGAGAGCTTTAGGGGGAAAATTGCCTGTAGCAATTTCAGAAAGGCTTACAGCAGGTAGCTTGCTTGTAGAAGCGCAAACTTGGTGCGGCCCGCATCGTCTGGCCCAATGGGGCGAGCAAGATTAAAGTTATTCTCATTCTGTTTGTTTATTTTACCTTTCGGAGCCAATACTAGCAGGGGCAGAGCTGTATCAAGAGGGAAGATCAGAAAACAAGGACCAAGAAAGGAAAACATGGAGATCTCTCGGGAAGTCACCGAGGCAGACGGAGTAGCATCCGTGCTTATACATCATGTGGTGTTCTCAGATGAGGGGCAAAACAATGGCTGCTCAGAATTGATATTTAAACGAGTTCCGCTTTACAGTTTTACATACAGTTAATGAGAAGTTGGCTGGATTGTATGAGAAGCTGGCTGGATATAACAAAAAACTGGCTGGATTGTATGAGAAGCTGGCTGGATTGTATGAGAAGCTGGCTGGATTGTATGAGAAGCTGGCTGGATATAACAAAAAACTGGCTGGATTGTATGAGAAGCTGGCTGGATTGTATGAGAAGCTGGCTGGATATAACAAAAAACTGGCTGGATTGTATGAGAAGCTGGCTGGATTGTATGAGAAGCTGGCTGGATATAACAAAAAACTGGCTGGATTGTATGAGAAGCTGGCTGGATTGTATGAGAAGCTGGCTGGATTGTATGAGAAGCTGGCTGGATATAACAAAAAACTGGCTGGATTGTATGAGAAGCTGGCTGGATTGTATGAGAAGCTGGCTGGATATAACAAAAAACTGGCTGGATTGTATGAGAAGCTGGCTGGATTGTATGAGAAGCTGGCTGGATTGTATGAGAAGCTGGCTGGATTGTATGAGAAGCTGGCTGGATATAACAAAAAACTGGCTGGATTGTATGAGAAGCTGGCTGGATTGTATGAGAAGCTGGCTGGATTGTATGAGAAGCTGGCTGGATATAACAAAAAACTGGCTGGATTGTATGAGAAGCTGGCTGGATTGTATGAGAAGCTGGCTGGATTGTATGAGAAGCCCGCTGGATTGAACAAAACACTGGCAGGATTGTATGAGAAGCTGACTGGATTGTATGAGAAGTTGGCTGGATTGAACACAAAACTGGCTGGATTGGACAAAAAACTGACTGGATTGTATGAGAAGCTGGCTGGATTGTATGAGAAGCTGGCTGGATAGAAAAAAAAACTGGCTGGATTGTATGAGAAGCTGGCTGGATTGTATGAGAAGTTGGCTGGATTGTATGAGAAGCTGGCTGGATTGAACAAATAACTGGCTGGATTGTATGAGAAGCTGGCTGGATTGTATGAGAAGCTGGTTGGATTGTATGAGAAGCTGGCTGGATTGTATGAGAAGCTGGCTGGATTGAACAAAACACTGGCTGGATTGAACAAAAAACTGGCTGGATGATGAGAAGCTGGCTGGATTGTATGAGAAGCTGGCTGGATTGTATGAAAAGCTGGCTGGATTGTATGAAAAGCTGGCTAGATTGTATGAGAAGCTGTCTGGATTGTATGAGAAGCGGGCTGGATTGAACAAAAAACTGGCTGGATTGTATGAGAAGCTGGCTGAATTGTATGAGAAGCTGGCTGAATTGTATGAGAAGCTGGCTGGATTGAATGAGAAGCGGGCTGGATTGAACAAAAAACTCACTGGATTGAACGACAAACTCACTGGATTGAGCAAGAAACTGGCTGGATTGAATGAGAAGCCAGATGAATTGAACGAGAAACTGACTGGATTGAATGACAAACTGGCTGGATTGAATGAAAAACTGGCTGGATTGAATGACAAACTGGCTGGATTGAATGACAAATTGGCTGGATTGAATGACAAACTGGCTGGATTGAATGACGAACTGGCTGGATTGAACAAAAAGACGAGGAGGTTTACCAGATGTAGATGCAGGAACACGTGAGAAGCAGAAAATCCCGGCCCACACAACCAATCAACACATCTGTTGCACTAATCACGTCATCATCTTTTGCCCAACTGTGTCGCTAGACGCCCTGGCGAAGGGGTAGTTTTCTGACGTGTGCCATCTTTGCTCATGTCATTCCGTGTTTCTTTATTGACTCACTGACACCATCTATCCATCTTTTTCGTGGTCTGCCTCTTGCTCTGCAACCCTGATGTCTGGTAATGTCGATACGAGCAGCTGGTAACTTTGGTTGCATTCTTGTCAGTTGTCCGACATATTTTATTCTCCGCTTTTCCATGCACGGTGTTCCACCTCGGCCATCTAGATTATAATCTAGATGGCCGTGGCTGCACCCATCTTCTGTCTGACTTCATCGTTTCATACTCTGTCCAGCCTTGTGACCCCGACAACCTTTCTCAAACACCTCATTTCGCATATCATGATTTTCTTCTTTTTGTGCCTTTAGTGAGGTTCTATGTCTACCTCTGGTGTGACATTACGACACTAACTACATCAATCATTAAATTAATCAATCAATCAATCAAAGCCCATCGCTCTTCTCAGTGAAAAAGCCATTGGCAACATCTCGCCAGCATGCACGGTCCTGGATTGCTCTTTCTGCCTCTCTCCAGGAGTAATCATTTGACTTGGCTTCGTTCGTTCTCAATCTCCCGCTATCAAACCCTAAAAGGGCTTAAGTAGCAGAATGTAGTCCAGAGAACGGAATGCGTTGTGTCGTAGTTTACAGCTTGACTGCGATATTTGCACCTTTCAGTCCAATACATCCGACTTCAGCAAGCATTTTTTTAGTACTGGGTTAGCATTCCCTCTTCGACCCCTTCTCCTTAGCTAGTCTGCCCTGCTGCAGCCTGTTATCCAGGATCACCGCATGGAGGTGTAAAAGGGTCTTGGCAGCTCTGTTTCGCTGCCCTGACGCTAGCAGTCAGCTCTGGGTCGCTGACCACTGCAGCTCATGCGCTGCTCAGCATCTTGATCCCGAGTAATCATTTAATTTTAGTTCCTTCCCACACTCTCTTCTCCGTGTATTTATAGGTCTACCTCTTTGCTGTTCCCATGAGGATTTCATGTAAGAGTGTCAGGCATGTTGGACTGTGCCTTCAGCAGCGTCTGTCCTTTCCAGCGTCACTAACTACATACCTACTGAAAATCTCTCACAACAGTCTCCAGTAAACGAAGAACATAGGAACGCCATACTGCCATCACCAATCTCGTTGTTGTTGTTATTGTTGTTGTTGTTATTATCCCATAGCTGCTGAGCAAGCCTGCTCTTGGCAGCTCAATGCCGTTCTAATATATATACAGGTTTTCTTCAGTTGTTTCACTGCTCCATACAGTGTGTTAAATTGTCGGCAGTGCTTGTAAGAATCTTTTCCTCAAGCCCGCAAGCGTCTTGCACTCAATGAGTGGATGTCGAACTGTTTCATCAGTATGAGAGCAATGCCTGCACAAGACCAGTTGCTGCGGATTGACGCAGTTCAAGTGACTATTGACTCTGGTATGTCCTGTTCGGAATTTTTTTGTTTTGTTTTTTTTTGTGTTTTTTTTGCGTTCGCCTTATTTATCTATTCCCCAAGGCGTGTATGCGTTACACTGTGGTTTTTATTTTGCGCCTGTCGGCCCAGTGCATCCGACTTCAGCATGCATTTTATGTAAGGGTCTGCTTCCTCCTGCATTTTCTAAGGGTTTGCTTCCCCGGGGTAACGGCCAGTGCTGTGATGGGGATCGAACCCAGCACCTTCTGGTTGTGAGCCGTGCCACTTAACCACTAGGCCACGCCGTCCCCCCTGTTCGGAATTGAAAGATAAGACTTTGATCTCTTCTAGCCTATTACCAGTTGAACAGAAGAGAGCAGGTCGTGGTCTTCAGACTGCGCACAGGCCACAATAGACTGAGGTACCACCTATTCAATAAATTGAAGATAGGTGGCACTGACGAATGCTCGTGTGGTACCGGGAAAATGACCGCTGAACATTTGCTGCAAATCTGCCCGACATACGAGGATCAGAGAAAGCAGATGTGGCCATCACCAGTGGCAACACTAGACAAGCTCTATGGCAGTATCGACAGCCTCAGGATGACCGCTGCTTTTTTCGAATAAATACAGGTTGACGTCTGACAGCGTACGAAGAAGAAGAAGAAGAAGAAGAAGAAGAAGAAGAAGAAGAAGAAGATCTCTTCTATGTAATTTATTTATGTCATCGTTACTGTTTGGCTGTGACATTTCGCTAAATACACTGCGACCTGTTGTTTCCGTGGCCCACCTGTTCATCCAGATTTCCCGAGCATTATTCTGAATAATTCGTTTTACTGTGTGGTTACTGCAGGGTCTATCCAATTGTTGTTTCGAGGCTCCTGTTTTTGCCAATCTGTCGGCCATCTCGTTCCCTAGTAGCCCACTATGTCCAGAGATACATTGCAAGTTGACATTTATCCCGTGGGCAGTGATGATGTCGTTGATCTCCACCAAGAATATCTCCTTTTTTTGAATGGGGTGTTCTTCAGCGCCTCTAGAACAGACTTGAAGTCACTAAAAATTACCAAATCCACCGTCAACAATGGTTATTGACCAATGCCGTTAGTGTACAAGATTCCGGCACAATGAGAAAAACCCACATGTGAAGGTATGGTCAGATAAGACGCTAAGTCAGAAAACAGAAATAAAAACTTACGTTACGACCTAAATATCTTCATCGGGGACAACAATTAAACAAAAATATGACCTAACAAATCATAGGGGAAGGAATGAATGCATATAACGGCAATCTGAACACATAAATGGGTGGTGATAGGTACTTAGCTGGATGGAACGTAAGTACTTGTCCCTGGTTTCTCGTCTGTGGACACGTTGGAGGCAAGATAACAAGGGGGTGAAGCAAACGAGGGGTAGTGATGGTAGAGAAAATAATAACCTCAGACTGACTATTATTTGCTTTATGTGTAATTACGCTGAAGTGGGATAGCACGCAAAGAAGAAGAAGAAGAAATAGAAGAAGAATTAGAAGAAGGAAGGAAGGAGAAAGAGCAAGGGGAGGAGACGTAGAAGAAGAAGAAAAAGAAGAAGAGGCAGAAGATGACGAGTAGGAGAAGGCGGTTAAGAAGAAGAAGACAAAGAAGAAGAAGAAGAAGAAGATGCAGAAAAAAAACAGAGGAAAAAGAAGAGGACAGAAGAAGGACAGAAAGAAGAAAGAAAAAGCAGAGGAAGAAGAAGCGTACTAATGAAGAGACAAAGGTAAGCATAAGAAACTACTGACTAAGAACAGGAAAACAGAAAACGAATTCAAATGAAGACTAGCAGCCAAAGCTTCAGGAGGTTGTCAAAAATATGAATCGATAAATGGCAATGGCGGCAGTCGTACTCTTACTAGACAAAAACAGGTAGAATCATAACGGGAAGAAACATAACGGGAAGAAACATAACAGGTGAGTCAAAGAGGGAAGAAACGTAACAGGTGAGTCATAGATGGTAAAATACCCAACAGGAAGAGTTATAGAAGGAAGAAACATAAAATGAGGACATATTACGGAAATAAAACATAACGGCAAGAAACACAACAGGTGAGTCATAGAGGGAAGAAACATAAAATGAAGACAAATTACATAATTAAATATAACGGGAAGAAACATAACAGGAAGACTCAAAGAAGGAAGAAACATGGAATATAAAAACGTAAAGAAAATAAAACAGACGGGAAGAAATATAACAGGATGAAACACAACGGGAAGAAACAGCGGGAAGAAAGAACGGGTAGAAACATAACGCGAAGAAACGTAACAAAACAGCCAAGTACGTGAAAGATTGACACCGACAAAGAAAGAGAATGGCGGGGATGGTAATGAATACCTTAGCCTATATGTAGAGAAGAGAATGCTAAGATACCGTGTTGAATGATGGCAGGAACCATAAAAAGGAATTGGAGTGTGACTGATCCAAGTTTATGTTCCAAAGAGAGAATTTGCTGCCAGAAGAGAACAGAATCAACCCAAAGACGAGTATCAGACTCTGTAGCGGTAGGTACAGATCACTATTATTCGCGTCAGGGCAGGCGACGTCAGAATAGGCAACACATTAACATGATTCGACTGTCTACTTTACCGCTGTGCACTTGTCAACGGGTTGGCGAGTTCAAAAGCAGAACTCCAGGAATGGGTCAGAAGGCTCGATGAAACAGCTCTTGGCTATGGTATGGAGATAAACGCTGGAAAGACAAAATTAACGACCAACAACGCCGAGGGCTGCAACAACAGGATAATGGCTAATGGTCAGGAACTCGAAGTGGTTGACCGTTTTAAGTATCTGGGGTCGATTGTCAGTGATGAAGGATCAAAATGTGAAGTGTTGGCCAGAATAGCACAGACAATAGCGGCGCTTGCCCGGCGTAACAAAATCTGGCAAGATAAACGGATAGCACTATTCACGAAAATCAGATTAATGCGTACACTGGTCCTGTCAATATACCTCTATGCTTGTGAGACATGGACAGTTACAGCTGACCTTCAGCGAAGGATACAGGCCTTAGAGATGAGATGTTTCCGAAGACTTGTAAACGTCACATACAGAGATCGAGTTACAAATGAGGAAATACGAGATAGAATTACAACAGCAATAGGGCCTTCTGAAGACCTCTTGGCAACTGTCAGAAGAAGGAAACTCGCTTGGTACGGTAACATATCGAGAACAAATAGTCCTGCAAATACAATCCTCCACGGAAAGGTTCAAGGCAGACGATGAAGAGGCCGTCCCAAAAAGAGGTGGGAGGACAACATAAAAGAATGGACCAATCTCCGACCAGAAGAGGCACAGGCAGCGGCCGCTGACAGAGAAGGGTGCCATTGTGTTGTGAGCATGTCTTCATGTGTGCCCCAACGACCTCACCGGTTACAGGATGACCTGATCTGACCTGACTTGTCGACCAAATAAACCAATTGCTGAGCACGTATTTGTTGATAAAAACGTAGCTAGATAATGACTCGGTGAGCGCAGCCGATGATTTTGACCTTACGGTCGCATGGCATTCGCCAGATACAACGAAAGAGCGAAAACAATTTAAAAATCAAAACGAAAAGGTAAGACATGGTGTCAAATGATGGATTCAGTTCCCCAACATTACAGGATGTGCCATGAAAATGTGAGACTATGCATTGCCAGTTATGAAATAAAGTGGACCAGACAAGAAAAGGTAAATATGGTTACACACAGATCAAAACAAATGAAACATGGACAAATCACAAGGAACACACATATACCAAGATATATATATATATATATATATATATATATATATATATATATATATATATATATATATATATATATATATAAATGTAGAGAGTATAATGTAGATCTGTATACATGCTTTATCGATTAAACCAACGTCTTGGGAAGGAAGACTAAAGTCTGGTAAGGAAAAATATACTGATCAGACATGTTAGTCAGGGTCAGGCAAAACGTTCTGGCCAAGACCATTACCTCGACTTCACAGTAGCCCTCCTTGTAAAACGGGCTGTTTTCCTGGCAGCCTGGCTAACGAGGTGAGGGATCGACGTGATCCCCGTAATAGTGACTGACACGCAGATGAAGCCAAGCATAGCAAAACCGCCTGGACCCCGGTTCACCTTCATCAGCACGCTCAGGATGTAAGGAAAGCTACTGCAGGGCGCACAAACGAGTGAACTACTCAGTGTGGGCATTCATAAACAACAAACAACAACAAACAACAACAACAAACAACAAGAATACCAACGCCTTAGACTACTAAAACTAACAGTAATTGTGGAAAATCATCATATTAATTGGGTTTCCAGGACATATAATTCACCTAAACGTGTCATTATATCAGAAACAAGAAGCTACCGTCAGCGTATCTGGGAAAACATCATATTGGTTTAAAGTACAAGCGGAGTAAGGCAGCGGTCTATCCTCTCCCCATACATATTTAACATTTATACAGAGTGCATAATGAGGATTAAAATATCAAATGTTGCGATCACTTTACAATCGGCAGATACAAGATCACTGAGCTAAGATACGCAGACAACACAGTGAAGCTGTCAAATAGTGCGGAGGTGTTAGTCCAGCTAATTACAGTCAAGAGCAGATGCAGCGAAGATCAAAACCTTTTTGTGAACATAAACAAAACAAAGATAATGACCACTGACAAAACAAGAAGTCAAAATAAACTGAAACTTGGGAGTGTGGAGAAATAGAACAGGTCACGAACTTCGAGTATTCGGGCTCCAGAATTGACAAAACAATGCCACCACCTCAACAGAAATCACAAGGAGATTGACAATGGCAATACAGAGTCGACACAACCTGAGTAAACTATGGCAGAATATCATAAATCCAATGCGTGAACATTTTGAGAACTTGTGTTTTTCCCTATGTAGCATACGGTTTAGAAACATGTCAGTTACCAAAACCTCGAGGTAGAGAATCGAGTCTTGTAATGGAAATGTTATAGAAAAACCTTTATAGTATCACGGACCGAAAAAAAGAACAAAATACTTTGGCCACATCAAAAGATACAACGGTCTTGAGAAAACGGTAATGGAAGACATGGTCCTGGCAAGAGAGACATAGGCAGACCAATAAGGCGATAGCACAAAGATGGCAAAGAATGCTTGGGCATGACTGGAGCAGGCTGGATATTTGGCAAGAGATCGAGTTTCTGTCAGACGGGATGTGATGAAAGCGACGCTCTGAAAGGGACATACAACATGATGATGATGTATATATGCATTTGTTTAAAACATCGACTAATATTGATTGGTTTTAAGACAAACCACTGCAATAATACAAAAGTAATATATAGATAGCTCGCATTTAAAAATAGAGCCGTAATGGCAAATCACACTTTATATGCAACATTTGGAAGTTGTGCAAGGCTCAACAGGACATACACGATTGAATAGCCACTTACACTGGCTAACATTGGCTCCACCATATGTGGCGTGTACGGGTAAGTAGCACAGTCATCCTAACATATAATAGAAAACTGTTATTTGCATAGCCAATTGCGTACTGAGCACTGACACAAAAAGATTAGCCTCCACACACAGCTGTCTTGAGCCTTGAAGAACAATCCACAACATGAACTACGAACTGGCCTTCACGTGCAGACGGAATAAAAAAAAATATGGCGAACGAGAAGAAGAAGAAGATGGCTGATCACAACATACTCAGACAAGACAGTTATCATATTATCGTTCCTGGCACACACAGCGCCATCATGGAAACATGAAAATACAAGCAATAAACGTAACTACAATGTTTCAAGAACAACTGCAAAAGATGAAGCGAGCTAATATTACGACACGATCTGAATACCGATGTTACACACGCAAAACGAGCGATAAATGATGGTCATAAACAATTCAGAAAGCTCACAGCTGTTCAACTAGTCAGCTCTATATTATTATGTTATCATCATAGATATATCATACAGGACTTCCTTTTTCCTTCTCTCCATTTGGAAGCCTATATTTTCGTGGTTGGAGGGATTGCGCGGCCGAATGGATCCTGGGAGAAATGCTTGTGGGAGTCCCACCTCGTAAGGGCACCCAAATCTGACAGGTCCCTGAATAGAGGCTAGGCTATAAAGCTGAGGAGCATGTAGCGCCCTATATGTTTAGCTGCTGGGTACGCTGGTGATCGGTATACGCTCTGGGTGTTACTAATCTACCCCTTCTTTATGGGTAATTGTCTCTTTCTTGACTGTTTGTGCACTATTAATCATCTACATGGATGACGTAGAGATGCAGACCACCGGACGTGACATCTCTGTCAAAGATGATGATCTTACAAGCTTCGAGGAACGTCAGATGTGTCATCATTGTAGACAGGCTGACAAAACTGATTGAGAAATCTTCTTTTTCTTCCTAGTTCGTCTTCAGAACTCGACTTCAATTACTCTAACAAAAGCAGCAGTCGACTTGAAGCTCCGTGCACTGCCCTACAGCTTCTCGTGAAAGGACACTGGCTGTTGCCAAATGCTACTTCTTTTATCGGTATAAAGTGGGCAGTGCTGCAAATTGTGTTCTACTATTATGGTGGGGGAGAGAGGAGGGAAGGGGCAGGGGATTGTGTGCCGCAGACACACAGGTCAATATTGTTTGGGAAATGATGATATATCTGGTTCGGGTGTGTATCGTGCCTGACAGGACGTGACGATCCTAGGAAATTGACACACTGGACTTCGTTATTTCGGGAATACTCGAAAGATGCGTCCAACCCGCCCACTCTGCTAGAGTTAGAGGTAGAGTCGTTGCTGAGAGGAGAGGTGCTTACTTGACAACAACGTACAGCATCAGAATGGAGATAGAGGTACTAACTTTGGCTATGACGTAGCTATCTGCTACCTCTTTAATGAGGACCGTAATCGTCTCTGGCTCACAATCACTGTCTCGGAAAATGCAGAAGGCCTGGCGGTGGCATGAGTGGATAGGTGGACATTGAGGCCTCGAACCTCTGGGAATGTGTGTGGATCTACTGTCCTGGTCATACTGGAGTTTAGGGCAATGAAAGAGACGACGTCCTGGTCTCAGGGACACCCGCAATGGGGACATTGGCAATGGATAATAGTGACATTTTGAAGCTTTTTTGGGGGGTGCAAAAAGGTTTTACTCTCTGTATTCTACTGGCTGAGGCACGCCTCTTTTCCTCTTTGACCGCAGTCAAATAGATGATATCAGTATTAACCAGTGCTTGGATATATGTGTGAGTCTGTATGCACCTATGCTGGTTAAGACGATATCAGATGTCAAACCAACCAAATTGCAATGAAAGGGTTTCACCCTGAGGGCGCGTATGAAAGTTGTGTAAGCGTGTGATTGTTGTACACAGTAGAATGGAACAGAGTGTAAGGCAAGAAGAGAGAGAGCCAGGTAAGTATTGCAGTTGATAAACGACCACCTTTTTGGATGTAGGCACTTCATACGATAATCCAGCAATAGACAGATTGCAAGATTTTGAAAGTATACGCGGGTCCTGCAGAGATGCGTCTGATAAAACGGAGCAGGAGTTTGTACAACCAGTAAGCTACAGGAACCATTAGCATCTAAACTCATCGCAATTTACTGAGAGGAACTGAACACCTATGCGTCTGCCCGGGTCAATGCTTAACAGAAGAGAATAAGGGGGACGGCGTGGCCTAGTGGTTAAGTGGCACGACTCACAACCAGAAGGTGCTGGGTTCGATTCTCATCACAGCACCGCCGTTACCCCGGGGGAAGCAAACCCTTAGAAAATGCAATAGGGAGCAGACCCTTACATAAAATGCTTGCTGAAGTCGGATGCACTGGGCCGAAAGGCACAAAATAAAAACCACAGTGTAACGAACACCCGCCTTGGGGAATAGAGAAATAAGGCGAACGCAAAAAAAATAAAAAAAATTACAGAATAAAATCTACTTTTACCCGAAAGACGTGAAACTGTCAAGCGCTACTAGTTCACAGATAAAGGTATTATAGCATCATTGCCCAAGTAGTCCGCCGGCGTCTTTGTGTAGGACAATGATAAGAATAGCACCACTGCCCCACAGAGAACATGTCGTAAGTGGCGACTAACTGTGCGACATGCATAACACCGGCCATAGTTAGGTGGTTTGTTTAGAGCAGCATAGATGGCGCCTAACAGGCTGCAGGTCTACTTTGCGCTAGTGTTTGGGTCTATTTAGATTGACTCGCACATCGCTTAACCACCCTCCATAAACGTTTGTCCCAACGAAGCGGAGTATTAAGCTGCTCGAACCTAGCCCACTAAGCAGGAATCCCTTCTCCCGGCTACATCCAGCTTATATCAGTACTGGGACCTGCACAGGGGCATATGCCCCTGTAGAAGTAAAGGTCGACTAAGAACTAAGAAGAAGAAGAATTAATAGAACCAGAAACGAATATATTAGGAGACAAGTACACCACCAGTGATACACCTCATCAGGAGACAACAAACACATTTATTTTTTTTTTAGTCAGAGTGGTGAATTCTTGGAATGCACTACCGCAGGATGTAGTGGAAGCAGAGTCAGCTAATGCATTCAAAAATAGATTGGATGACCACAGTAATTTCACTATCGATGGAGGGGAATAAACTGGTTGTATACAGACAGCAGGGGTCAAGATGTTGAGCAGTGCATGAGATGCAGCGGTTAGCGACTCATAACTGGTCGCTAGCGTCAGGGGCAACGAGCCGCAGCTGCTAAGACCCTTCTACACCTCCACGCAGTGATTGTAGATAACAGGCTGCAAACAGGGCAGACTGGCTAAGGAAAAGGGATCGAAGAGGGACAGTTAGCCCGGTACTAAAAAATGCCTACTGAAGTCGGATGTGTCGGACAGAAAGGTGCAAATATCGTAGTTATCTGTAAACTACGATACAACTCATTCCTTTCTCTGGACAACATCCTGCTACTTGTAAACCCCTTTTCGGGGGATTGGCATCGTGAGATTGAGAACGAACTAAGAAGAAATTCAACTTTGACGCCAAATGAAGCACTTTTCAAGTCAGAAGGCTCATGAGTGCTGTCAAATAGACATTACTGCGAGGTCCTCCGTGTTCAGGCAGACAATGACAGGCAGACAATGACAGGCAGACAATGACATGCAGACAATGACAGGCAGACAATGACAGGCAGACAATCAGAGAGTTTGGAGCAGAGTGAATACCACAGGCAACTGGGGACTACTTGTGCCCGTATTGTCCTATAAATTTCAGCACTCCCATTGGCTTGATCAGTAACGAGCTCAGTCATATACTCAAGGACGCGCAGTATCTTCTCCTTCTTCTTCGTACGCTGTCAGACGTCAACTTGAATTTGTTCGAAGAAAGCAGCTGTCATCCTGAGGCATGTCGACACTGGCATAGAGCTTGTTCTCGTATGTCGGGCAATTTTGCAGCAGATGTTCAGCGGCCATTTTCCCTGTACCACAGGTGCATTCGTCAGTAGCACATATCTTCAGTTTATTGAATAGATGGTACCTCAGTCTGTTGTGGCCTGTGCGGAGTCTGAAGACCACGACCTGCTCTCTTCTGTTCAACTGTTAATAGGCATCATTGTTTGTGTAGCCAGTATGTTCTGTATCCCATTTGGCCATGTATCTGGCCCTAATTAACCTTTTGGACTCTTCGTAGGTCACACTAGAATCTATCTTGCACCTTCTTTTGCCAGTCTGTCTGCCTCCTCGTTGCCTTGGATGTTACAGTGGGATGGAACCCACTGTACCACTACTCTTTTGGACTTGGACTGCTGGCATAATTGACAGAATACTGCTCTTATGTCATTAAGTTCTGTATTTTTCTGGCTTTTTAGTGCTAAGGACGCAGTATGCCATGGATGATGTTGGTGATACTAATCGACGTCGACATACAAACTATTATTAGTATTATTGTTTCATATAAATATAATATCCAGATACTTCAGTAAATCAACTACCTCGGGTCTATCATCACGGACAACCTTTCACTGGACGCAGAGCTGCAAAAGATATTAGGAAGGACCTCATCAGCACTTGCCTGGCTCTCACAGAGTGTGGAATAATACTATGGTGACCATATCCAAAAAGGTTGATGTGTACAGATCATGTGTCATTAGTACCCTGCTCTATGCCAGCGAACGTGGACTCACGTGAAAGAAGGCTAACCACTTTTTATATGCGCTGCCTGAGACGCATACTTGGAATTTCAAAGAGTGACAGAGTGACTAACATCGAAGTGTTGGACCGGGATCAAGATGCTGAGCAGCAAATGAGCTGCAGTGGTCAGCGCCCCATAGCTGACTGCTAGCGTCAGGGCCAGCGAACCATAGCTGCCAAGACCCTTCTATACCTCCGTGGGGTGATCCCGAATAACAGGCTGCAGCAGGGTAGACTGGCTAAGGAAAAGGGATCGAAGAGGGAATGCTAACCCGGTACTAAAAAAATGCTTGCTGAAGTCGGATGTGTTGGACCGAAAGGTGCAAATTTCGCAGCCAGGCTGTAAACTACGACACAACGCATTCCGTTCTCTGGACTACATTCTGCTACTTAAGCCCTTTCAGGGTTTGTAGTGGGAGATTGAGAACGAACGAACGAAGAAGAAGAAGAAGAAGAAGAAGAAGAAGAAGAAGAAGAAGAAGAAGAAGAAGAAGAAGAAGAAGTGGTGGACCGTGCAAAGATTGTCAGTTAAGTTACGATCTCCCACCAGCACAGGCTTGGTCACGTGTTCAGAATGGAGGATGACGAATACCAAAAGATAACCTATACGGAGCTCTGACCACGGGCAGGTAACAGAGGTAGACCCTTCCTCGGCTACAAAGATGTTTGCAAGCGTGACAAAAGGCGTTGGATATGAACACCTGTAACTGGAAGGAACTTGCCAAAAAACAGACCCGGCTGGAGACATGCTTTGTGTGTTGGTCTGCAGGCAGGGGAAGACAAGATGCGTGAAGATGCAGACTCCAAACGTGTGCGACGAAAGCAAGGGCAACAACTCAATATCCCATCTCTGAAGTTCATTGTCTCTCAAGACTGGCAGGATGCCATTCAATCAATCAATCAATATATATATATATATATATATATATATATATATATATATATATATATATACAGGGCTTATCAAAAGTCTGTGACACGCAAACAATTTTGCTTGACGAATAAAAAAAATAAGTTTTTAATCGTTAAATACCTTTTTAATCCCTTCTACATAAAGACTCCCGCACGATTATTCCTGATATTACGGTCCGAACAGATTGTACATAAGCTAGTTTATCATGGTGAATCTAAATGGACCAGCACTGCCACAATTTAAACTTACTAAAGCCATCGATAAATGGTACTACAATGCTAAAACTATCAAAAATGTCCAAGGGCACACACGCAATGCCTCTGACAGCAGTGCATTTTTTTCTTAAGAAAAAATAGGCAAATACTGTGTAAGTAATACAATATATTTTGGTTTGGTAAGTATTGCTTTGTAGAAATAAAGGTGAATTAGTGCCTAGTGTAAATGTGTTAACAGATTGCATGACTGTCATCCAACCAAGCTGGTGGCATTTTTGACTGTCTGGTGAGCCTCCCTAAAATTTGTAAAGCCCTGTGTATATGTGTAGATATATATATATATATATATATATATATATATATATATATATATATAGAGAGAGAGAGAGAGAGATATGTATATATTATATGAGGCAGCGTTGCCTACGGGGTGAGACGTATGTGTACCAATGCCAACGCACAAGGTTCGATTCTCGCCGTATCCTATTTGGTTAATACTGTTGTTTTTTCACATATGGAAAGTAATTGCAACCTACCACAATGCACACCTGTCAAGAAACTCTCATTACACCTAAATATGTTTGCAGTTATAGGAAGCCATTTTCTGCAAAGGACACGCTACTTATATTTATATTGCTTGGCTTCGTTCATTCTCAATCTCCTGCTACCAAACACTGAAAGGGCTTAAGTAGCAGAATGTAGTCCAGAGAACGGAATGCGTTGTGTCGTAGTTTACAGCTTGACTGCGATATTTGCGCTTTTCGGTCTAACACATCCGACTTCAGCAACCATTTTTTGAGTACCGGGTTAGCATTCCATCTTCGATTCCTTCTCCTTAGCCAGTCTGCCCTGCTGCAGCCTGTTATGCAAGATCACTGCGTGTGAGGTGTAGAAGGGTCTTGGCAGCTTTGATTCGCTGGCCCTGACACTAGCAGTCAGCTATGAGTCGCTTACCACTGCAGCTCATGCGCTTCTCAGCATCTTGATTCCTATATATATATATATATATATATATATATATATATATATATATATATATATATATATATATATATACACACACACACACACAATGGTCCAATTCAGAGTAATAAAATATTATATATATATATAAAATCTCCTTTGATTTAAAAATAGAAAGATATTGTCGACTTTTTTTCATCGCTTCTCTTCTACCATGATTGTGGTGCTTTTCTTTTGCTTTTTGGTGGCGCCTAGTTTCCCCAGAACTGGATAGGCCACCCCCGTGGCCAAGTCTCCGTCATCCCTCCATACGACATACATGGCAGGATACAGCGCTGCTGTTCTGCACCACTACCGGAAAACTGCAGCACAAGGCCGACAGAATAAATTATCGATATGCCAATTTGGAACCACTTATAAAGAAAGTGATCCTTTTTTACATTTCCAAAGCTGCACTTCGATTTTAAAAAAAACAACAACACTTCATCATGAAAGAAACATGCTTCACAAATAAAGACAAATTCTACGGAACATCGAGATGGGCTGGCTGCACAAAATTTGAGAATCCCTGATCAACAGTAATTCTTTGTTCCGGGAAGGCTCTCAGAATGTGGTTATACAGAAGAATGTACTGCATTTTATGGAAAGAGAAACAAACAAATAGCGATGTCCTGAAGAGAGAGGGCGTGAGTAGAGAACTATGGACAGACCATTTTGCCTCTTGTCATATAATAAGACACGATACTTTATTGACAACAATACAGGAGAGAAAGGATGAAGGTAAGCGGACAAGAGGTGAGCAGTGCCATAAGTAGGAGACCTACATATATAGGTCCTGAGCACCAGGGTAAGGCTGACGTTAGTGTCACAGGACTAGTTTCTTACTTCTCTGTCGATCGTCATCGATTCGCCCAAGAGAACAGACTTATCTCCAGCATTGATTGCCTCCAACCACATGGCATTAATATCTTCCTTATCTTTTCTTAAAATCTCATACTGGCCCCCATCTATTTGCCTTCCTCCCCTACCCCTTCTTATATCAGTCTCCTACCCCCGACCCGGCTTATATCACTTTTTTTTCTACATCCCACTTGGATCACTATTTTGTCTTTTCCAAATTTGGCCGTCACTGGTTTATCCGGCCCTTCCCCCTCACTTCTTACGCTCTCCTGGCCACCTTATTTGACCGCAGTCATTCATTTATAGGCAAGCTTTCGAACCGACCTATCGTGATGGAAAACACTATATTAGATAAGTAAACCATTGTTTCTTATATGTTAACATCCATCATACATGTTTGTTACCCTTCTTCTATGATTTGCTAGTTCAGCATTGTTGTTTTCTGTTGTCCCTGATTAAGACCTATTGGTCGTAATGTAGGCTTTGTTCGTGTTCTCGTCTCGGTACGGTATCTGACCATATTCATTTTTTAAATTTTGATTAAACATTTGAATCAATTTTTAAAAAAATGTACATATAGGTTTTTCTCACCATAAGTAAAACAGCAACATTAAAACAGGGACTAATGTCAGTCAGTCTGGCAGAGTGTACCACAAAGAAAAGAGGAACAAATGTCAGTCTAGAAGAGTGTACCATAAAGAAAAGAGGAACTAATGTCAGTCTGGCAGAATTACCACAAAGAAAAGAGGAACTAATGTCAGTCTGACAGAGTGTACCACAAAGAAAAGAGGAACTAATGTCAGTCTGTCAGACTGTACCACAAAGAAAATAGGAACTAATGTCAGTCTGGAAGAGTGTACCACAAAGAAAAGAGGAACTAATGTCAGTCTGGCAGACTTACCACAAAGATAAGAGGAACTAATGTCATCTGGCAGACTTACCACACAGAAAAGAGGAACTAATGTCAATCTGACAGAGTGTACCACAAAGAAAAGAGGAACTAATGTCAGTCTGACAGACTGTACCACAAAGAAAAGAGGAACTAATGTCAGTCTGACAGACTGTACCACAAAGAAAAGAGGAACTAATGTCAGTCTGGCAGACTGTACCACAAAGAAAAGAGGAACTAATGTCAGTCTGGAAGAGTGTACCACAAAGAAAAGAGGAACTAATGTCAGTCTGGCAGACTTACCACAAAGAAAAGAGGAACTAATGTCATCTGGCAGACTTACCACACAGAAAAGAGGAACTAATGTCAATTTGACAGAGTGTACCACAAAGAAAAGAGGAACTAATGTCAGTCTGGCAGAGTGTACCACAAAGAAAAGAGAAACTAATTTCAGTCTGACAGATTGTACCACAAAGAAAAGAAATAGAGGATATTGGAGGTCCATTGCAGCCAACTTTCGTTGCGGAGACGGCACATGGATTGAATTCCTTCCTTGCATGTCGTAACAGGCTACAAACGAAGATTGTGGTGGGACTGGAAACTTCACCCTGCACAGGCTAATCTCATAAAACTGCACAGAAAATGCCTCAAATTACATTTTCATTTGCGGACGTCGTGGTCTAGTAGTTAAGTAACACGGCTCACAAGACGAAGGTGGTGGTATCGTTCCCCATCACAGCAGCGGCCTTTACCCCGGGGAAGCAAACCCTTAAAAAGTGCGGGAGGAAGCAGGCCCTTGCATAAAATGCATGTCTAAGTCGAATGCACTGGGCTGTCAGGCGCAAAATAAAAACCGTAGAGCAACGCACACCACCTTGGTAAATAAAGAAATACGGCGAACGAAAAAAAAGAATGTCATAAAGGTTATAGTATCATGTCCTTTGCAGAACGTCGCTTCTTACAACCGACAAACTATTTGGGCGTTATACATTTCTTGGCATGTGTCCGGTACGGTAGTCGTTGTTGTTATTTAATGTCCACGATCAGTATGTTTTATGGGACTCAGTGGTCTCGAGGTAAGGTGTTCCTCTCGGGTGCTGGAGGTCGTGGGTTCAAATTACGATGGAAACCAGGATTTTTTCATGTTATCACCCGGTAACAAATTTTCCTGATCTCTGAGTAGTGAGATCAGATAACTGTGCACAAATTGTTTTCATTTACGCTTACACCACCACCAATCCCCAGAATATGTGATCGTATAATCCAGGGGTTACCAACCTAACTATTGGTAACATATGTTGTTATTGACATGGGATGTTCCCAGCGGATTTTCGCCTGACAAAAAAAAAAAAAAAAAGAAACGAAGAAGGCAACACCTCCCCACGACGTATAACTACAAAAGGGGACAGACCGACAGACATCTTTGCTTTTTTATGCGCCCTGAAAAAGATGTTACGGGGTGAATCCCCCAGTGAAATTATTCTTCAATCTGTATGCTACAAGCTTTTATTTAACTTGACACGACCGTTGTCCGTTTGCATGGACTTCTATTTCTCCTATTTTAACCAACGTCCCCATAACTTAAAAAGCTAAAATTGTCTTCACAGCCATTTAGCTAAAGCGAGTTGCCCATCACAAGAGAAAATGGTGACATCATGTGACGGTTTTGTCTCGATGATCTAACTGTCGCTGTATTTTTTGTTTTATAGTGCGAAAGAAACTGCGCTGGTCATAAACCTCACTCTCTAGTCCCGAGCTACCTTTAACCAGTAGCAAAACATAAATCAAGACGACTGGAGGTAACTCAAGATGCAGGCACTCTGGTCCCATCTCCTTTGAGAAGAAGGGGTCGCTTCAAACATGCAGGATTCGATCGCGCACCGTTTCAGTCCATCGCTTTGAAAGACGAGCGCTTTACCTCTGGATCACAGTCTCTACTAGTGCGGTGGGTTAAATCTGTACCAAAAAAAAAACGTGGTTTATTTTTATATTTACTATCGTCAACAGTGAGGACAGCAACTTCAAGTGCATTCGAACAGATACACGCGCTCATTGAGTGAGTGAACAATCATGAACCATCTGAAGCAATCATTGAAGACACAGTCGAACACATCGACTTGACCGATGACTATTTTCGAAGAGTAAAGTCGGCAATAAATGATGTTGTTGGTTTTTTTGTAATCTGTTTGCCTCCCTGTATTTTACTGGCGGAGGCACGGCCCTTTTCACCCCCCCCCCTCCCCCGCCCCCCCCCCCCACCCGGATCGCAGTCTTTTAGGTGATATCAGGACGTATTAACAAGTGTTTGAGTGCACTATTGCGTCTGTATGTGCCTATGCTAGTTAGAGCGCTCTCAGAGTTTAACCAAAGCAAAGAGCAATAGAAGGACCTCACCCTGAGGGCACTGGTGAAAGTTGTGTAAGAGTGTACTTGTTTGACTGCGTAAAATTAAACAGAGTGTGAGGTAAGAACAGAGATGTGCCTAAAACAAATTACACTCCTGATAACCAACAAATACAAAAATAAATAACCAATTCACAAAATAAACGCCAAAAACCAATTACACTCACGTAGGTCAAACATTCAATTTTCTAGTGTAAAGAAAAACTTTCACCGATAAAAAAAACGTTGCTTTTAATATTTACAAGTTTACAGTCGAGTGATTTCAGCGTTAATTACACATTTTTCGCTTACGTTAATTTCTTCAGATAAGTCATGGACATCTGTAGTCTAAACTATAGATGGCCATTTATAGGTCGTCAGATTCTGGTGTTTTGTTGTTGTATTACCTCTCATTTTATTGCAGCTCAAACCTGTGTTAACTTGGCTATGTTTATCATTATTGATTCATCGTTGTTATAATTATCTTATTGTTTTCACAGAAATCCAGTTTAACTTTACCTGCTGTGTCAATTGGTTCCTCCCCACGCACGATCGTGTAGATTGAAATGTCCTACTGCCAGTGTCCTATTGCGCATTGTGACACTGATTGCAGTCATGTCTTTAATGTGTAAATTACATTTCGGGCTAAATACATCTATTATTTGTGGGCTCTCTGTTCACTAAACAATCATTCTGGATGTTACCTCTCGGCTACCATTACCCATTTTCCTTTATCTTTATTATTTCTAATGTAAGTGAAAACCTGTGCGTTGGTGTCAGGAGTATTTTATGTTCTACAAAAACTATTTAGGTATAATTGTCCTGGAGATTTTCTTACAGCATCTGTGCGCGTATTATTGGTAGTGGGGCGCATACTATTGGTAGTGGGGCGCATACTATTGGTAGTGAGACACATACTATTGGTACTGGGGCGCATACTATTGGTAGTGGGGCGCATACTATTGGTAGCGGGGCGCATACTATTGGTAGTGGGGCGCATACTATTGGTAGTGGGGCGCATACTATTGGTAGTGGGGCGCATACTATTGGTAGTGAGACACATACTATTGGTAGTGGGGGGGGGGCGCATACTATTGGTAGTGGGACGCATACTATTGGTAGTGGGGGGCATACTATTGGTAGTGGGGGGGGGGCATACTATTGGTAGTGGGACGCATACTATTGGTAGTAGGGGGGGGGGGCATACTATTGGTAGTGAGACACATACTATTGGTAGTGGGGCGCATACTATTGGTAGTGGGGCGCATACTATTGGTAGTGGGGGGGGGGGCATACTATTGGTAGTGAGACACATACTATTGGTAGTGGGGCGCATACTATTGGTAGTGGGGCGCATACTATTGGTAGTGGGGCGCATACTATTGGTAGTGGGGCGCATACTATTGGTAGTGGGACACATACTATTGGTAGTGGGACACATACTATTGGTAGTGGGACATATACTATTGGTAGTGGGACACATACTATTGGTAGTGGGACACAACCTATTGGTAGTGGGGCGCATACTATTGGTAGTTGAAAACATATTCTTGGTAGTGGGGAGCAAAATTGTTCAAGCTTTTATTAATTCTTGATTTGACGTATCGATTCTTCAAACCGTGTTTGTCATTCCTCATTTAACAGTTTGTCTCTTGTTCCTGTTCCTTGAAGTGTGTTTTACCTGTCCCTGACTAACATAGTCTGATCAGTATGTTTTACCTGTCCCTGACTAACATAGTCTGATCAGTATGTTTTACCTGTCCCTGACTAACATAGTCTGACCAGTATGTTTTACCTGTACCTGATTAACATAGTCTGACCAGTATGTTTTACCTGTACCTGATTAACATAGTCTGATCAGTATGTTTTACCTGTACCTGATTAACATAGTCTGATCAGTATGTTTTACCTGTACCTGATTAACATAGTCTGATCAGTATGTTTTACCTGTACCTGATTAACATAGTCTGATCAGTATGTTTTACCTGTACCTGATTAACATAGTCTGATCAGTATGTTTTACCTGTACCTGATTAACATAGTCTGACCAGTATGTTTTACCTGTACCTGATTAACATAGTCTGATCAGTATGTTTTACCTGTACCTGATTAACATAGTCTGACCAGTATGTTTTACCTGTACCTGATTAACATAGTCTGATCAGTATGTTTTACCTGTACGTGATTAACATAGTCTGATCAGTATGTTTTACCTGTACCTGATTAACATAGTCTGATCAGTATGTTTTACCTGTACGTGATTAACATAGTCTGATCAGTATGTTTTACCTGTACCTGATTAACATAGTCTGATCAGTATGTTTTACCTGTACCTGATTAACATAATCTGGTCAGTATGTTTCACCAGGTCCTGACTAGGATAATCTGGTCAGTATGTTTCACTAGAACCTGACTAACATAATCTAGTCAGTATGTTTCACCAGGTCCTGACTAACATAATCTGGTCAGTATATTTCACCAGGTCCTGACTAACATAATCTGGTCAGTATGTTTCACCAGGTCCTGACTAACTCATGATCTTCCCATCATACAGATAGCCTAAGTGGCGTCTTCAGAGTTGGAAACCCGTGAAGAGACTTAACATCTTCAACCTGGGTAGCCGGGCCCCATGTGGGAATGTTTTTCTAGGGCTCTAAAAGTCGGCTGATTGACACACAGTTCTGCATAGAACCAGTGGATGATAAATGGGCCTTTCTAAAGCATGCAGTCTACTCTAACGCTTCTGAGTATTTGGGTCATACAGCTGGAAGAAACCAAAACTGGTTTTGTTTCTTTATTTATAATTTTGTTTTCGTTCGCCTTATTTCTCTATTCCCCAAGGCGGATGTGCGTTGCGCTGTGGTTTTTATTTTGCGCCTGTCGGCCCATTGCATCCGACTTCAGCATGCATTTTATGTAAGGGTCTGCTTCCTCCTGCATTTTCTAAGGGTTTGCTTCCCAGGGGTAACGGCCGGTGCTGTGATGGGGATCGAACTCAGCACTTTAGAGTTGTGAGCCGTGTCACTTAACCACTAGCTCACGCCGTCCCCTAACTGGTCTGATAAAAGCGATGAGGTTATTTAGAGGTTATTTAGAGGTTATTTAGACTGCTGGATGAAAAACATCGTTAATTAACACTTCATCAAGACGAGCCGTTCTCATCTTCCAAAAAGACAGCTTTCGCCGATATTCGTAGGACTGTCCCGTACCAGTCGAGGGATATGCAGACTCCAGGCTCAACTGTCAATTCAACTCAGCCGGGGATCAAGAGGCTGAGCAGTGCATGAGCTGCAGTGGTCAGCGACCCATAGCTGCCAAGAAACTTTTATAGCTCCACGCGGTGATCCTGGATAACAGGCTGCAGCAGGGCAGACTGGCTAAGGAGAAGGGATCAAAGAGGGAATGCTAACATGGTACTAAAAAAATGCTTGCTGAAGTCGGATGTGTTAGACAGAAAGGTGCAAATATCGCAAGTCACGCTGTTAACTACGACACAACGCATTCAGTTTTCTGGACTACATTCTGCTACTTAAGTCCGTTCAGAGTTTGGTAGCGGGATATTGAGAACGAATGAAGCCAAGCCAAGTCAAACTCAGCACAATGTCGATACAAACAATTCAAAACTATTTTACGAAGCCCTGAAGGCGATCTATGGTCTCATGTTTTTTCATTTACCTCATGTCCTTAAAGCTGACTGCATGCACTGATGAGCTTCAAAGTCGACATTCTGCAGCGATGTTCAAAGCAATTCAGCGATTTCCTGAACTGTCCATCCACTATCAGGGAATTTACCATAGCACGCATGCCTCAAGTTGCAGTCAATGACAGACTTGGTATCCCGCCCAGTACAGGTAAGCTATCAGCCTGATATCCAGAGGCAAAGTCTCTGGGTCATATGCTATTCCTGCTGAGCTTTATAAAGCAGAAATCCCTGTGCTGCTACGCAAACTAACATATATCTTTCTCTCAGTTTGGAATACATTTCATGTGCCGCAGGAACTGAAAGATACCACCGTTGTCCACATGAACAAGCACAAGGGCAATCGTCAATCTTGTGCTAACAACACGGGAATCTCCCATATGTTGATCGCTCGACAAATTCTAACTCGAGTATTGCACAATCGCTTAACAACTCATCTCGAGCAGAAGTTACTCCCTGAGAGTCAATGGGGTTTCCTAGCTGGTCGCGGGACAGTTGACAGGATTTTTGCAGCTCGTCAAATCCATGAGAAATGTGAGGTACAGCATCGTGTACACTGTTTCTGTTGGTCCGACAATGGCCTTTTAAGCCGTCAAATCGTGGAAAATCATGGCAAAATTTGATTGCCCCGAAAAATGAATCACAGTTGTCCGTCCATATCATAATGGCATGTCGGCCCCTGTACTGAATGAGGGTCAACTCTCTGCAGCATTCTCAGTAATAAATAGAGTCAAACAGGGTTTGAGCTGGACCCAACGCTCTTTAACATGGTATTTGCAGCTATGCTTTCTAATGCTACACGTGACTGTGACACTGGCATAGAGATAAAATACCGGACAGATGGGTAGCTGTTCACTCTGAGGCGCCTAAAGTTCCTTGCAAAAGTGAAAGAAGCAACAAACTTAAATCTCCTATATACTGATGACTGCGCCATTAACATCTGCTCAGAACAGGACTTGCATGTAACAATGAACGAGTTTTAAACTGTGTGCAATGGAACGGCGTGAGCTAGTGGTTAAGTGACACGACTCACAACCGAAGATGCTCGGTTCGAGCCCCATCACAGCACCGGCCGTTATCACAAAGGATGCAAACCCTTAGAAAATGCAGGAGGAATCAGACCGTTACATAATATGCATGCTGAAATCGGTCGCCCTGGGCCGACAGGCGCAAAGAAAAACTACAGTGCAAAGCACACCGCATTGGGGAATAGATAAATAAGGCGAATGCAACAAACAAACCAACAAATGTGTGCACTAACTTTGATCCTACGGTCAAAACAAGAATACGTGGGTAATGTTTCTACCTGCGGCCGGGGAGCACTAACACAAACCAAACGTCACTGTACAGGGACATCGCCAACAAGTAGTTGATAAATTGACTTACCTTGGTACCACTATCACCAGAGAAGCGAGTATTGACTCTGAGGTCCACAATAGGATTTCCAAGGCGAGTGCTGGTTTGGAAGACTACTAGCAAACGTTTGGGACCAGAATCAGTGTCACCATCAAGTTCAATATGCATTGTGCTGTTGTGCTAACCACCCTTCTGTTGGCATGCTAAACATGGACAGTTTCCGGAGTCAGCTCATGATCGGTTGGCAGGATAGAGTGCCAAACTCTGTGGACCTCATGCGGGCGATGGACCTTATGCGGGCGATGGACCTCATGCGGGCAAGACTCTCTGGCATGGCTACGCTGCTGCAGAGAGCCCAGATCAGAAGAATAAGGTATGCTGTTCGCATGTCAGATGAATAAGGCATGCTGTTCGCATGTCAGATGAATAGGGCATGCTGTTCGCATGTCAGATGAATAAGGCATGCTGTTCGCATGTCAGATGAATAAGGCATGCTGTTCGCATGTCAGATGAATAAGGTATGCTGTTCGCATGTCAGATAATGCATTCCTAGGATTCTGTTGTATGGTAAGTTCAGGACAGAGCAGCGTTTGCAGGAGAGGACAAAAGAAACTATTCAAAGACATTCTAAAAGTGTCTTTTAATAGTTTCTCCGAGTTTGCTCCAAACCGCTTAGCCTGGCACATTGCAATCACACAAGTTGCGTGCATTGCTGGATAGAGAACCATTATTGCAGAGCAGGACAATCGAGCTGCACGAAAGGACACAATGCAAGACGGCCTAATTACTAACGCTGTGTGTTTGAAGTGGCCATGATTAACATAGTCTGAACAGTATGTGGGTCTCCTGGCTTTGACTAACAAAGTCTGGTTGGTATGTTTAACACAATCATGGTTAAAATAATTTTACCAGTATGTTTTACCTGGCACTGACTAAAATAATCTGATCAGTATGTTTTGCCTGACCCAAACTAAAATAATCTGAACAGTATGTTTAGCCTGGCCCTGACTAAAAATAATTTGATCAGTATGTTTTGCCTGGCCCTAACTAACATAGTCTAATTATAGTTCGTCTTTTAATTTTTAAACAAGGTTACAAAAATTTTCTACTAAACTGCATGTCAGATCCAAATATGTTTTGCATGCAGCCTTAAAATATACATGACGTTATGGAAATATTTTTTTCTCTAATAAATATTATGTATTATGACAAATTTATTCATTAGGCTATATTAAAAGCAACCTCAGTGAATTGGGCATCATTTTTTACATGTTTAAGGTACACACACAGTCGTGCTGTTTTGAAAATATATGTCTTGTCCTTCAAATTCATTCAGAAAAAACAAGTTCTTAATTATCTTGTGCGCCAATTAGACACTTTGTCGAATGCGGAAAACAGCAAACGTCATTCATACGAAACTGTCGTTTAGGTAAAGGCGTATCAGAGTATCATAGTTTGTGATGAGGTTATTGTGGTATATAGTTGCTTTTTCAATACTTAAATTCATATACATTTCTAAATGAGTTTGATAGGCACATTTATAACGATGCAGGATGTTACCGTTTTATTATGCACATTTGTCCGCGGGATATCTAATATGGATAATTTATATTGCGATGTTCATGACCCAGAAAAACGTAATTGGCGCTTGGTCTGGACAGATTGGACTGGACTCAGTTCACTCATATCAAGGAAGGAATAGGACATTTGACGATTTGGACACAGATGTCATAAAACGGGAGCTTTGAAAATGTTGACGAAAAATCAACTTGTTTCTCTCCGCAAACTAAAACTCACATTGCAATCCGACTGCAGTATTGAAATTTCTAAAAGTACTCTTTGGCCGTTTTTACATTCAAGAAAACTTCAGGCGGCAGGAATATTGTGTATGTGAAAAGCCCCATTTGATTGCTGTCAGAAGCGAATACCTGAGACAGGTACGCGAACGGCGAAGGCAAGGCTATAATATTGTATACTTGGACGAATCCTGGGTCACTGCTCACAACACTTATGGTAAAGAATGGCAATCAGTTGACGGTGAACAGAAAAGACCATTTCCAAGTAGCAAAGAGCAGCGCATTATACTAACGTATGCTGAAAGCAGTGAAAATGGACTTGTCTATGAGGCTGGACTTATTTTCCAATCAAAAAGTACGGACGGTAGAGACTACCACACTTAAATGAATTAACAAATTTTCAGACACTGGGTGACGAATGGTTTGCTTTCAATTCTGGATAGACCACCATGCCTAGTAATGGATAATGCATCCTATCAATATGCAGTATCAGAGGAAGACAAAATAACAACTGCAACAAATACAAAAACTCAAATTATGACAAAGCTAGCTAAGGAAAAAGTTAATTTCGACAACACGCATTTGAAGCCCGAGTTGTTGCAGCTTGTGAGAAAGGCAAATAAGACAAAGGTGTATCATATTGACAAAATTATCATGCACATCTAAACCCTACAGAGCTTGTACGGGCTAAACTCAAAGGACAAGTTGTCGAACCTAAGAGGACATTTAAAATGTGTGATGTTGAAGTGCTGACACGTGAGTAACTTTCAAAAATAGAAATTCAGTTCTGGAAGAAGTGTGTTGAACATGTGCTCCGGGAGGAAGACCATTACTGGCAACGATATGGATTACAATTTGTCCATCCAGTAATAATTATCAACCTCTTTGGGTCGACAGATTTGGAATGATTAATATTATCTTTTGGGGACATACTGATTAGCAGACTTGGATGAATTAGCGTATGTTTATCAAAACAATTAAGTGTACATACAATGACAACATAGAGATTTCAAAATTCAAATGTTTTAAGCAACAAAAAATTAGCTGCGCAGTTGATACAACGTTGGAGGTCTAATGGTTACCGAAGGGCTATACTAACTGTTGCATATTGGTGCCATTTTTAAGATTGTACATTAAGGGCAACACAAACAATCAATTGATCCATCAAGACATTAAGGAGATACGCATATGAACAAAATAGGACGAGAAATTAAGCTGCGTACTGTAAATTATTAAAATGTAATGCCATTTCTTTGCAATGGTCCTAACACATCAAAGGAATTCGCCGATGTGCAACATTCTTAACATCTATGGACTAAATCTTAATGTCAATGTTTTAGCGTCATGGATATTCTAAGGCTGCATGCGAAATATCATTTGGATCTGACATGCAGTTAAATATAAAATTGCTTCGGACCTTGTGTGTGAATTAATTGACGGACTTTAGTATGTTTTGCCTGACACTGACTAAAATAGTATAATTAGTATGTTTATTCTGACACTGACTAAAATAGTATAATTAGTATGTTTTGCCTGACACTGACTAAAATAGTCTAATTAGTATGTTTATCCTGACACTGACTAAAATAGTCTAATTAGTATGTATTTCCTGACACTGCCTAAAATAGTCTAATTAGTATGTTTATCATGTCCCTGACTAAAATAGTCTAATTAGTATGCTTATCCTGTTCCTGACTAAAATAGTCTAATTGGTATGTTATCCTGTCCCTGAATAAAATAGTCTAATTAGTATGTTTATCCTGTCCCTGACTAAAATAGTCTAATTAGTATGTGTATCATATCCCTGACTAAAATAGTATAATTAGTATGTTTATCCTGTCATTGACTAAAATAGTCTAATTAGTATGTTTATCCTGTCCCTGACTAAAATAGTCTGATCAGTTGCTTTTCCCTGACCCGATGCTGCTGCTAGCAATTGTCAATAAATTGGTGAGTAAAGTTGTCAAAAAGCAACTATCTGTAAAATGATGTAAAGTTGTGAAATTGCAACTATCTAAAAATGAAGGTGCAAAATTGTAAAATACAACTATCTGTAAATTATGTGAGGTAATTAAGCTACAACTATCTGTAAATTATGTCAGGTAATGAAGCTACAACTATCTGTAAATTATGTCAGGTAATGAAGCTACAACTATCTGTAAATTATGTCAGGTAATGAAGCTACAACTATCTGTAAATTATGTCAGGTAATGAAGCTACAACTATCTGTAAATTATGTCAGGTAATGAAGCTACAACTATATGTAGATTATGTCAGGTAATGAAGCTACAACTATATGTAGATTATGTCAGGTAATGAAGCTACAACTATATGTAGATTATGTCAGGTAATGAAGCTACAACTATCTGTAAATTATGTCAGGTAATGAAGCTACAACTATCTGTAAATTATGTGAGGTAATGAAGCTACAACTATTTGTAAATTATATCAGGTAATGAAGCTACAGCTATCTGTAAATTATGTCAAGTAGTGAAACTAGAACTATCTGTAAATTATGTCAAGTAGTGAAACTACAACTATTTGTAAATTATGTCAAGTAGTAAAACTACAACTATCTGTAAATTATGTCAAGTAGTAAAACTACAACTATCTGTAAATTATGTTAAGTAGTAAAACTACAACTATCTGTAAATTATGTCAAGTAGTAAAGCTACGACTATCTGTAAATTATGTCAAGTAGTAAAGCTACAACTATCTGTAAATTGTTGTCAAGTTATCACATTGAATATATTTGTAAATTAAACTTGTTATGTAATCTGCACCTTTTTGGCTTGGCTGTTAATCTTTCTTTATTACTTTTGTCGTTGCTTGTTTGTTATTGACTAAATTGGTGCCATGTCTAGCACAGAACCGTTTCTGGAGATCATCATTTACAGGTCTTGGTTGCCACGTTGGCGTTTCAGTGTGAGCAGTTTTTTTACAAACCAAGTGTTCAAAACCGGAGAACGAAGGCACAAATAGTTTTAGCCGCTCTGCCCACCGTGACAAAGTTGATTGACGGCTCAAGTGACGTCTCCTTAAATGATCCGCAAAATTGTCCTTACCCCTGATCCCAAGTCGGGTATCTTTTTTTTAAGACGGTTCAAGTTGGTGTGTTTTAGCCTGACTTTTTGCAAGCTTTTATTTAACTTAACATACCCCTGTACGTCAGAACTGGGCATATATTTCTCCTATTTTAATCAACTTCCCCATAAAACATAGAGCTGAAACTTTGAACACAGACTCTAGTTGTCCGACCTAATATATTCAAATACACTTCAGTAGTATATAAAATATTATATATATATATATATATATATATATATATATATATATATATATATATATATATATATATATATATATATATATATATATATATATATATAACCTAAGGGTCATAATAGATCATACAGGTAAAGTAAGTGAGCAAGTCCAGGTAACAGTGAAAAAGGCGAATGCAATTTTAGGTATGATAAAAGTAATATTAACCATAGGAGCAAGGAAGTGATAGTCAATATGATTAAAGCATTACTTAGACCTAGATTGGAGTATTGTGTACAGGTGTGGAGTCCTTATCCTAGAGCAGATATAAACATACTGGAAAGGATACAAAAAAGTCTCAGAAAAACCGGCCTACAGTGTCTAGAAAATAGAAGAATTCGAGGTGACAATACCGGTTTATAAGATAATCAAAGGTACGGATAAATTGGACTATGACAAGTTTAAAAAAAAAAAATACAACCACCTACAAGAACAATAGGGCAACGCTTCAAATTAACTAAAGAAAGGTCCAGATTAGATATTAGGTAATATTTTGTTGTTGTCAGAAAGCGGTGAATGCTTGGAATGCATTACCACAAGTAGTAATGGAGGCAAGGTCAACTAATGCATTTAAGAATAGATTGGATGCGCATAGCTTTTAGAACAATGAAATGTAAATTAAACTGGTTGTATACCGACTCTGCAGGGTCTTCTAAACCAGTACAAAGACGTTAAGTTAAGTTAAGTCTCGCTCCATATAGTCCAGTGCAATCGACTTCAGTGCACAAATTAAATAGATTTATTACCCATGTGGACCTGACTCCAACATTGTTGTTTAAAACCAAAATTTCAAAAGATACGAGAAGAAATATGCTCTGATCGTTACGAAGCAGACACTCGTGTGGGTGATTACTTCATTGTACCATGTTTCGTGCAGTTGGAATGGTGGGTTTCCTTCCTAGATGCTTTCTCTTTCCCTTACATTAAGGCCTGTAGCAAATTACAAACAAGGCAGAATGGAGTGCGTCGCTAGTGGGCAACTTCTTCTTCTTCTTCGTTTTCTTCTTTATCTTGTTCTTCTTTTTTCTCCTTTTCCTGGAAAGATGAACAAGAAAAAGAAAGAGAAGAAAAGAACAAAGAAGAAGAAAAACAAGAAAAAGACGAAGAAGATGATGACGGAGAAGAAGAAGAAGAAGAAGAAGAAGAGGAGAAAACGATGATGAGAAAGGAAAAGAAGAAGGAAAAGAAAAGAAAAAGGTAACAAAGAAGAAGTTAACGAGGAACAGAAAAAGAGAATAAATAAGAAAAAGAAGAGGAAAATAGAAGATGTAGTAGAAGAAGAAGAGAAAGAAGAAGAATTACAAGCAGATAACGACGGAGAAGATAATGAAGATAAGATAACGAAAAAGAAGAACTAGAAGAAGAAGAACAGAAACACGAGAACAAAGAAGTTCAAAAGTATTCACTTCTTCTTTGCCTTCTTCTTCTTCTTCTTCTTCTTCTTCTTCGTTCTCAATCTCCCACTACCAAGCCACGAAAGGGCTTTGCAAGTTGCAGAATGTAGTCCAGAGAATGGAATGCGTTGTGTCGTAGTTTACAGCTTGACTGCTATATTTGCACATTTCGGTCCAACACATTCGACTTCAGCAGGTATTTTTTAGTACCCCGTTGCCTTCCCTCTTCGATACTTCTCCTTAGCCAGTCTGCCTGTTGCAGCCTGTTATCCAGTATCACCGCGTGGAGGTGTAGAAGGGTCTTGCCGCAGCTCTTCACTGGCCCTGACGCTAACAGTCAGCTATAGGTCGCTGACCGCTGCAGCTCATGTGCTGCTCAGCGTCTTGATCCTATTGAGAGCGAAGAAAAAGAACTAGTGTATGATGGACGGAACTGCAATAGGTGTTCTGTCGTCAAGGGGGTTGTACCACAGACACAAAGTTCAGTAGCACCAATCTTGAGTTTATTAAAGAGATGACATCTCAGTCTGTTATGTCATGAACGCATCTAGACAAAGATCACTGATCTCGTCTGGGGAGTTGGTGGTAGCTGGCGTTTCATTTATTGTCAATGTAGACTCTTCCTAATTTTGATATGTACGGGGGACTTAATAATAGCTTTGCTACTGGAGAACGAACCAAATACCTTAACTGTGAGAGGATAATGCTCTTACCGCTAAATTTTGCTTACTTAGAAAGCAGGAAAGATGGCGCATAACAGGCCGCGGGTGTAATGTTTTTCTCATATTTTAGTTCATCATGGATATCGCCAAGATTAGACTGGAATTCACCCTAGATGATGCAGAGGCGGAACGAGCTGTGGTGAACGACGCGGCGATGACGAGAGGCAGGGTTAAGTTGATAAAGGCTGTTATGGACAGTCTACAGAATGATGAAGAGACAGGGTTGAGTTCATAAGGGCAGTCATAGACAGTCTGCAGAATGCTGGAGAGACAGGGTTGAGTTGATAAGGGCAGTCATGGACAGTCTACAGAATGATGGAGAGACAGGGTTGAGTTGATAAAAGCTGTCATGGACAGTCTACAGAATGATGGAGAGACAGGGTTGAGTTCATAAGGGCAGTCATAGACAGTCTACAGAATGATGGAGAGACAGGGTTGAGTTGATAAAAGCTGTCATGGACAGTCTACAGTATAATGAAGAGACAGAGGGTCGCGAAAATGCATATATGTAGAGGACGATAGATTTGGTAGTGAGTAAGGGAGAAAGGGTAACGTGTGTTCTGTCTGAAAAGATTCGAAGAACACGAAATCAACACCTGACTGTGACTTTGAGTATATAAATATATACATGCTTGATTGGCTGCTTGGACGGAGAACGGAGCACTTATGGGAATGTCCCTTGTGTGATGATGTTGGTTCCTAGAATGAAGAATCACACAAGTCGACGACTTACACTTGTGTGATGATGTTGGTTACTAGAATCAAGAATCACACAAGTCGACGACTTACACTTGTGTGATGATGTTCGTTCCTAGAATCAAGAATCACACAAGTCGACGACTTACACTTGTGTGATGATGTTCGTTCCTAGAATGAAGAATCACACAAGTCGACGACTTACACTTGTGTGATGATGTTGGTTACTAGAATCAAGAATCACACAAGTCGACGACTTACACTTGTGTTCCCGGAATAATGTTGCAATCTTAACATTGGATTAGTCAGTTCGTTTATTTTTGTGGTGTTTCCCCGTCCGATTTTCGTAGCATGGTCATCGGGAATTTGAAAAACGTATTTCGGTTACCCTGTGTCGTCTTTCTACAGCCCAGTGCACACGACTGCACCTCACACCATTTGTGACACTGTTTGCCGAAAGTGCCGGTTTGGGTGTGGCTAAGGAAATGTACACACTGACTAATAATGGACTAACACATCGCCAGGGAGAGATTGGGCCTTGACTGTTTAGCAACATGACCAAGACATATTGCGCATATACTGAGTTATGCCCTTAAGACCTATTGAGGATACGGGAAAGGCAAGGCGTAGAAGAAACTGGTTGTATACAAATTGCAGTCTTCTAATTCGGTATAATAACGTTAAGTTAAGTTCTTCTTCGTCAATCTCCCGCTAACAAGCCCTAGAAAGGACTTTGCAAATAGATGGATGTTGTCCAGAGAAAGAATGCGTTGTGTCGTAGTTTACATCTGGACTTCGATATTTGCACCTTTCGGTCCGACACATCCGACTTCATCATACATTTTTGAGTACCGGGTTAGCTAGCCATCCCTCTTCGATCCCTTCTCCTTTGCTAGTCTGTTGCAGCCTGTTATCCAGGATCACCGCGTGGAGATGTAGAAGGGTCTTGGCAGCTATGGTTCGCTGGCAATGACGCTAGCAGACAGCTATGGGTCGCTGACCACTACAGCTCATGCGCTGCTCAGCAAGTTGATCCCAAGTTAAACTAATTAGTCGCTCCTCTTGTGCATAGCTGTGTGGAGGTACCGCCCAGTCGTATTGTGTATAAATAGCAAAATGTGAAACAGACACGCAAGTCTACCGGAACAAAACAAGCAAGATGAGTCCCCGAGTCGAGTGATGATGATAGCAATAATTACGCATCTGTTGATGCGCAAATAGATGCGCAAAAGATGCGAAACAGGTGCAGGGTGTGAGAAGATTAGGCTAGAAACGAGTCGGGACAAGTTGATCAGTCGATTAGGTTGCGGCACATTATGTCTGCTAAACTGAGCACAAACATAAACAGTGAATGCCTGGATACTTCATACATCAGTGAGAGAAGACAACTGTGCCAGGAGAATATTCCCAGCATGGCCAATGTATTTATTTGTGCAAACAAATGTTAACGTTCGAAAACAGTCGATGTCATTATTTGCTCATGTCAGCTTTGTAGCCGACATAAACACGGAGTTGAAGTGGAAGCAAGAAAATACAAATGCAAACAGGCATGAAGGGGGACAGGCATACCAAATAAATAACGCAACGGGAGATGGGGAACGAAAGAAAAAGAGTGGTAGACAGTGCGAGTCTGTGCCAAGAGTACTATGCTTAAAAAAGCAGAGAGAACTGCCATGGACAAAAACATAGCAAAGATCCAGTTTACAAAACTAATATATATATATATATATATATATATATATATATATATATATATATATATATATATATATATATATATATATATATATATATATATATATATATATATATATATATATATATATATATATATATATATATATATATATATATATATATATATATATATATATATATACAGGGCATGACAAATCTTAGGGTTACCCACCAGTCAGTCAAAAATGTCACCGTTCAGTATGGTCGAGCTACAATTATGCAAATAATTTTTTTAGAAATTTAAACTAGGCACTCATTCACCTTTATTTCTACCAACAACAAAAAATACGTACAAAATAAAAATATATTGCATATCCTAACACAGTATTAGTCTATTTCTTCTTAAGAAAGAATGCACTACTGTCAGATGCATGGCTTGTGTGTGCTTGAACATTCTTGGTAGTTTTAGCACTGTAGTACCATTTATCGATGGCTTTAGTTAGTTTAAATTGTGGCAGTGGAATTCCATTTAGATTCAACATCATATACTAGCTTTTATACAATCTATTCAAACGGTCATATCATGAACAGTCGTGCGAGAGTCGTTATGTGGTAACCATTAGAAACGGATACTTGTTATACTCGTTAAGCAAACATTTTTACTGGTCACAGACGGGCAGACGAACGTTTTTGTCCAGCCCTGTATATATTTACATATTTATACACACACGAACACACAAACACACACATACATACATACACGCATATACACACAAACATACATACACACGCATACACACACATATACACATACATACACATACATATACACTCACACATACACATACACGTACACACACATACATACACACACACACACATAATCACACACATACACACACACATACATACACGCACATACATACACATACACACACATAGACACATACACACACATACACACATACACACACACATACACACATACACCCACACATACATACACACACATACACACACACATACACACACATACATACACACACATACATACACACATTCATACATACACACATACACACACATACATACACACATACACACACATATACACACATACATATATACGCATACACACACATATACATACACACACATACACACACATACACCCACACATACACAGACACACACATACATACATACATACATACACACGCACACATGATCACACAAATACACACACATAAACACATACACACACATACACACACATACACACACATACACACACATACACACACACATACACACATACACACAAACACACATACACACATACACACAAACACACATACACACATACACACATACACGTATACACATACATATACACACATATACACACATACACCCACATTCACACATATTCATACATATAGAAATTAGATACATACACACACACATACATACATACGCACATCCTCTCACACACGAGGTCAAGTCAGTAAGTAGGTCACAACTGGATTTTATTTTTAATTTGATTCAAACTTGAAAACCATCTGTTATTACACTTACATTGTCTCTTATCTCTCCAGAAAATGGCCACCAACGTTGATACACTTATGCTTTCGTTTTATCAATCCACCAAGGGAGGAAGACTAACGTCTGGTCATGTATGACATGCTGGTTAGACATGTTAGTCAGGGTCAGGCACAACATTCTCATTAGACATGTTAGTCAGGGTCAGGCACAACATGCTACTTAGACATGTTAGTCAGGGTCAGGCACAACATGCTCATTAGACATGTTAGTCAGGGTCAGGCAAAATACATTGGCTAAGATTCTCACCTTGGCTTCCACGTAGTCTTCCCTGGAAACGTACTGTCCTTCCTGGCAATCTGGCTAACGACGTGGGGGATCGACGTGATCCCCATAGTAGTGAACATCATTCAGATGAAGCCAAGCATAGCACAACCGCCTGGAGGACCACGATCCCCCTTCATCAACACGCTCGGGATGTGAGGAAAGCAACCCGCTACTTAACGCCCTTTTCATGACGCACAAAAAAGTAAATTGATGTCTTTGTGGGCATTTAACAACAACAACAACAACAACAGGCACAGTACCAACATCTGCAGCATGGGAGGCTGTGGTTCGCGTTTAATGGCTTCGTCAGTCGCTAAGCGTCTACCATCAGGGTTGGTGTTAGGAGCAAATCATTGGTAGAGAAAGAGAGGGAGGTAGGTAGGTAGGTAGGTAGTTTCGTAGGTAGGTAGGTAGGTACCTATCTACATACCTACCTATATGTACCTACCTGCATACATACATACCTGCATACCTACATACCTACCTACCTCCCACCCTTCATCTATAACATACATTTATAATATAGTAGTAGTATTACTTATTGCTCTTGTTGCAATAGTAGTAGTGGTAGTTGTAGTAGTAGTTGTAGTATTAGTTGTAGTGGTGGCAATAACAGTTGTTGTAGTAATTATAGTAATAGTTGTAGTGCTGGTAGTAGTTATTGTAGTTGTTGCTGCGGTAGCAGTAGTTGTGGTAGTAATAGTAGTAGTAGTAGCAGTAGTAGTAGCAGTAGTAGTAGTAGTAGCAGTAGTTGTGGTAGTAATAGTAGTAGTAGTAGTAGTAGTAGTAGTTGCAATATTCGTTGTTATAATAGTAGTAGTAGTTGTTTTAATTTTTATATTGGTGTTCGTCTCATTTCTCTATTCCATAAGGCGGTGTGCGTTGCACTGTGGTTTTTATTTTGCGCCTGTCCGCCCAGTGCATTCGACTTCGGCATGCATTTTATGTAAGGGTCTGCTTCCTCCTGCATTTTCTAAGGATTTGCTTCCCCGGGGTAAAGGCCGGTGCTGTGATGGGGATCGAACCCAGCACCTTCGGATTCTGAGCCACGTCACTTATCCACTAGCCAACGCCGTCCCAATAGTTAGTAGTAAAAGTTTATGGTATGGTAGTAGTAGTTATTGCAGTTGTTATTGTTTTAGTAGTAGAAACAGTAGTAGTAGAGATTGTAGTAGTTGGAGTTGTTTCGGTAGTTTTTTATTTGTTTATAGCAGTAGTAGTAGTAAAAGTAGTAGTAGTGGAAGTTGTTGTTATAGTAGTATTAGTAGCAGCAGCAGCAGCAGTAGTAGTAGTAGTAGTAGTAGTAGTGGTGGTAGTAGTACAAATACTAGTAGCAGTAATTGTAATAGTTACTGTTGTTATGCTACGATAGTTGTTTGGTCTGTTATAGCAATTCTAGTAGTAGTATTAGTAGTAGTAGAAGTTGTTGTTATAGTAGTAGTAGTAGTATTAGTAGTAGTAGTAGTAGTAGTAGTATTAGTAGTAGTAGTAACAGTAGTAGTAAAAGTTGTTGTTGTTATAGTAGTTGTAGTAGTTGATGTTGTTACAGTAGTTTTTCTGTTTGTTACAGCAGTAGTAGTAGTAATAGTAGTAGTAGAAGTTGTTGTAATAGTAGTAGTAGTAGTAGTAATAATTGCTGTTGTTATAGTAGTAGTAGCAGTAGTGGTTGTTATTGTTATAGCAGTAGTAGTAGTAGTAGTAGTAGTAGTAGTAGTAGTAGCTGATGTTGTTGTTACTATAGTATTAGTAGAGGTAGTAGTTATAGATGTTGTTTTTGTTTTAGTAGTAGTAGTAGTAGTAGTAGTAGTAGTAGTAGTAGTAGTAGTAGTAGTAGTAGCTGATGTTTATGTTACTATAGTATTAGTAGATGTAGTAGTTATAGATGTTGTTTTTGTTTTAGTAGTAGTAGTAGTAGTAGTAGTAGTAGTAGTAGTAGTAGTAGTAGTAGTAGTAGTAGTAGTAGTAGTAGTAGTAGTAGCTGATGTTTATGTTACTATAGTATTAGTAGATGAAGTAGTTATAGATGTTGTTTTTGTTTTAGTAGTAGTAGTAGTAGTAGTAGTAGTAGTAGTAGTGGTGGTAGTTGTAGTAGTAGTAGATGTTGTTTTCTTATAGTAGAAGTAGCAATAGTAGTAGTAGTAGTAATACTAGTAACTGTTGTTGTTATAGTAGTAGTAGTAGTAGTAGTAGTAGTAGTAGTAGTAGTAGTAGTAGTAGTAGTAGTAGTAGTAGTAGTAGTAGTAGTAGTAGCTGATGTTGTTGTTACTATAGTATTAGTAGAGGTAGTAGTTATAGATGTTGTTTTTGTTTTAGTAGTAGTAGTAGTAGTAGTAGTAGTAGTACTAGTAGTAGTAGTAGTAGTAGTAGTAGTAGTAGTAGTAGTAGTAGTAGTAGTAGTAGCTGATGTTTATGTTACTATAGTATTAGTAGATGTAGTAGTTATAGATGTTGTTTTTGTTTTAGTAGTAGTAGTAGTAGTAGTAGTAGTAGTAGTAGTAGTAGTAGTAGTAGTGGTAGTAGTAGTAGTAGTAGCTGTTATTGTTGTTGTTATATGAGTAGTAGTTGTAGTAGTAGTAGATGTTGTTTTTCTTATAGTAGAAGTAGCAATAGTAGTAGTAGTAGTAATACTAGTAACTGTTGTTGTTATAGTAGTAGTAGTTGTAGTAGTTGTAGATGGTTCTGTTTTTGTTATAGTAGTAGTAGTAGTAGTAGTAGTAGTAGTAGTAGCTGATGTTGTTGTTACTATAGTATTAGTAGAGGTAGTAGTTATAGATGTTGTTTTTGTTTTAGTAGTAGTAGTAGTAGTAGTAGTAGTAGTAGTAGTAGTAGTAGTAGTGGTAGTAGTAGTAGTAGTAGTAATACTAGTAACTGTTGTTGTTCTAGTAGTAGTAGTTGTAGATGGTTCTGTTTTTGTTATAGTAGTAGTAGTAGTAGTAGTAGTAGTAGTAGTAGTAGTAGTAGTAGTAGTAGTAGTAGTAGTAGTTGCAGTACGTATGCATGGATTAAAAGACGGAGAAGGAGTCCAATGTGAATATAAGGAATGAGAGGATGTGTTATAATTATTGCGTTCAATACCAGAGGGAAGAAATGAGATGGTTGGGAGGGGGAGGAATGAGTGGGTTAATGAGGAGAGATGAGTAATGTGGATGGGTGGGTTAATGAGGAGAGATGAGTAGGGTGGATGGGTGGGTTAATGAGGAGAGATGAGTAGGGTGGATGGTTGGGTTGCGTGAGGGGAAGAGATGAACGAAATAAGAAGGGAAGTATACCGTTTAGGAGGCGGGGCAAGAGATTGGTGAGTTGAAGGGGGAAGAGATTGTCGGTTTGGGGGATGAGACAGACATATTGACGGGGGAAGAGATTGACGCATTTAATGCGAACAAAATATTGGTGAGTTAAAAGGGAGAAATGGGATCAAGATGCTGAGAAGCGCAGTGGTCAGCGGCCTATGTCTGACTAGCGTCAGGGCCAGCCAACCAAAGCTGCCAAGACCCTTCTACACCTCCACGCGATGATCCTGGATAACAGGCTGCAGCAGGGCAGACTGGTTAAGGAGAAGGGATCGAAGAGGGAATGCTAACTCGGTACTCAAAACATGTTTGCTGAAGTCGGATGTGTTGGACCGAAAGGTGCAGATATCGCAGCCGAGCTGTAAACTACGACACAACGCATTCCGTTCTCTGGACATTCTGCTACTTAAGCCCACTCACAGTTTGGTAGCGGGAGATTGAGAACGAAAGAAGAAGAAGAAGAACAAGAAGAACAAGAAGAACAAGAACAAGAATAAGAAGAACAAGAAGAAGAAGAAAGGGAGAAATTTACAGTTTGGTGGGAGGGAGATAGAAGGCAGGTTAAAGGGGGAAGAGATTGGTGGTTGTGGGGAATGGGGGGGGGGGGGGGGGGGGGAGAGACAAATCGACAAATTGAGAAAGGAAGAAATGGTAGAGGAGATGAATGGGATTAAGGGCGAATAGATGGCGTGTAAGAGGGCAGGCTGTGAGTGAGAGGAAGAGTTGACAAAATAAACTACTTTCATAATCATTTCTGGCAGCGCCGGTTACACCAGCAATTAATATTAACCTCTGTATTCTACGAAAAACAGGAAAGTGGCAATTAAACGAAGGCAATGGTGTTCAATGGATGTGTCGCCAGCACGCTCCTATATGGCAGCAAAACTTAGACAACATATTATCACCAAAAAAAATAGCACAGGCTTAACACCTTTCATTTACGGCGCATGCGATCCATTCTTGGAATTACATGGAGGGACTTTGTGGCAGATGTAGAAGTTCACTCTCGCACCATTCTCCCAAGTATGTACACTCTCGCACCATTCTCCCAAGTATGTACACTCTCGCACCATTCTCCCAAGTATGTACACTCTCACACCATTCTCCCAAGCATGTACACTCTCGCACCATTCTCCCAATCATGTACACTCTCGCACCATTCTCCCAAGCATGTACACTCTCGCACCATTCTCCCAAGTATGTACACTCTCGCACCATTCTCCCAAGTATGTACACTCTCGCACCATTCTCCCAAGTATGTACACTCTCGCACCATTCTCCCAAGTATGTACACTCTCGCACCATTCTCCCAAGCATCTATACTCTCGCACCATTCTCCCAAGTATGTACACTCTCGCACCATTCTCCCAAGCATCTATACTCTCGCACCATTCTCCCAAGCATCTACACTCTCCTAAGGCAGCGATGCCTTGGTCATGCTCGTCACGTGTAAGACAATCACATTTCCAAAGATATCCCTAGAAACAGTTGGCAGTAGGTCGGAGAACGGTCGATTTCACACAGTTGCGGCTTAAGGATGTATGCAAGCGTGATATGAAGACCATGGATGCGAGTCTGGCATCCTGGGAAGGCAAATCTCCAAACCGATCCAAGTGGAGATGTACAATGAAGGGCCACTTCAAGCTTGATGAAAAGAAATTCTTGTTTCGAGGAGATATAAACATGCTGGAGAGGATACAAAAAGGTGCGACAAAGCTGATAGTGGGATTTTAGAATTACAGCTATGAGGAAAGACTCAGAAAAACTCGCCTACAGTGTCTAGAAAAGAGAAGAATTCGAGGGACTTAGAAAAATTGGCCTACTACAGTGTCTTGAAAAGAGAAGAATTCGAGGTGAATTAATACATATGTATAAGATAATCAGAGGCAAATATAAATTAGACTACAACTAAGTTTTTTTTTCTTCAAAATGCAACCACCTACAAGAACAAGTGGGCATAGCTACAAATTAACTAAAGAGATATCCAGATTAGATATTAGGAAATATTTGTATTTAATTAGAGAGTGGTGAATGCTTGGAATGCATTGCCACAGGAAGTAGTGAGGTAGGGATAGATATTTAGGAACAGATTAGAAGCGCATAGCTTTAATAGCAAGGAAATGTAAATGAAACTGGTTGTTAACAGTCTCCGCAGAGTCTTCTAAACCAGTATAAAGACATTAAGTTAACACAGCGAGGTGAAAACAAAACGACAAAGGAGAAAGAAAACAAGAAAAGTTAAATTTATATTTTTTGTTTACAACTTTAAGTTGTATCATCCTGAGGTCAGCCATAACTGAAATGGGTTACTAATTTCTATTTAGTTTCTTCTGAAACTATCATATCAGTTCTTTCCTTCTTGTGAAAGCCATCAGGACTATGACATAGTTTTAACAAATTTTTTACCAACATCATTGAATCATTTCATTCAACGAGTAAAACAATTATATCTATTCTTTTATAATTAAATAAAAAGAAACCAGACAATATGATAAACATGACAAAAATCAAAACAAATATGATAAACATGACAAAAATCAAAACAAATATGATAAACATGACAAAACTGGCGAGGTAAAAACTCAAGCCCACATACCAGGCTTGCTGAGTTGATTGGACTTTGGCATTGCGTGTAAATAGTTCGCATGGAAAGAACTGTGTATAATCCATTTTGTGACACAATTCGCATTGAAAGAACTGTGTATAATCCATATTGTGGCACAATTCGCGAAAAGGAAACATAACTTTAGGAGGACACATGTAAACAACAATTCCTGTTCACAAAATGTGGAACTTTTATGACGTAAAGAAGTCGTGTTGTGATCGTTTGAAAAATGTCGACTTCCGGGTTTCGTGTTATTATCCAAACGCAAATGAAGAACACAGCTGTTGCTTTTAGGTAAGGGTTCTCAAACTTAAAATGACCGCAGGGGCTGCACTGACAAGAAATCGGTGGTCCGCCTCTCTGCGACGCCGTATTGCAAGGGCAGTATGACAAAAGAAGAAGAAGAAGAAAGGTAAATGATGGACACCTTCAACAAAGTGGTGTTCAACATTTTCGTAGCGATATATGCACAGCGCAATCTGGGGCCTGTTTTGGTTGGATTCTATTCAAATTTTCACCATTTCCCCAAAACACAAAGCTGGAGTTATCAAGATAAATGGAGAACACCTCAGAGAAGATAAACAACCCACCTATCTTGGAGTTACATTCGATGATAGGTTGACATGGAGGGAACACGTCAACAAGGCAGCCAAACAAGCCCGGAGGAAGTTAGCCATCCTGAGACAATTAAGTGGAACCACATAGGAAGCTAGTGAAAAAATACTTAACAAAGTTTACCAACAAGGTATACGACCACATCTGGAATTTGGGTCAGCAGCGTGGTGCCATGCAGCAAATACTACCCTAAAAGAGGTGGAAAAGGTGCAAAATCAGGCACTTAGGGTCATTATAGGAGCAATGAAATCAACACCAATAGTGGAGATGGAGAAAATGGGAAGGATACAAGCACTAAGAGAACGTAGAACACAAAGGTATTACCACAGGCAGAAAAGTTCCTCTGCATGCCAAGCCATCCAATGAAAGACAGATTTCAAAATTTAGCAATGGGACGACTGAAAAGAAGTAGTTTTATGCATCAAGCGAAACTACTTCGCATGCAAATTATAGATTTACCTGAAGTTGACATTCCCCTAAAGAACAAACCCCTTGGAGAGAGGAGCATGGACTATCAGTGTGCATTCAAACAAAAGTGAAAGGAATATTAGACAAGGATAAACAGAACAGTGTGCAACGTAGGATAGTGATCCTCAATTTCCTGGATGAAGATTACCCACAAGACCTCTGGATCAGAGTATACACAGATGGGTCAGCACAGAATGCAGTAAAGAATGGTGGAGCGGGAGTGTACATAGAATACCCAAAACAACATTAGGGAAACAGTCAGAGTACCAACTGAAAAATTATGTCAAACATATGATGCAGAAATACATGCAATCAAGGTGGCAACTGAGAAACTGTTGAGCACAAATGTCAGTTCACAACCTGTAGTATTTCTGACAGGTGCACAATCAGCACTCCAAGCACTTAAATTTGAGAAACTGCCAGATCTACAGGCTCTACTGTCTGAACTGAGCAACCAGCACAAGATTGTCATGCAGTGGATACCTTCTCATTGTGAAGTACCAGGAAACAAGAGAGAGCAGATCGACTGGCAAAGGAGGGTGTTGCAGACGAGCAACCATATGTGCTAGTTACATACCAACAGAAGATAAGGATGATCAAATCAATCAGAAAGCCACCAACAGTAATACCAGAAGATTATCATAACATGAACAGACAAGAGCAAACTGTTGTGTTGCGCCTTAGAACAGGACACAACCGACTCCGCAGCCTTATGTTCACAAAAATGAAGATTGGCAACTCAGCATGTGTTCATGCAGACAGGCACCACAGACAGCAGAGCACATACTACAAAACTGTCCCAAATATGATATACAGAGAAAATCTCACTGGCCCACAGAAACAACACTGGAAGAGAAACTTTATGGACCAGTATGTGAACTACAAAAGACAGTGAAGTTTATACAAGAGACAACATTGCAGATATAGACAATATTTTAAAGCAAACGAAAGAAAAAGAAGAAGAAATGTCCGTTAAGTTGAATATGTTGAGCGCGTAGTCGGAAAATTATGCTTTGATCTCTCCTTTTCAGGAGGATTGTGTTCTCTTTGGGATGATCATATATATGTAGATCTCTCTCCCAGGAACTCGAAGTGGTTGAACATTTTAAATAGCTGGGTTCTTCTTCTTCTTCTTCTTCATCGTACGCAGTCAGACAGCAACCATTACTTTTTCGAAAAAAGCAGCGATCATTTTGAGGCTGTCGACACTGCCATAGAGCTTGTCTAGTGTTGCCACTGGTGATGGCCACATCTGCTCTCTCTGATCCTCGTGTGTCGGGCAGTATTGCAGAAAATGCTCAGCGGTCATTTTCTCGGTACCACACGGGCATTCGTCGGTACACCCTATCTCCAATTTGTTGAATAGGTGGTACCTCAGTATATTGTGGCCAGTGCGAAGTCTGAAGACCACGAACTGCTCTCTTCTGTTCAACTGGTAATAGGCATCGTTTTTTTGTGTAGCCAGTATGTTCGGTTTCCTATTTGGTCATGTATCTAGCTCTAATAAGCCGTCTTGACTCTTCGTATGTCATACTAGTATCTGGTTGTGGCAGTTTTGTACCTTCTTTTGCCAGTATGTCTGCCTCCTCGTTGTTTTGGATGTTGCAGTGGGATGGAACCCACTGCACCACTACTCTTTTTTTTTGCAGACTGCTGGCATAGTTGACAGAGTACTGCTCTTAAATCATTAAGTTCAGTATTTTTCTGGCTTTTCAGTGCTGTGACTACGGCCAGTGCATCTGTAAGCAGGACTATATGGCTTTCATTCCTTTTACCTATCACCATTTCTTCCACTGCCGTCCTCAGTGCCTCTGCCTCCGCTCTGAAATTGCTTGTGTATTTTCCAGTAGCGAATGACAGTGTTATTTTTCTGCCATTTGGTAGGTTCAGGAATGCTCCTGCCCCTCCGTTCTGTGTAGTGTTTGTTACAGAACCGTCGGTGTATGCATGGGTCCAGTCCATGCTTGGGTAGTTTTTCGTTATGTAACTCAGGGTAGTATCTCTTTTTTCTTTTTCAGTCTGGCAGTTTTTGTTTCCAATAACTGGTATATTTTCTACCACCTCTGGAAATATATGCTGCCTCCAGGTAGGTTTTCGTACAGTAGGGATAGGCTTTGGAGTTGTTAGTGCGTTCATGGGGTCTTCGTGCATCTTTGCTTTGGCTATTTCTGCAAAGTTTCTCCGCTTTAGTTTCCCATTTCCGAAATTGTTTAGTCTCGTGTGCATTGGATGGTCAGTCAGTCTTCTGAGTTTCTCTGATTGCTGCTCGGCTCAGCAGTCTCTTCTGTCGGTCATGGATTGCAGTTTTGTAATCTTTTCAAGTTCTACAATTGGCGTTGACTTCATGCTTCCTGTTATAACTCTCATGGCTTGGTTTTGGAGTTTTCTAATTGTATCGAAGTTCGCCTTTGCTGCTGTCGTCCATGCCGCAATGCCGTACTCGAGAACTGGTCTCACCTTTCCAGTGTACAGTTTCTTTAGTATACTTTCGTCTGCTCTCCAGCTTGTGCCAGCAAGTTTCCTCATGATTGCCATTCTTTCTCTGGCTCTCATTCGGTATCTCTCGATCTGACTTTTCCATGTCATGCGCCGATCAAATGTGACTCCCATGTAGTTTGGGTTGTCGTTTGGCTGCAGGTATTTGCCGTTTAGACTTAATGTGGTGTTTTGGGGTTTAATTGATAGCGAGAATATTGTACATGTCGTTTTTTTCTCGTTTATTTTGCCCAGCCATGAGTTCGCCCACTCTTCCAGTGATGTTAGGGCCTGCTGCATCCGATTTCTTGCTATGGTGAGATTCTTTTCAGAAGTCCACATAGCCAGATCGTCTGCAAACATTGAGCTATGGACTCTTCTTGGTATATTCTCTGTAATGTCATTTATATACACCAGGAAGAGTGTGGGTGACAGTATTCCCCCTTGGGGTACTCCGTGCTCAAGTGTCACCTTTTTGCTCATCTGCCCTTGTACTTGAACTCTGGCCGTTCCGTTTTTGAGGTAGTGACTGATCCATTTGTATATTTTCCCACAAACTTCACTTCTTCTTAGCTTGACTCTAAGCCCCTCTTTCCAGACTTTGTCAAATGCCTTATCTAGGTCTACTGTGTGTTTTTGCTCCTGGTAGGCATCTTCTATTTCCTGGGCTATGAGGACGACCTGATCCTCAGTGGATCTGTGCTGTCTAAAGCCTGCTTGCTGTGGAATTAGTATGCGTAGCTGGGTTCGATTGTCACTGATGTAGGATCAAAATGTGAGGTGTTGGCCAGAATAGCACAGACAATAGCGGCGCTTGCACGGCTTAACAAAATCTAGCAAGATAAACGGTTAGCACTATGCACGAAAATCAGATTAACGCGTACATTGGTCCTGTCAATATTCCTCTACGCGTGTTAGACATGGACAGTTACAGCTGACCTTTAGCAAAGGATATATGTCTTGAAGATGAGATGTTTCATAAGACTTTTAAACGTCACGTACAAAGATCGAGTTGCAAATGAGGAAATACGAGATAGAATTACAACAGCAATAGAGCCTTTTGAAAACCTCTTGGCAACTGTCAAAAGAAGGAAACTCGCTTGGTACTGTCACATATCGAGATCAAATGGTCTTGCAAATACGATCCTCTACCGAAAGGAGCAAGGCAGACGACGAAGAGGTCGCCCCAAAAAGAGGTGGGAGGACAACATAAAAGAATGGACCAATCTTCGACCAGAAAAAAGACAGGCAGCGGCAGCTAACAGAGAAGGGTGGCGTGGTGTTGTGAGGATGTCTTCATGTGTGTCCCAACGACCTCATTGGTTACGGGATGACCTGACCTGACCTGATATAGTCCAGGATGTATTCATTTACGACAGGCTGCTCATAAACCTCCTCGCCAGCGACATCAAATGGTGTTAAACGAAGTCCGGACAGACACAAGAGATGATACGGTAGAGTTCATTATCTTTCCCCTCTACCTTGCAATTCAAGTCGCTTCCGTCCTGATTCCTAAATAATATTTTTGGGACAAGAGTGCAGTGACACGCTAATATATTTTGTGGTGCAGTCTACCCCGTGTGGGAGTCGGAAGTAGAAGAGGTGGGTGCTGAAGTCTCCATACATCACCTTAGCAATAACTTTATGCATCTTTTAGGGCGTTCATTCCTGTAAAGAACATTCGTGAAGTTATGTAGTAGTTAACTTAAACTTAACTCAATTTAACTTCATTATACTGGCTTAGAAAAGCTCTCCAGAGTATGTATACAACCAATGTATTTCACTCAACCGATACTGAAAATACTGTGGGCATCCAATCTATTTTTGAATGTATTAAATGACTCGTGCTTCCACAACATCCTGCATCAATGCATTCCTAGAATTAACCCCTCTCTGACTAACAAAATATTTCTTTTACCTAATCTGAACCTGTCTTTAAACAATGCGTAGCTGTGTTCCCTTTTTCTTTGTAGCCGATCGTACTTTTTAAAAACATGGTATAGTCTAATTGATCCTTTCCTTTGAATAATTTATAAATTTGTATAAGTCACCACGAATTCTTATTCTATGTTTGAGACACTGAAGACCAGTTTGTTTTAGTCTTTCTTCATAACTATAATTCTGAAACCCCGCGATCAGTTTTGTAGCTCTTCTTTGTATCCCTTCCAGCATGTTTATATCCACTCTATGGTATGGACTCCACACCCGAACACAGTACTACAATTTAGGTCTCATCATTAGAATATGTTTACAACGAAGCAGCGATATCTGCGTCTTTCAGCCCAACACATCCAATTGGTTTTTTTAAATTTGTGGGTACAGGGTTACATTCCCAGTGCGATCCCTATTCTCTTAGTCAGACTACACTAATGCAGTCTGTTTGCAGGGTCGTCGCTTGGAGGTGTAGTAGAGTGTTGGTCAGCTATGGTTTGCTGGCCCTGATGCAAGCAAGTAGCAATGAGACATTGGTTTCTGTCGGCTCATTAGTTGTCAAATCTTCAGCCCCACACCTTTATTTAATAGGGAATCAATAATAATCAATCAATCAATCAAAGCCCGTCTCTCTTCTGGATGCATAGTCCATTGACAAAATCTGGCGAGCATACGAGGCCCGGACTGTCCTTCTTGCGTCTCTTCAGGTGTAATAATTGAATCTTCATTCTCGCATTCTATTTGCATGTGTTTTGTAATCTATTGGTCTTTCTCTTCCTCCGAGTATTAAATGTAGGAGCCTGTTTGACTATGTTGGACTGTGCCTTCCGCAGTGTATGTCCTATCCAGCTCCATTTTCTTCGCTTAATTTGTTGTTCCAGTGGCTGTTGTTGACCCATTTCTTATAGGTCTTCATTCCTCGCCATGCCCTACCACTTTATGCCCAGTATCCTTCAGAGGCATTTGTTAACAATGGACTGGAGTCTTTGTTGTATAACTGTGGTCGTTCTCCACGCCTTCGGTTCATTTAACAGCATTGACTTGACATTGGCGTTTAATTTTCGAACTTTGTGAATATTGATTTCTCTGGATCTCCATGCGTTGGTTAGTGTCTGGAATGTCCCTCTTGTCTTTCCAATTCTGGTCTTTACATCTGCATCTCTTGATGTTTTATTTGTGCTGCCCAAACATAAAAGTGTCCACTTCTTTCAACCACTCTCCCTTCAGCACGATCGGATCTTTGTTTATAGTGTTGTTTGTAAGGAGCTTTTTTTTTTTCACCTCCTATACGGGGACACATTCTTCTTTTCTACATCCCATTTTTTCACCTCCTATACGTGGACACATTCTTCTTTTCTCTCATTCCCATTTCCACCATAGAGCCACCACTGCAGCTGGCTCCTCACAGAAAGCCTGCAATCAAGCAGTTTGTGTGCTTGTTTCTGTAGCAACTTCATTTATATGATGAGGTTGCAAACTCTAAGCAACACTATGTTGAGTCGCCTTTTACATGGTGGTATGACCGCTTCTCTCAGTCCAATCAGCTGTATATTGGTACCTGACGAAGTCAGAGGGACATTTCGGAGCCGCCGCTGGAGATACGGTGGCACTTTCAGCAATGAAAGGAGTTGAGCATGTATTGGGGTGTCCTGGTGCAGTGGTGTTGTTTCTGTAAACAATTTTCATTTTCTCTACGACATGCGTGGAATCTCAGTGGGTCGGTCTGCATAGCAAAGCGATTAGCACACATTCCACAGCTCAAGTTTTCATGTTGTTTGATTTATAGGGAATGAGCTGACAGCAGCCAGCTACTCTAATCTGGATATATGTATCAGGGTCAGTGAACCAGAGCCAGCCAAGCCCCTAATTCGCCTCCAAGCGGCGGCCCAGGAAACAGGCTGCACTAGTGTAGTCTGACTAGAAGAATAAGGTTCTCTGGTAGGAAGGCAAACCAGGTACCTCCAACAACAAAGAACAACTGAAACCGTTGCGTCTGACCAAAAAGGCGCAGATTTTGCAGCCTAACTTTAAACTGCGAAACAGCGTCCTTTTCAGGACATGCTGAAGAAGAATAAGAAAAAAGGAAAAAAAGAAGATCGAGAAGAAAGAAGAAGTAGAACAGGAAGAAGATAGAAGAAGCAGAAAAGACGAAGAAGAAAAAGAAGATGAAAAAAAACAAGAAAAAGAAAAAAATTAGAAAAAGAAAAGAAAAAGAAAAAGAAGACAAAAAAGATGAAGAAGAAAAAGATGAAGAATATGAAATAGCTAGACTGATCCCATGTTTCGGAAATAACTCCATTAAAAAATCAATATCAGGTGTTCTGGTTTGTTATGGTGCAAAACACGGTACAACGCACCCCCTTCCCCCCTCCCCTGCCCCTTCCACACACCCTTTAAAGTATCAAGGCGACGAAGAAACAAAATGTATTTATTTATTTTTTGCCCCATCCCCCCCCCTCCCCAAAAAAAAAACAAAACCACCCAGCGGAGTTAATGCCTTAGAAACGCCGCTGATACAGAGGAGCATGACTTGGGAAGGATGTAAAACTAGGAATGAGATTTACACGATCATTTTATAGTGTACCTGTCATTTTATATTTGATAAGACAGATAAAACAGGCTGCAAAGGAGATAGTTCCAAGTGGTAGAAGCTCCCAGACTACATACAGACATATGTAATGACCAAACATAAATCAGTGGGAAGGGGCACAGGAATCGGTACAGCAAGATGTTACGGGGAGACAGTGTTGTTGTTCATGTTCTCCGGGTCTGGCGGCTCTATGAGAAGAGCACAGCAACAACATGACCGTCATCAACTCAATTGCGGTGTGAATTACTTGTATATGACGATGAGAGAATTTTCAGACTGCTAAATATATGAGTATATGAGAGAAATAGATGAGATTATTTGAGAGCGGACGATGAAGATGCCTGGAACGGACCGTCAAATTTAGGAAGGAAATAGATGAGATTATTTGAGAGCGGACGATGGAGATGCCTGGAACGGACCGTCAAATTTATGAGGGAAATAGATGAGATTATTTGAAAGCGGACGATGGAGATGACTGGAACAGACCGTCAAATTTATGATGGAGATAGATGAGATTATTTGAGATCGGATATTGGAGATGCCTGGAACGGACCATCAAATTTATGATGGAAATAGATGCGATTATTTGAGAGCGGACAATGGAGATGCCTGGAACAGACAGTCAAATTTCTGAGAGAAATGGATGTGATTGTTTAAGAGTGGACGAGTCTTGAATAAAGAGTCTGGAATAGACCGTCAAATTTATGAGGGAAATAGATGAGATTATTTGAGAGCGGATGAACGACACAAAGAATAAATAGTTCTTTGAAGTTCTGAATCAGGATTGAGTTGCCTATTGAGGGGACGTTTCTTCGGTAGCAGGTAGAACAGAACCCTAGTATCTACAACTGTAAATCTTGCAACTAGATCAATTACGGATACAAGATGTCGTCAACCACACATCCTACGGAAGAAAATTCAATCCTTTTATCTAAACTGCTTCAGGAAGGTTCTCAAAATGTAATTTTGTAGTAAACAATATTACGTCTTGGAAATTAACATAATTTGACCACATCAAATGTAACATTGACCTAGAAAAAAATGATCCTGGAGGGAATGTTGCCTGGGAAAAAAGGTAGAAGCAGGCGGAGGAGAAGTTCGACACGGGACAGAGTCTCTGGAGTTGGCAGTGGCAGAGTCTCTGGAGTTGGCAGTGACAGAGTCTCTGGAGTTGGCAGTGGCAGAGTCTCTGGAGTTGGCAGTGCTAGAGTCTCTGGAGTTGGCAGTGACAGAATTAATTTGGGATCAAGTTTCTTACAGATAGGCTGTCATGAGATCGGCGTTCTTGAAAGAACATGATGATGATAAAATTAATTTCAACACATGGCTATACTTAAGAGAGTTTTAAATTATGACCTGGGAGAACAAAAAATAAAATGTATGCAAATTATATTCCAATATTGCCATCATGTTACTAAAAATTTAAAAACTTGGGCTATTTTCAAATCAAATAGTTTGCTGTAATTCTTCAATTTTTTGGCACACATGTTCACAACAGTCAGTTCAGTCTTGAAATAGAATATACGGATTGTTTTACATCCCGAGGTGTGCTTGAGAAGGTGGGCAGGGGTTTTCCTGACTGTAGCGCAATACTTCATCATGTAGCATGTCCTTTGTAGAACGTCCCTCCCATCACAGCCTGTCTGAAAGAAACTCGTTCTCTTGCCAAAACTCCAGCCTCCGCCAGTCATACATAGACATTCCTGGATATATTGGTGCCATCATCTTCTTGGTCTACCCCTTCCTCTTTTGCCTGGCACTATACCTTCCATGACCGTTCTCTCAAGACCGTTGTGTCTCTTAATGTGACCAAAGTATTTGCATTTTCTAGCCAAAATGGAATTGATAAATCAGTTCTCCTCTATGCTCAACTCTTGCCGGGGTATTCTGAGGATCTTTCTGTAACATTTTGACTCGACGGATTCGATTCTTTGTCTAGAAGTTTTGGTAATCGTCCATGATTCACAGCCATAAGCTGCCACAGGATAAACACAGGCTCTCAAGACTTTTACTTTTGTCCTTTTATTGGTGCTCTGCCATAATTTCTTCAGGCTGTTCAGTCTCTGCATTGCCATAGCTAGTCTTCTTCTGATTTATTTCGAGCAATCGCCATTTTTGTCAATTCTGGAGCCCAGATATTCAAAATGTGCGACCTGAACTATTTCCTCACCACCCACTGTAAATTTACGCTGACATTGTGTTTTGTCGGTGGTCATTATCTTGGTTTTTGTCTGTCATTTTTAAAACTCAATTTTGACTTGATAAACTTTATTCCGAAATAAAAACATCTGTTACTACAGGTATGTGCTTCGAAAAAGAATCTCGCTGAAGTCTGATGTGTCGAACAGGCAGGTGCAAATATCACAGTCAAGCTGTAAATTATGACAATGCATTCTGTTCTCTGGACAGCATCCTATTTGGGAAGTCCTTTTCATGGCTTGGTGGCAGGAGTTTGAGAACGAAAGACAAAGAAGAAAGAAGGAATCTATTCTTGCTGGGTATGTGCTTAGATTCAGTCCCATTTCTTTACACTTGGTAAAATTCAATGATTTCCATTTGGAGGGCTCCTGGAGTCACCATCCCGTTCACTGAGATGGGATTAACTATCACATTGAGGGCCCTTTCTTGAGTTAATGACATGCCCCATTTATGTATTCTTCCCTTCTTTTATAATTCGTTAGTTCATTATTGTTCGTTGTCCCTGATGAAGACCTATTGGTCGTAACGTACGAGCCGGTTATGTTTTCGTCCCACTGCGGTATCTTTTTTTTTTTTTTTTTGCGTTCGCCTTATTTCTCTAATCCCCAAGGCGGTGTGCGTTGCACTGTGGTTTCTATTTTGCGCCTGTCAGCCCAATGCATCCGACTTCAGCATGCATTTTATGTAAGGGTCTGCTTCCTCCTGCATTTTCTGAGGGTTTGCTTCCCCGGGGTTACGGCCGGTGCTGTTATGGGGATCGAACCCAGCACCTTCGGATTGTGAGCCGTGCCACTTATCCACTAGGCCACGCCGTCCCCTACTGCGGTATCTAACAATATATATTTATATATTTTTGTTCACTTTATTCCTTCTTGAGTGGGGAAATCTTGGAATCTTTTAGAATTTAGTCTAGAGTCGAGATATTGCAGCCACATATTGAGGAGTATATTCAGAACTCCATAATTTCAACATTATTTTAATATGAGATAAAGTGTTTCAGTTAGCACAATAAGAGTTATAATTTCACCTGAAAAGCTTCGATGTAATACTTACTTTCTGTATCCAAGCACCACGTTATACAGTATGCATACAGTATTCATTAACATGGATTCCCTTGTTATTCGCCTCCAGCATGACGCACCTATTGCATGTTTCTTGGAGGTTGGGGCAGGTCATCAGGTGGTCTGGGTTCTGTATTGCGCCACAGTCGCATGTGTCATTTTCTGTGCATACTCATCGTTTTATATTCCCTTAACTTAACTTAACATCTTTATACCGGTTTAGAAGACCCTGCAGAGTCTGTATACAACCAGTTTCATTTACTTCACCTTGCTCTAAAAGCTATGCGCATCCAATTTATTCTTAAATGCATTAACTGTCCCTGCCTCCACTACCTTCTCTGGCAATGCATTCCAAGCATTCAACACTCTCTGACTAAAAATTATTTCCTAATATCTAATCTGGACCTCTCTTTAGTCAACTTGTAGCTATGCCCTATTGGTATTGTGGGTGGCTGTATTTTAAAAAAACTTGTTATAGTCTAATTTATCCATTCCTCTGATCATCTTATAAACCTGTATTAAGTCACCACGAATTCTTCTCCCTTCTAGACACTGTAGGCCGGTTTTTCTGAGTCTTTCCTCATAACTGTAATTCTGGAATCACACTATCAACTTTGTCGCTCTTTTTTGTACGTGATACACCAGTTTGGAGTCTGCTCAGCGACTTCCATGTTGTGTATTTGTAGATTATATCCGGGGGCAGGTTCCTCCAGAAGTTCCATCTCTGGGGCTTGTATCAATTCATGTCATCTCTCCATACAGCGACTTCCAGGGCTTGATGTAATTAAAACAGGGCATATGCAAGTTCGTCTTTCCACCGATGTTTCGTATTTAACTCATTCAAATGAGAAGAAATGTTTGTACCAAAGGCAAATTACTTCGAATTTTCAAACTCTATTATTGACTTACCTTTAGCTGTCATGAATTCTTAGTTGGCATATTTCAACTAAGAAATTCTTGTCAGTACTTTTGAACAACTTAAAAAGATCGCCATGATCAACATCCCATTCTGTCTGCAGGAAAATTTGGAACTGTCGATGATTCATTTAGCTGTAATAAGCTCTTGGATGGCATCTTTCAACAAAAAGATCTTTTCAGTACTTTTGAACAACATAAGAACATCGCCATGATCAACACTGTATTCTGTCTGTAGGAAAATTTGGAACTGTCGATGACTCAAACTTCTAGCACAGAATGAAATTAACAATTTCTGTGATAACATTCTTGACATTTTCAAAACCGAGAGATTTGGTAAGTATTTTCCTGGTTAATGATGCAATAGTAACTGATGGTTGGTTGGTTATTGATGCAGCAGCCTATTGGCTCTTGTGCTCTAGCTCTATGCCATATAGTGATAACTGCTCGTGTTTGTGAGCTGTTGTTTAGTTCGCACAGTGTTCTAATTGTCTGGCCATGGAGGAAGAAGCTATTTCCTAACACAGGTAGGAGCTGGACATTCAAAAAGATGGTGTTCAACAGTTTCATAGGGACGTGTACACAGCCAATGGTAATTGATAAATCTGCTAGTATCTATTTCTTGTTAACAAATTTTTTTAAATTCTGCCAATTTCGCTTTTGTTCCAAGCATAACTTGGATTCCATAGGCCACCAATCCTGCAAGGTATGGGATCAAGATGCTGAGCAGCGCATGAGCTGCAGTGGTCAGCGACCCATAGCTGACTGCTAGCGTCAGGGCCAGCGAGCCAGAGCTGCCAAGACCCTTCTACACCTCCACGCCGTGATCCTAGATAACAGACTGCAGCAGGGCAGACTGGTTAAGGAAAAGGCATCGAAGAGAGAATGCTAACCCAGTACTAAAAAAATGCTTGCTGAAGTCGGATGTGTTGGACCGAAAGGTGCAAATATCGCAGTCAAGCTGTAAACTACGACACAACGCATTCCGTTCTCTGGACTACATTCTGCTACTTAAGCCCTTTCAGGGTTTGGTAGCAGGAGATTGAGAATGAACGAAGCCAAGCCAGCAGCCTGCAAGGTATTTATAAATGCTGGTAATATCAAGCAAATGTGTGGCATGTCAAACACCAGATAGCATCTCTCAGAACAGGGGGACGGTGTGGGCTAGTGATTAAGTAACACGGCTCACAATCTGAAGGTACTGCAGATTGTTGGATCAGTTCCCGCCATTCCACTTGGTTTTGTGCCAGGATATAGAATCTTCCGTCTAGACGAGTTAACTTCAGTGGCATGATTGTCATTGTTGTGTATTGGGACTCTGGCACATTTCTGATTTTTCTCAATGCTTTCTGCAATATCGGTGTGTCTTAGGCCGTTTTGCATCTGGCGGAGCCCATCCCTCTCTAGGCAACATGTCCTTCCACATTGTGAATTTGTCTATGATCTCCCTGTCTACTCAAGCATGGTGTCACAAGTTCACTTTGTAGGTCTTGTTTTTCCGTATTCTTTTTCTGGCCTTGTTTTCATCTTGGCCGTTTGCTTTTAATTTTTTGCTCTTGTGTATTCTGTGTTCGACTTTATCCTATAATATGTCGATTTAAATACATCTTGGCGCTTTGACAGGCAAAAGTTCAATTGGAAAAAAGCACATAAATCACGTTATCCAAGAGGAATCTGTAACACTGCAGTTGTAGACCCAAAGATCATGGAAAAACATTCATGACTCAGGAGCGAATCAGATCAGCAGCTATGTTGGCGCTTAAACCAGAAGGACATTACTTGAGAGTACTTTTCTGGTAAACACTCGCGAGAGAGCATGTTTTAACAATCAATTTGCAGCAGAGACATGGTAAACTGGGCGCCATCATTTCTGTGAAGATTAGAAGTCGTGTTATGAGTTGAGTGTATAGGTTTAGTCGACAGTGAGTTGGCTTGCTAAGACTGGAATTACAGCGTGCCAGGGTTTGAAATCACGGACAGACAACAGAAACAAATCTGAGCATGGTTCATTCCTGGTATGATCGCTCCTCCAGTTGACCCAACTGTAAATGGGTATAAGATAAATGAGTTGGGGAAGGTATAATCAGCAAGGAAGGAAACTGGCCACCCCACCTCACATAGGCTGCGGCTTAGTACATGAAGAGTTATCTTCATCCCCGACGTCAATTGTTGCCATGGGACTGACCTTTACCTTTAATGAGTTGTATAGATAAACTCAGCATGTCACAATAAAAAAACATGTTTAATTTTTAAAACTGCCATGCAATAAGAAGATCAAAAGTAAGTCACAAAGTTTTAGTTTTAAAAAGAAATGTTAAGAAGCCCCTTGACTGCTAAGAATCATTCAAAACATCTTCAATGTAGGTTTCCAAGACTTTAATGCATGAAGACAATGGAAAAAAGTTGGTTTTTAATGCACGAGAACATGAGAAAAGAAATTGGTACATTTCCAAATCTGTTTTGCTTGAAGGCAATGAAATAAAATTATAAATGTATGGTCAATGTTTGTTGCTAAGACTTATATGAATGAAGGGAATGAACAAATTAGAAATGCTGATCAGTTTCCAACACATTGAACGTTGGCAGACAATAATAACAAAATTAAAACTCTTGCTACGGTCGGTTGCATGAAGACCACATAGCATTCTTGTTTGTTAACAAAATGAAAACACATTTTTTTTAAATGAAATCTACAAATGTCATAAAGCTATCACATAAAAATTTTTTGCAATCTCCAGAGGGGACTGAGTGGTCTAGATGTAAGACATCGGCCTCAGGTGCTGGAAGTCGCGGGTTCAAATCACGGTGGAGATCTGGTTTTTTTCACGTGGACTTTCTGGTATTTCCTCAGATCTCTGGGAAGCAGAGATCAGACGCCCATGTGTTAAAAATCCCTTGGCAGTTGGAAATAGAAAAGAGTAGGCTTAACGGCCGTGAATGGACAAAATTCTACATTAGGTTAAAAATCTAGCCAATCTATTACGAGATCCTCGTCGATGAGTTTGTGTATTGTGATGAGATTCTCCAAACAATATGGAGAAGAACAGAGCACTTATGGTAACTAATCTCCAGAGAAGAGAAGACCTCACATTATGAGTGAACAGCATCTGGATCAGGTTAACAAATATCTTGGAGCTGTAATACACCAGAAGGGAGGTATTAAAGAAGAGCTGGTTACTTAAAAAGCAGCAACTAGCAGACTTTTTCATGGCATAGAGGATTCCTCAGTGGATGCTATGGGACTGACTTTTACCTTTAATGAGTTTAAAGAAAAGAAAAGAGCAAACCTCACTTATGATAAACACACCAGATATAGATGAGCTCCTGTGTTTGAAAAGTATGGATACTTGTGTAGCTGACATCATTTCAACTTAAAAATGAGCCAGTCTGAGTTTAGATCGCCTCAAGCTGATCTGTGCAGTTTGTGGTTAAAGCCGCCATCACTTTTTCACAGGCTGGTAGGAATTTATGCAGACCGGCAGTTGGGAAACACTGGACTAGACTGTAACCAGACCCAAGATGAATATAGCAGATAGAATAGTCCGACATTCTTACCGAAAGACCTGTAAACCTCAGGGGAGGAGTGACTACCAATTCTCGGTGTTATTACATTACCAGCTGTTTAACTTTCAGATCTGCTTGCTCACTTCACCCCTCTCTGCATTCCAAATATCATAGATCAGCTATGAATATGCACATAGATACACTAGAATATTGCTTCATTTATGTTAGTTATCAATGCAGGCATGGATTTGGAATCATTGGAACATTACGCAATGGATTGTATTGCATGAAGGAGCATGGAATACAGACAACAGAGATACTGATTACGGATAGACTAAGGACTCAGCGTTTGACAAGACACGCCACACAATGTGATGCCGCAAACAGTCCTTATTTTTCTTGCATACACTAGGGAAGACGCTTCTCTGCTCGAATCGGTCTTACCAGTTACATTCGTTATCATCATGGACTGTAGTTACATCCCTTTTTTTATCAAAGCACAACTTGCTACCATCTGACAAGATGGAAAGAGCCAATGATGTTAGTCAACGGAACATTTTGCACATGCAGATACCATTACATGGCATTGGGCTGAAGGACCCATAAAAACATGCTAGTACAGTGGTTCATAAACTAGGGTCAGCCTGTTGTATGGGGTAGAAGTATGAATAAAAATACTAGACTTGGAGATGAGGTCTCAAATCCACACTACCAGGAGAGGCAGCATGAGGACAAGCTGTGTGACACAAGGACCACGCTAAACTTGATCGAGTTTTGTTTTTTATTTTTGTTTATTACTTTCCATCTACTAGGGAAGGAAGACTAACATCTGGTCAGACAAAATATACTGATCAGACATGTTAGTCAGGTTCAGGCAAAACATTCTGGACAAGACCCTCACACTGGCTTCCTCGTAGCACTTCCTGGAAACGAGCTATTATCATGGCAGCCTTGCTAACAAGGTGAGGGATCGACATGATCACTGTAGTAGTGAGCAACATGCAGATGAAGCCAAGCATAGCACAAGTGCCTGGAGGACCCAGGTCCACCTTCATCAGCATGATCGGAATGTGAGGAAAGCTACGACAACCCACCACTTAATTTCCTTTTTAGGGCGCACAAAAGAGTAATCTACGCATTGTGAACATTCAACAACAACAACAATCTACTATGAAGAAAGTTTCAAGATGTCTGAAAATGTTCATATATGCCCTTCTCTTTTAATTTCCCAGAGTCAATTAAGTTTCCGGGCTGGTCGCAAGATGGTTGACATGACAGTTGCAACTCATCAAATCCAAAAGAAATGTCAGGAACAGCATTGTAATTTTGAAACGACTTTTATTGATCTGATCAAGGACTCTGTCAACAAGGATGGACTTTGGAAAATCATGATGAAATTCAGCTGCCCCAGAAATTCATCACAGCTGTCCACCAGTTTCATGATGACACGTTGGCTCACTAAATAACGTGAACTATCTGCAGCCTTACCAGGCATAAATGGAGTCAGTGTGCTGGCATGGTACTTGTTGCCATGCTTTCTGATGCTACACATGGCTAGCATGTCAAATACAGGAAAGTTGGGCGGCTGTTCAATCTGAGATGCCTAAGGTCCCTCACAAAGGGCAAAGAAGCAATCATTTTAGATATCTTTGCTGATGATTGCGCAATTAACATGTGCTAGAGACATGGTTGACCATTATAAATATCTGGGTGTGATTGTCAGTGATGAAGGATCACAATGTGAGGTGTTGGCCAGAATAGCACAGACAATAAAGGCGCTTGCACGGCTTAACAAAATTTGGCAAGATAAATGGTTAGCACTATGCACGAAAATCAGATTAATGCGTATATTGGTCCTGTCAATATTTCTCTATGCTTGTGAGACATGGACAGTTACAGCTCACCTTCAGCGAAGGATACAGGCTTTGGAGATGAGATGTTTCAGAAGACTTTTAAATGTCACATACAAAGATGCAGTTACAAATGAGGAAATACGAGATAGAATTACAACCGCAATAGGGCCTTTTGAAGACCTCTTGGCAACTGTCAAAAGAAGGAAACTCGCTTGGTACGGTCACATATTGAGATCAAATGTTCTTGCAAATACGATCCTCCACGGTAAGGTGCAAGGTAGACAACAAAGGGGCCTTCCCAAAAAGAGGTGGGAGGACAACATAAAAGAATGGACCAATCTTCGACCAGAAGAGGCACATGCAGCGGCCGATGACAGAGAAGGGTGGCGTGAGATTGTGAGGATGTCTTCATGTGTGCCCCAACGACCTCACTGGTTATGGGATGACCTGACCTGAGAGACAGGACACGCAGCAGTTTTCAACTGCGTGCAGTAACTTTGGTCTTAACTTCAACACCAAGATAATGGAGCCAATGTTTCTACCTGTTCCTAGGAAGCCCTAATATGACATGAACCAAACATCACTGTATTGGGTCAACATCTACAAGCAGATGATAGCTTTACCTATCTTGATAGTATGCTCACCAGAGAAACAAATATTGACTCTGATGTCCACAACAGGATTGTCAAGACAAGTGCTGCTTTTAGAAGACTACAAGCAAATGTTTGGGACCAGCAAGGAATCAGTGTTGCCACCATGTTCAAGATGTATTGTGCTGTTGTGCTTACCACACTTCTATACGCATGCAAAACATGGACAGTCTATAGCAGACATGTCAGAAATCTCAACCTTTTCCACATGAAATGACTACGCAGGCTGTTCAGGATCGGCTGGCAGGATAGTGCCCAACTCTGTAGTCCTCAGCCAGAGAAGACATCTCTCGAACAGAACTCAGATCTGATGGACTGGGCCTGTTGTTCACACGTCTGATGAGTGCCTCCCTAAGAAGCTATTGTGCAATAAGGTCAGGACAGAAGAAATGATACAAACTCTCTGAAAGTTTCTTTGAACAATACCTTCATCGATGTCACCTTTGGGAGCTGCCTGCTCGCAACCGCTTAGCCTGGTGCACTGCCATCACACATGACACTTGCATCTCTAAGAAGAGAATCATTACTGAGGCACAGAAAAAGTGAGCTGCACGAAATACAACTAACAGAACGCAAGATAACCCAATTAACGTTGTCCCGTTTGCCCAACGTATGCAGATATGTTTCGCTTAGATCATATTGCATGGTCATATGTGATCACATCTGAATATACATGCCTAACGCTGTCGCTATCTTCGCGTGCTATGGGGAAATATTATTATTATTAATTAGTCTGAGATTATATTGAGGGCTTTCCATTTCATTCATACCAATTACTTCTGTTTACATTACTGTATAATAAATGCTGCTCTATATTTTTTGTTCATTCATTATCTATGATATTATATTGGAGAAAGAATTTCATCACCTCGCAGGAAGAATACATTCAGAGGGTGCAGAGGTGGAGCTCGAGAACGGAAGATGACAGAGTCTGACACCGGTTTGACACTTAGGAGAAGTAAAACTCCTCAAACACTCCCTCCTCACGGCTCCCATCCCAAGGCAACGTAGTACCTGGCTCCCACCCAGGAGCCAACAGGGATTGTGGTCAACACCCCAACTGCCCAGTCGGGACACAGCAGCGCTCTCACTGTTCCCGCCACTGGGGATTGCTGTAGACCAGGTCTGGCGGAGCGCTACTTTGACTGGTCATGGTGGTGTCCTACTGAAGCAGCGGGCCTCAGATGCTTAGGCGAACTTAATTATTATTATTATATTATCTGTTATACTAACTTTTGACGCCTGTTATTTTGTCAGTCACAAGATATGGATTGGCGGACGGTGTGTTTGAGATCCCTGACTTGGAGAACCCAAATACTACAAATTGCAACTGGCTGATGCCTTCTTCACCTCCTTGCTCTACAAGTTTGATTACAAACTCATCCAGTTTGTGTATTGATGATCCATTAATTAGTATCATTACCTAACAGGCATTCCTTGATTGATATCAGAATATCCCCCTATTCCATATCCAATGTCCCCACTGTCAGTGCTTTAGAAGACAGTATATCAGTTCTATCAATGCCATGAACCCCAGCACAACCGGTACAGTTATTCAATATTAAATTAGACACATTTTAGATTCAGGATTAAAATCACAATGATAACACCTTACATAATGTACGTATTATGGTAGGATTTAGCAGAAGAGATAAACTCAAAAAGAACAACAGCAATACAAAGCTTAAAAATAAATCATTACACGAGTTAATCAATGTATATAAATAAAAAATTTATATAATTATGCAGAGATTTTATGTCGAATCTAAAAATAAAGATTGGTTGTATAAACCAGAAGGATAAATTGAACACATAAAAATATATTCAACATTTATCTAAGTTATATAAATCAAATAGGTAAACTGAACACATTAAAATATATTTAACGTTTCATGTTTGCTGGATACCGGAATGCAGATTCTGAAATATAATCAATTTAAAGACTTAATGTAAATAAAATCTCCATTAACAAACAAAAGAATACATTTGAATGATGCAATATTCAGATTCGAGCAGAAAACCGAACAAAGTCATGATGAAAAAAAAAAAATGCAAAACATTGGAGAATTTCAAGACTAGTCAGTATAAAAGAGCCTAGAATATAAGTTCTGGCCATGCGTGATCATAATTGTACACATAAAGAAGCATGTCTCTATGACAGGATGGTATAACTGCAGTCTCGAAAGCCAAATCTGGACAGTGCAACAATTTTGTTTGACCCAAGTTCCTATAGCTTAATCTATAACCAGCACTAGAGACAGGAATTTATGAAGATCCATGGGCAAAAAGTCTAGCAATCTCATTATGTAAAACCATTGCTTTTGAAACCACCACTACAAATGCTTAGTCACAGGCTTCCTGTAAAGGGGCCAGCGGAAGCAAAAAACAAACTAAATGAACTAAGACAATGACCCTATAAATTGTGTCCCCTGTTGAAAAGAGTTGTGGAATAGTAGATTCTCAATGTGGCCCTCCTGGCATTGAAGAGATTGACAAAATCTCAAAGGAAGGTGGGAAAACTACCTGACCTCATTTATGTAGAACTTACAAAAAAGAGCAATATGTTTACCAGAAGTACTAGGGAAAACCAATAAATAGGTCACAAATAGGCATTTAAAAAGAAAAACTAAATGAGATACCAACTTGAAAACCATTTAATATTGCCCTTATTTCTCAACATAATTTCCTTCAACATTGATACACTTATCCCATCGCTTTATAGGTGCACCAAAACCAGCAGCATAAAATTCTTATGTCTGCTGTCTCAGCCACATTTTCACTTTACACTCAACCTTTTTGTCATTTGTGAAACATATCTTGCCAAGGTAGGATAATGCATTATGCTGCAGGCTAACTATATGAACACCCTATTACAGTTGCAACACTGTCTATTTTTACTCACATCATCTCCTCCATCAGCAACATTGATGCCTCTGCTAAATTTGAACCGCACAACCAGGCCTGGCTTCACCAGCAATTTTGTTAGTATCCTTGAGAAAATGTATCGACCCAGTTATGTACAGCTTTACACATATAACACTTCTCACCAAAAACAGGAAGAATTCCCTCATTTGCAGAAAGTCCTTTCGTCCAGCATGCTGTTCTTTGATTGTACACACTGACACCATTTTGTATCCGAGCTGCAAAGGGATGCCATCTTGTATTTGAGCTGCGCACGTGCATGTAACACTTAGCATCTGCTACCTACTATAATCACAAAGCCGGATGCTGCTGCCATCTAATGACACCTTTAGAAACTACCAACTACATTCTTTAGTTCTCCCATATCGGTTTGTGACCTAAATACTGATTTACCTACGTAGATACATAACCAAGTTAGCAGCAGAGCACATAAGCCACCCAATTAGGGACGCATATTACCAGATCAACAAAAGTGAACAAGTTGCAATTTTCAGACTTCAGATAGAGCACAGTCCCAAGTGGTTTGCCGGAGTCTATGCGTATGACAAGGACAAGAATAGCACCACTGCCCCACAGAGAGCATGTTGTAGGAGGCGACTAACTGTGTGACATGGCATAACACCGGCCATGGTTAGGTGGTTTGTTTAGAGTATCATAGATGGCGCCTAACAGGCTGCGGGTCTACTTTGTTCTAGTGTTTGAGTCTATTAAGATGAACTCACACATCAATTAACCACCCTCCATAGTGGAGTAATACACTGTTCGAGCACCAAATCCTCCTCCTGGGCACATCCAGTTCACATCAAAGATGGGACCTGCATGGGGGCTTATTTCCCTGTAGAAGTACAGGTCGACTAAGACTAAGACTTCAGATAGAGCACAACAGATTAAAACACTATCTGTACACAAAAATTAAACTCAGAAATGACTGATGACTGTAACTGTGGTACTGCTGAACATCTGCTGTAAGAGTGAAGAAGAATATATGACAAATACAGAAAGTACACATGACTATCACAGTACTATTCCATTTAAAGCTCTTAAGAGTTGACAATGACCTCACAACGCAGACTGTTTATTTACATATATTCTAAAATTAAGAGGAGGTGAAAACTACCTGAGCTTTGAACACCAATCACAGCAAAACATATATAAATATTTAAATGACAAACAAATTGCAATTTTTTCTTCACTCATTAATATTATATATATATACTTGGAATCCTGGCTTTAAACAGGCAGGTTATGCTTGCTGCCAGGTGGTCAAAGGCTATCCATAGTAGGTTTTTTATTTTGCAATGTTTACTAGCTGCGGCTTACTAGACCTGGGGTAAGGTTGTTGTTATTCCATAACTGCTGAGCAAGCATGTTCTTAGCAGTCCAATGATATTCTTATATAGATAGAGGTCTTCTTCAATTGTTTCACTTCTCGGTACAGTGTCTGGGGGAAGCTAAATTATGTATTGGTTAGAATTTTCATTACTTTTTTAGAAGTTTTGCTTTGATGGCGGCTAACAGCTGACTCTTATTAATTTTCAAGAGATTTTTACGTGTACAGTTTGTACACAATATCTCCAAGTTTTGTTGTCAATCTTCAATATGACCAGATGCTAATCTCACATCCCTTGACATATTTGGATGTTTGAATTTGATGGAATCAAAACACCACAATTTTACACTTTCATTTCTTGAGAAGTAGAAATGATATATATATATATAAATATATATCATACACATAGTTGTTCTACTTATATGATATTGTATGACTTGCATTTCTTTATTTGAGACATCTATTTTGCATATATGTCATTGCTACTTGTAATATCTGCTGAGCATTAATCAGATTAAGTAGGCAATGGCCCAATGCTATTTCTCTCTATTAATCTACTAACTTCTGGGATGATTGTCATGCATGTCAGGTTCAGCGTTGAACCCGTAATTTATAGCTTTCTTGCATTTCCATAAGTGTACATAAGTTTTTTCTAGATAAAGAGTTTTGTATTTAAATATACATGTCCTGTGCATAATATAGCAGTGGCGTTAGAAAAGACATACAAATTTGTCAGTAGGGTCTCTTAAAATAATAAATCAAACCAATCCAAAATGTGTTTTCTGGAATTTAAAAAAAAATAATTTTTTACAATGATTTAAAATATATATATCACTAATTTTGCTATTGAAAATATATATAACGCTTTTGATTTATACATTTCAAAACATCAACTCTCATTGTTTCACAGTATCTCCTATTGAAATGTCATTCACATATCTATATTTTTGTATGCGCAGTTATATAATCTTTGACAAGTTTTGGCTTATTTATGGTTTTTTTATAGTTTGTAGCTGACATAAATGGACAATAATATGAAATATATAACATCATTAATGGAGAAAATAATACAATATGAACAAAGCATTCTTAAGCAGTACAATATACATACACAGCAAGACCAAACAACATTCTGACTGTTCTAACATGAAGTTCTCTCCTTTTGGAATGTACTTATTACTTAAGCTCACAGCATAAACACACATAAGCCACTTATGCAGAAGAAATTAACTTAAATCAATATATGCAGAAGAAATTAACTTAAATCAATAAATTAAACATTTGCAACTTTAGTTTTTAGATGACAAAACAAAAACAATGAGTGAAAACATCTAGTGATTCTATTATTTAAATATACAACTATTAATTAGGAATCCATAGTAATTCTCATGTTTTTTCTTTTTCTTCTGCGCTCAGGTTCATTATTGTGTAGATCTGCAGATCTGATGCCAGGACAAAATATACGGTCCTTTCCAGGTCTGGGCAGCAGTCCTACTGCTTTTGCCTCAGCTCTGCACCTACTAAGACTTAAAATCCATGTACGCATGTTCTCTTAGACAGTAATTAAAAAACAGTTAAATGCAGTCCCATAGCTGAAACTATGGTTAGAATAAATTGCTCAAGACACCGTTGTACTAGGCCATATCTCTAATTTTTTGTGAGGTGAAGCAACCAGGCTTTTCTGTGTTGCCTTTACTCTTTACTAGCAGTAAGTCAGGTACACATTCACAGCTGGGTAACCTACAGCATGTTGTGACCTAGGATTAAATCCAGCACCTTTGCAGCAGAATAAAATATTCTAACCACACAACTCAAAACATAAATTATTTAAAGAAAACAAGAAAAACAGATGTCAACCTTGATATGTGTTATCGTGATATTGCACAAAGCTAATGCTTTACTGAGCAATGGTATATATACATATATTTCAGCTAAAATAGTAAAATTTCAAAAGAAGAATAAGCTCCTACTATTTCAAAATGTCAGAAAAAATATCAAATATGATTAGGACAAAACATACACATCAAGATGTATTATACGGGCAGCATAAAAACCTTCACAAGTGTACACAAGCCACAAAATTATTAATCAACATTTTCAAGGATTGCTAAAAACTATTTTAATGAGAATAGACAACGAACATTCTGCTAGAAACTTTTAAAAAGGTAGACATATATTTAAAGATGTCTTTTACTGGCAGAAGAAAATGCTTTACAGATGTACGCAAGCTATTATATATGCCAGTTAACATTTTTTAAAGAAAAATGTGTTCATTGTTTTAAAAAAAAAAACTCATTACAAAAAGCCAGACAAAATTCATTCATCAATATATCTGCATTGAAAAAAATTCCCAAACTCTGATGTTACCAGTGAATATTTTCTAGAACAAAGAATTAGTTAATTGTTAAAATCCATCTCAAAATACTAGAATAAATAGCAGACACAAAAATATATTCCATAAAATGATCCCTTGCTCCAAACTATTTGAAAATGTAAGAATAAATCAAACTTCTCTAATGTCTTATACTGGCAACAGAAATGCTTTACAAATATGCACAAGCTCCTATTTTATAAGTCAACATTTGATAGAACAATGATACACTGTTCAAATTGACAGAATCAAAAGACAAAACAATATCCAAAAGCAATGACAGTTCCTTGTTGAAATTCTATTTCAAAACAACAGAAATCTTTCTTTTTAAACAACGGAATAAATAAAAACAGACAAAAATTATTTCAAGATTTCAGAAAAAATTAACTAATAAAGAATAAAGATCGTTTAAAGTATTTCAAAGCTTCATCAGAATAAGTAAAACATAGAAAGTATATAGTAAAGTACAAGTTGGTCTTCACTAAAATCTATTTACAAATAAAGATAAAACAGAATACAAGAAATACTATCTCCAAATAAAACCAACAAATACATAATTAACCTTTACCCTATGCACTGTGTTTAAATTGCACGTGACAAACAATTTTTATCTTTTCATTAGTAGGCGTAAAAAGACGGTGGGTGATAAGGAACGTGGCTGGTTTTGTTTGATAGAGAATTTTGAAAGGATTTCTTCTTTTTCACTCTGACAGGAAGAATATCCCATTATTGAGGGTGATGAAGTTAAGTTGTTGCAACATATTTTTCTGAGATAGATCTGTTTAATTTGTTTATGTCGATGTAGATGTAATAAACACGTTTGTAGTGGAAACTAACTGACATGACGATCGTGTATGAAATACGATCAGTGTACTGTGACAATTTATTAATTCTGAACGTCCAGATCCAAAGGTTAAGAACAAAAAAGCTTTTTGTGTAAAATATTTCACAATGTCAGAATAAATAAGACAAAAGCAATACAAATAAGTACACATTCTTCTTTGCTAACAACTATTTAAAATGACAGACAAAATACATCCATCAAGGTATCTTATAATGGCAGCAGAAACTGCTTGGCAAAAATGCATAAGCTCTTATATTTGTCAACATTTGACTTTCGTGACAAAACCATTTCAAAATGTCAGAATAAATAATACTAAAACACCCTACTAGAATAAATATATGTGTGAATCCCGAGGACCATTACTGGGGAGGTGTGAATTCAACTGCAGCCTACAATGCTCATCTTAAAATGTGACTAAGTAGGGTTGTGTATGGGGCTTGTAGCCTCATCATGTAAAGCAGCTTGACCTAAAATACCTCTCCCCCCGAACATGGGGTTGCAAGAGATCAAGAGATGCTCTACACCCATCCCTAGCTTCTCTCCCCTATCTACTTTAGTATTGACTTAACATGCCCCCCCCGCCCCCCAACAGACATGTGGTTTGTTTATACACTTGGTCATCTAGCATGAAGTATGTGATGAAGACATGTGTGGGTGAAGTCCTGCAGGCTGGATGTGATACTCTTTGATGAGAAACAAAGTGATACAGAAAACAACAACAACAAAAAAACCACATAATAAAATTTTTAAAGCAGGTTTTCCTGAGACCAACTGTAATAGTGGTCCCATACTTATAAAAGAGTACATACAAATTAAAAATTATGGTGATCAACAAGGAAACAAAATTTCTTGTAAAAAAAGGAATGACAAGGAACAAGAGTTTCTTGTAAAACATGAATGAAAACAAAACAAAAATATCTTGTAAAATATGAATGACAAGGAACAAAAGTTTCTTGTAAAACATGAATGACAAGGATCAAAAGTTTCTTGTAAAACATGAATGAGAACAAACAAAAGTTTCTTATATTACATGAATGACAAGGAATAAAAGTTTCTTGTAAAACATGAATGAGAACAAACAAAAGTTTCTTGTAAAACATGAATGACAAGGATCAAAAGTTTCTTGTAAAACATGAATGAGAACAAACAAAAGTTTCTTGTAAAACATGAATGACAAGGATCAAAAGTTTCTTGTAAAACATGAATGAGAACAAACAAAAGTTTCTTGTAAAACATGAATGACAAGGATCAAAAGTTTCTTGTAAAACATGAATGAGAACAAACAAAAGTTTCTTATATTACATGAATGACAAGGAATAAAAGTTTCTTGCAAAAAACTATTTCAGAACACAGACAAAGCACATACACCAAACATGCTATAGTAGCACCAGACTCATAAGAAGCTATGATAATATTACTACCTAGGCCTGTGTACAAATAGTTTGGCTTTGACTATTGAAGCTTAGAAAGCTCACGACGAAATAGAAATGTACATTTAACAAACACTGCATATTTTCATCTGCTTGCAATACTAGTACATCTAAGCACAACCATTTATTAAGCTATATATCATTTGTGGAACCATTGACTGTGTTGGTGCAATATTTTTGTGACTGTGTCCTATTCAGTCATGACTAGTATGCCAGCTAATATTTCATTGTCATTTTTACATAACTATGTGTATATATATATACAGATTTCTGATTTTATTTACTTCTTTCTTGGCATATAGTACAAGTGTACAGATTTTATTGTTAATATTAGAAGATAAAATGGCAGCTACAATATCCATACTGAAAAATGGAATTAGTTAGCAGAAGAATAAGAAGATACATGTTAAATAAGTCAGATAAGAAGGCTGCTGCATGGAGCTGGCAACCTCATGTAATGAATGTGTTGAAGAAATGTGTGCTACAAAAGCATACAAAAAGGTTAGGTGCTGGCTTTGTACAAGGAGGTCAACTATAATGGAAGGATGGTGATTGTTTCCTCACTTAGCTCTTGGTCTGGAGCTAGTTCATGTACTATGTTCTGAAATCTTTCAGGCACCATGGACGTAGAAATTTACTGAGATAAACTAAACAATTTGCCTGAACTAAACACCAATGCATTTGATCTCAAAATCATGGCCAAGTGCTTTACTGGAGAAGGATTCTACGTATGACAGATATGAGAAAAGAATTACTGCCACACTAAGAGCATGTTATAAAAGAAGACTAACATTACAACCTAACTACCATAGAGTAGAAGTCTCTTCAACCAATATCATTCCCACATCTAGCTATTGACACAGGCCAAAAACAGCCTGCGGATGTGAAGTGGTTTTTCTATATTTGAAATCTGACGAAGATGGATGTGTTCGACCTAAAGGTGCAAATATCGCAGTCAATCTGTAAACTAGCAACACAACATATTTCTTCCTCTGGACTACATCCTGCTACTTGTGTAGCCCTGTTCAGGACTTGATAGCGGGAGATTGAGAACAAACGTAGAAGAAGATTAAGTATATTTGAAAAAATGTTTTAGAAACAGTAGCCCAAATATGAGTTGTTCTATATGACAAGAATAAGTCTGCCGATGGTCTGAAAACTAGATCAAAAGAAATATTCTAACAGCTCAGTTTTGTGTCTATAATAGTAGCTTATCACTCTGAAGCTGGCTTCACATTATTGTTTGAATTTTCATGATGGCCTGGATTTTTTCTCATACTAAATGGCTCTTTAAAGAGCATAGCCATTTAGATGACATGCAGGCAATGGATTGCTTTAGGATAGGTATTCTATTTATCTATCTTGAGTCCAGTTGTGTCGTAGACATCGTGGAGAGGTGTGACCTACTTTGTTCCATATTTTTTGGCAGGTGAAAATCTGCTGGTGACTTGCCAGGTCAATCCCAGTATTGCCCCTGGAATATATGATTGCCCATTTTTTTGGGACTGGTGGTGGTGGAAGGGTAAATTAGAACCAGGTAGACCCACATCCTATCAGGCACCATATATGTACAATATTATTAAAATGTATAATGTACGATCAAGATTCAGAAAGTAGGCCATCAACTTTTATTATTCACTAGAGACTTGGCTATTTGAATATTTTTTTTAAATATTTGTTTGACTCATGGCAGACTTGCACTTCTCGCACGGAAGGCCTATTATGGTTTAAGAATAATATAGTGAATAAATTTCCCGAGGATTGAAGGAAAAAGAGTCATATATTCATGGACAATGTACTTCTAAATCTATTCTTGTTTTCTTATTATGTTTTTGCCAAACTGTTTTCAGGACCATCAAACAATTTGTGAACAGAATACCTCAGAATTGCAAATAAAAATGCATACATTATTTCCTAGACTTCCTGTATAAGGCATGCACTGGTCACAGTGTGAGAATTATGAAGAATGTATCTTCTTTCGGCACTGTTCCACATTTCTGCCCCTGTGTGCCTGTGCCAAGAGCTTGACATCATAATCTGTGGCCAGCCTCAGACCTCTCACACATCCCACAAATCCTGATGTAAATCTGCCGCCAGTTTTCTCTGCTATGTTAGGCATTCCTCCTGAAATGCGAATTAATACTAGTTAATATCAATATACACAAACATGGATCACATACCTCACCAGAACAGAACCAAGATGTATTGAAACCTATGTTACTAACAATTACCTTCAGCACCATCGCAGCTTTAAATTATTATTTTATATTTAGTACTAATAATATATTAGTCATGGCTAAATCACATACCAGCTAAGAGTTCAATCTAGATACAAGAGTATTAAAGGAACAAAAAAATACAAGAGTATTAAAGGAAGAAAAAAAAAATACAAGAGTATAAAAGAAACAAAAAGATACAAGAGTATTAAAGGAGCAAAACGATACAAGAATATTAAAGGAACAAAAAGATTCAAGAGTATTAAGGGAACAAAAAGATACAAGAGTATTAAAGGAACAAAAAGATACAAGAGTATTAAAGGAACAAAAAGATACAAGAGTATTAAAGGAACAAAAAGATACAAGAGTATTAAAGGAACAAAAAGATACAAGAGTATTAAAGGAACAAAAAGATACAAGGGTATTAGCCCTACCAGACCGCTGTACCCTTTCATTAACTGCCGCTAGACCGCTGGACCGAATTTACGGTACTTTGGGTAGTACGTGAATAAAATGCGTTAGAATCTAAAAATAACCAACCAATCGTGGTCAAACCTCATGATTAGTCATTGCAAATGTCTGCCCCCATGTTTGAATTGATTTTGTAGGGTTTAACGTGAAAAAATTCGGAAAATTGACAATGAAACGAGCGGCTGATGAACCAAGCGCTTCAACAGGAAAGCAAAGTAAGTCTAGGCTTATGACAATCCAACATGTGATCAATAATTTGGTTGATTCAGACTCTGAGGAGTCAGAATTTAATCAAGAATACTTTTCCAGTTCAAGTGAAACAGACAGTGAGAGTTCGATTGATGAGGAGAAGCTTGAACCTTGTAGATCTAGAGCTAGATCGATAATAAGAGAAGGGGGACGTGTCCCTCAAACAGCTGATGGGGAAGATCTAGGTGGTGATGAAGGTTGGACAAGGAATTTTGTATCCCCAAATACAGATCTGAATTTCAATGAGGATGGAAAAGGCCCAGTGAACATTCCTGGATATATCAGAGAGGAGAGTGAACCGATTGACTTTTCATCCTTGTTTTTGGATGATACTTTCTGGCAAAATTTGACAGAGAAAACCAACCTCCGGGCACACCAATTGCATATAGCAAAGCCCAACTCCTACAATGCCAAAAATGTCAAGGATGCTACAGTGGAAGAAATTAAGGATTTTCTTGGACTGAGGATCTATGTGGAATACTCATGTATAAAGCCCAGCTATCGGGATTATTGGACAAATGAGGGCTCATTGTTGGGTTTACTCCTGGATTTTGAAATGTTATGACTCGAGACAGATTCTTGGCCTTTTGCTGGGTGGATTGGCACACAAAGGTGGAATATTGATGCTAGATGAAAGGTAAACCTATTTTCTACAATGTCTCCAAGTTACATCTTATTCTAACCACTTGTTTGCATGTAACTAACATTTTTCTATATCATGTTGATGTTTTTCTCTTTAATGCTCAGGAGCCCAGGTATGGGGGACAGTTAGGTTCAGTGCCTCAGGTCTGGTAGGGTTAACGGAGCAAAAAGATACAAGAGTATTAAAGGAATAAAAACACACAACAGTATACAAAAACATAGGGAAGCATAGAAAAAGATATAATTACATACAAAATCAAACATAAAGTTATAAAAGCACACAAAAAGATTATAACAGTATAAAAAAGATATAAAGACGTACAAAGTCAAACAAAAATACACAAAAGCATACATATAGTTAATAACGTACAAACAAATACAGTACCATAAAAAGAGGTTACAAAATCATTTTTCTTAATTACGCAAAAGCATCAGATAAAGATATGTTGCTTACCCAGATAGACCAGTTTGTTAGTGTTGAGAGATGTGTATCCACCTGGTGAGCTACCTTCCACAATCTCCTTTTTATCCACCTCTATGTAGGAGTCTTGTTTGTCCCTGGCAACAAAGACAATTTGCTAAAATTATTACATGTTTTAAATGTTTGCAATAATTTGTAAAACAAAATCATGTTATGCCATGTATTTTTAGGCAATGAAAAGCTGGTGGCTAAGAGTAGCCAGGCAAGGGCAGTAACACAACCAAACTTGTGCCACAGTCCCAAGGCCTTCACCATGGACAAATAAAACATGACAAATGAAAAACATCTAACGAATCACAACAACAGATAACAGAGACTTGACGGTATCATGAACAAGTATGACTCAGCAACTACATTGAAATATAAACATAATGACACGCACATTATAGTCACAAGGTCTTTGTGAGGGACAAGGAATGACAAAAATGAAAACACAGAATGAATCAGATCAACAAATAGCATAGACGAATTTTCCTGGACAACAGGGAAAAGTAGATATCAGGGTAACATGCATTGTCTCCTGCTCATCTGATGATTGAATCCATCTAAGTTTGAACTCAATCTATTCATTTTCCCTATTCTTCACCCGTCACTTCATTTGTTAAAGCATAGGTCCAACATTGCATTTGGCAGCCATAACCAGGATTTTAGGAAAGTCTAATTATGAATGGCCTCCTTCAGTCATTTCTGAATGTAGTTCGTCCACGAGGACCACTTTGTCAGCATTCACTGTTCGCATGAGTTCGAAGATAAGTAAATCTGTAAATAAGTAAATCTGGCTAAATAAGCCAATCTGATCCTTGAATTGTCTGTTACACTTTGTACAGGGATATAAGATATCTTCTTCCACCGGGGTTGAAGAAGGGTTGATGTTAGTTGACTTGTGTGGCAATCGTCTCTGGTTAGCCTCATCTATTCTTGATGCCTCATGTCTCTGCACACCCTCAGCAATAGTGCTGTGCCAGTCTGTGCTATTGGTGTAGATTCTTTCCCAGTCATGGTGGTTACTACATTACAGACTATGTGACGATGTGCCCTTGAAGTGATATTGTTTGTGTGCTTTTCCACATTTCCTTTTCTTCTCTGCTTGTTGTGATAGTCTCTCTTCGCCAAATTTGAGGTCGAGCAACAAGTAACTTTTCCATTTGGTGCGGTAAACAGTTTCTTCTTCCCAGGATTAGCAATCTATTTCCTATGCTTTCATGTCTCTCTTGCATACATCCTTGAATCTCTTCTGTGGTCAACTGACTGTCCTCTTGTTATTCGCCAGTTGGCTGTAGAGAATATATTTGGGAAATGATCCATGAGTCGAAGATGGTTGAGTCATCGCAATCTGCACTTTCTGAGCAATGTATACATGCTGTGGTGGTCAGTGCAGGTCAACACCTCGACATTCATCATTCTGTTCTTCCAAGTGATACGATGATGTGATGCATGTCTGATTTCAGCTATTTGTAGTACACATTTACGGCAATAGATTTTACATGATGAGGTTGTCAGTACCACGCACAACCTTTCATAGTCACCTCTTATGACATGCAAAAATTGAATTTTATGGTTTAAATAGATTTTTAAATTTTAGTGTAGGCTTCTCTGTCCACTCCACTTTTTCTTTACTCTTTCTCTATGCTCCCCTTTTCTTTCTCTCCTCCCAAATATCTTTTTTTTTTTAAATAAATGATTTCTGTATCCTTATATATGTATATGTATCTGTTTGTGCTTACAGACATACCTCATTTTATTGAGCTCGTTTTCAAATGCTGGTGTGACCTACTTTATTGTGATATGTGCTGTATTACAGTGCTTTGCGAACTACAAAATCTCAACGGCATGCCTGTATGTTTGCATATATGTCTCTATAAATATGTGTCAGAATGTATACATATGATTGGATGTTTGAAAAAATATTTTTATTTGCACATTTGTATGTATGTAGAACTAATGAATGGTAAACATCCCTATATGCAATTTTATAGACATGAAGGAGTACTGACTGACAGCTCCAGGGTGCAAACAGGGAAGAGACAAGGATATGCATTCTCTCACGCTTCCTGTTCTTGTTGACTATGATTGAATAAAGAAGAAATCAAAAGGCGGAAAGAGAACTGACATTCAGTGGACACTTTGGACTTGGATTATGCAAAGGATCTGTTACTTTTGTCACACAGTCATAGGCTAAATTCAGGAGAAAATTGACAATCAGATAAATTAGGACTGAAAAGCAACATGAAGAATAGGTATAAATAGCAGAACATGGTGAGGAATGAAACAGCAATGGAACAACAAATTAAGAGAAGAAAATGGGGCTGGATAAGACATATGATGAGGAAGGCTCCGTCAAACATAGCCAGGCTTTCACAAGGGAAGAGGAAGACCTAAAAATACATGGAGTGAGAGGGAGTTACAGTTAAATGATTACACCTGGAGAGATGCATGACAAGTAGCCCATGACTGTGTATGCTGGCAAGATGTGGTCAATAGCCTATGTACCGAGAGGAGCTATGGGCTTTGATCAATTGATTGATGTATGTATTTATATATGTGTATGGGGAGGAAGACTAACGTCTAATCAGGCTCAACATACTGATCAGACATGTTAGTCGGGGTAAGGCAAAATATAATGGCCAAGACCCTCACCTCGGCTTCTTCATAGTCCTCCCTGGAAACAGGCTGTTTTCATGGCAGTCTGGCTAACGAGGTGAGGGATCGACGTAATTCCCATAGTAGTGAGCAATACGCAGATGAAGTCAAGCATAGCAGAACCGCCTGGAGGACCTCGATCCACCTTCATCAGCACGCTCAGGATGTGAGGAAAGCTACTGCAACTCACCACTTAACATCCTTTTCAGGGCGCCCAAAAGAGTAAACCTACTCATTGTGGGCATTTGAAACAAACAAATATAAACACATATATATATGTACCCATTTTGTATGTGTCCTTGTGTAATCATACTCATAATAATTTTTTTAGCTTACTATGTCATAACTGGCACATGATGATTATTATTTTTCACATATTCTTCATCACATTTGCCATCTTTCTAGATTCTCATTTTGTGTGCAAGTCTATGTTATTTGTTGTGATTCATTATGTGTTTTCATTTGTGTTGTTCATTGTTTTTTGCCCCTGCTGAAGGCCTTATGTTTTTTAGTGTTTCTGTTCTGATGTGGTTACTTGTTTATGCTTGGCTAGTCTAGGTGGACAAGGGTTAAAACATCAGAAGGACATTCTTTTTTTTTCAATAGAGTTTGAAATAAAAACCTAGATTGCTACTCATTTACAGCTTGGTAGATTGGAGTGTGAAATTTCTAGGCTATATACATGAGAGACAAACTACCCTATTTCTTAATTTTTTTTCATGTGAATCAATTTTGATTACAATCTGTATCTGAGAAAGACCTTCCTATTTACTTATTGATTAACATTTGTTTTTACTTTCTACATTTTCTTTGTACTTATTTTATATCGGTCAACTTGAATCCTCTTCCTGTAACTTGTACACTTTTTCATATTTCCTATTACCTATTGCCACAAATTGTTTTGTAAATTGTTCTGTGCCTACGAAAGGTCACTAACAACACCAGAAGAGACAGAATCACAAATATGAGTATTCGCGAGAAGGTTGGAATAATTCCCTGCCTACAGTATATAGAGCAACAGAGAATTAATTGGTTTGGTTACATTGTGAGAATGCAACCAGACCAAATTATTCATGCGATCTTCTACAGGAGAACATCAGGAACAAGCGCTAGAGGTAGACTGAGAAAGAGGTAGATAGACAGCATAAACGAGTCCTGCCGTAAAATGGGGAACAAATGTTACTAGAGCCACGATAGAGGCGAAAGACAAATACATACCATGACACTGGGCTACAACCCGGTAGAAAGTGAAACAACAAAAGAGGAAGAAGAAGTTTCTCTTTTCAAGTTTTGTTATTAAAAAAGGCAAACAGATACAACAAATCATTAGAACAAAGAATTTATGCCCTGGAGATGTGGATATATAAAAGAAAGGATTGAATATCACGGGGAGAAAATAAAATAAATAAGGAGCACTTGGAAAAATTAGGGGTGCAAAGAGAATTAATGAACAAAATCAGTCTGGATTACTGGATGACACATCCTTCAGCGGTGGTTACACCGTTACAGGTCTCAACTTTTCATTCAACGGTATCTGTCAAGGGCCTAGCTGGACCAGTGGATAATGAGTCGCTCATCTATGGCATTGTGAATGTTGTTGTTGGATGCGAGGGAGTCGGACCAGCACATTGCTGGTCGTTCCTTGTCTCCGGAGTACCATATTGCTGGTGCTGTGCTCCATCGATCGTCGTCTTCGCAGTAAATGCCCCACCCAGCGATATTTTATCAGTCAAATAGTTAAATAGTTCAAATATGTGTGTCATCTAAGAAGACATAATACCTAACTAAAAACTATGCTGGAAGGCAAAGTAGGTGGCAAACATGAAATTAGGGGACAACAATATAAGGGGGAAGATTACATCAAAAGATGGACAAGAAAAAGCATGTCAGATTGCATCATCTGGACAAGAGATAGAAGCAGTGGGAGATCCACTACAGCTGATTTTTCACGTAGAGATGGGAACTCATCTGTTATTAAAAACTATGTAAAGATGGGAACTCATCTGTTATTAAAAACTATGTAAGAATGGGAACCCAAATGTTATTAAAAACTATGTAAAGATGGGAACTTAAATGTTATTAAAAACTATGTAAAGATGGGAACTCAAATGTTATTAAAAACTATATGCAGATGGGAACTCATCTGTTATTAAAAACTATGGCAATTTGTTTTAAAAAAATTAAATCTGTCTAACATAATAAAGGCAAAATACAATGAACTATTAAGGCTAAAAATTTCCAAAATCTAAAGTTGAACTTTCACAGAGGCACACCTACCTTTGCACCCTGATAAAATGCCATCTGCCATCAAAAAGTTTGGAGTCATTGTACCCAATCAGAGCCTCCCCACTTCCCAGATTGTACCTCAGCTGTAGACTCCCACTATGAAATCCTAGGGCAATGTAGTCCCTGGTAGACTTACTGCTCTGATCTTCTCCACTCCAGAAAAGTAGACCATCTCTACCCCTGGGACGAATATAGATTTGTAAATCCATACGATTGCCTGTCACTCTGAAACAGTAAAGTTATGTTTACCATCTTAGTTATTACTTTTTCATCAGTTAACAACACTAAAGCTGAGAAACTATTAATGACCAGGGAAGCATCTCAGACCAACACTGAAACTATCACACTTATTAACTCTTTAACTCCGGAATTATTTTCCTCATCTGGACGGAATTATCTTACTTTGGATTTTAAACCATTAGATCTCAACAACTTCACATATCTGTCTTTTATATTTTTTTGGGTAATAGAACATCATAATATATCAAATTACAGTGAAATGATTGCACAACAACAATAAATTGCTAGTAATACATAATATTGTAGGATTTATACGTATGAGACAAAAAGTGAGTAAAGAAAACAACAAGAAATGAAAACTTGATCCCCAAAACTGTATTCCAAGCTAAGTGGAACATGCATTCAGGTGCCAGAAGTATTCCAAATGTTTGTTTTTACAATTTATATCCATATATGCCTTTGGTAGAGAAGTTTCTCATGCAGAACGTATCAATAAATAATAGAATACTCCAAAGTTCACACACACTGCACATAGAAATGTAACACTAGATGATATTACCTAACCTCTTGTTCTTACTGGTCACTTATCAACACTGATTATAGCTACTGAGTTAGGCACATAAGTTTTCATTAGCATCATAGAATTACAATTATTATCTGATTCTTCAACATCAACTATTTCTTGAACTTGCTGCTCAGTAAACAGCCTCTTAAGTGGCAAATCCCTAGATTGGCCAAACCTACTTTCCATTATAAACAAGAAAAGCAGTAAATTTCACATAACTTGTCAACATATTTTTGGATTTTGTTTTCGTATACAACTCTGGAAAAAAGATCTAGCAGCAAGAAATAAATTAAAGGAAAATCATTGTAGTTAATTCCTGGTATTGTTAAAATACAAATTACCCGAACAGAAATTAAATAAATACATTTTAGACAGAGACAATGGGATTGTTTCTCCAGCAGAAGCTATTAAAAAAAGGAAAGATCCCATCGTCTCTCCAGAGTTAGAGAGTTAAACTCATCTTTTTACAGAAGATAAAAGTATCACACATCCACAGTGGAAACATTCACAGAAAGCATTTAAATGTTCTATCTAAAGTATGTGAGAAGTATAATTTGAAAATAAAAAACAGAAAAAACAGACAAAAAATAGAGATAATGAAAGTCAGAATAAAGTAATGTCACTCCATATCCAGATCTATAAAACTTATAAGGAGTTCAAGAAGTTTATTAAATGTAGATACAGGAGCAAGTTGGAAGCAGAACATCCAGGCCACCAACCAAATGACACACATTACCAGATCCCTAAAGGTAATTGGTAATTTTTAGACCTCACACAAGTCACAACAAAATGAATTACTATCTCTTCAGCAAACTAGAATACAAATACAAATAAACACATCTGCTGCACTGATAAATTAACGACTGAACAACTGCTACTAAAGTGTCCAGCATACAAGTAACAAAAAAATTACATAATAATAGATTCCCATTGCAAGCAAAGAAGATGACAGCACCAGACTTTTTCTGTTTAATGTGTTCTATGATGGCTGTAAAGGCCAATCCTAGAAAGGCACACCCTGCCACATATGTGCGGAGTCGACTGTGGAACTGTAAAAATTACATATGGCCCCAATCACCAGTCCATTCCTGGACAAGTTCTACAGAAATGTAAAAAAAACAAGCTGCTTTCTTGAGATATTTTCAAGTTGACATCTGAAAGCATATGAAAAGATATTCAGGTCAGAAGCCAATATCTTCATCAAGATTCAGATATCTAACCACTTTGTTGCTCAGACATTCCTCATACAAACTGTACACAGACTAAATGTCACCGTGGAAATGAGACCAAGAGTGCTGCATTGATGTTTCCCATTTGGATTCACTTGGTTCTTCTGCTTGATCTAAAGCTGATCCAGCTACTGCAAAGTTTCAGACCAGCATTGAATCAAGCACCAAAGGATCTCTTGAATGCTGTCATAGTCAGGTGTGAAACTAAGGATGCACTCTTAATTCTAACTAAATGAATTCAAGGGAAACACTACATATATCCTCTGACATAAAAAAACCCAGCTTCTCAGATTGACACATTTCTAATAGAAAAAGAAGAGAGGTGCCAGTCTCTGATGTCCTAAAACCATAATGCTCTAGATAGATACAACCAATAAGCCATAGGTGGTAACTCATTTAAGAACTGAAGAATTCACACTTCAAACTGTTTATTGGCTTGTAGATAGCCTGGTGACAGCCAAACACTAAGGAGAGTTAGCCTTAGTAAAAAGACTTGCTAATAAAGAATATTATAAACTAAAAGGTGCATATATTGCAGTCCTGTAAAATGCAACACAGCATACTGCATGCACACAACATACAAAAAAAAGAAAGGAAACAAAGAAAAAGAGGATAACAACTTTATATCCCAGCTTCAGCCTACCTTTTTGTTGTCTCCTTATCCTTATACATAAGGTAACCCTCTCCTTTAAACATGGGCTTGTTTGGTAGAAATTCTTGTACTGAGAAAACAGTTAACAGGTACATTTGTTAGATTGTCTCTATTAGTTAATGAAACCTGTGATTGGATTTTGCACTTCTAAAAGAAAAGCAAAAACATCTAGATAGAAACTCAAATTCTTGTGGGGATTGCATGGGCTAGTGGTTAAGTGACACGGCTCACAACTCAAACGCACTGGGTTCACTCCCCATCACAGCACCAGTCGTTACCCCGGGGAAGCAGACCCTTAGAAAAGCTGGCCGGAACAAGCTGGGGTGCAAATAGCAACATCCTCAAAAATGTATACACTGGCACAGTCAGACCAGTACTTGAATACGGCATGACAGCCTGGACCACAGCATCAAAAACAAACATGGAACGCCTAACCAAAATTCAAAATTCAGGCTTAAGGATAATAACAGGAGGAATGAAGACTACACCAATCCAGAAAATGGAAACATATACAAATATAAGACCCCTAAATACTAGATGAGAAGAAAGAGTGCTGACACATAGTGAAAAGATGCTACGCATGCCTGATCATCCCCTACATATCAAACTAAAACACCTAGTTAAAAATAGGCTAAAGAGAACCAGCTTCATTCATATATCAAACAACCTACACCAAAAATATGGAGAACTAATTCCCAACCAACCTACAGAAATAGAAATGCTTATTAACTATGAAGAGCCAAGCTGCAACATAAACGACATCGAAATAAGTACAGAGATCCCAGGAATAAGAAGAAAAGACCAACACAGTGTCCATGTGCTGAAAATTTTAGCACAAACAATGGTTGAGGAGAAATATAATACCAAGGAATGGACACAGGTGTACACAGATGGTTCAGCAGAGGGGGCAGGCCGAAATAGGGGAGGAGGCATATTCAGAAGAGGCCCTCCCAACAGGAAAGTTGTCCACAAACCTTAGAGCAGAATTGATGGCCCTCCTGCGAGCACTGAGAATACTTCAAACAGAAAGGCAACCTCCAACAAAAATAGCTGAATTCCCGGACTGCAGAGAACTATTAGAGACAATACAAAAAAAACGAATCACTGTTATCAGAGATCAGATCAGAACTGGGAAAACTCCATAGATCCTCAATAATAGCGCTCTAGTGGCTACCCTCTCATTGCGGAATCATGGGAAACGAGAGAGCTGATGCTCTGGCAAAAGATGGCAGCAAAAAGGCACAATTTAATCATCGTGTACCATAGAGAAATCAAGAACATCATCAGAAATCAGTATATACACCAATGGCGAGAAGACAGAAACATAAGCAGTACACCAGACCCAATTCACTACCTTATTTACCTGAGAACTGGACACTGCAGACTACTAGAACATCTATACCGACTGAAGATCACACACACTGATAAGTGCCCATGTGGAACAGGATGCTAGAACCCTGAGCATATTCTACAAGAATGCACAATCTATAGGGAAATGAGATGCCAGACCTGGCCAGAAGGTGCGGACCTGAGACAAAAATTGTGGGGCAGCCGCTCCAACCTGGTGAAGACTACAGACTTCATCATGGCGACTGGACCAAAAGATCATGAACGCAAAGACCCTTAGAAAATGCAGGAGGAAGCAGACTCTTACATAAAGTGCATTCCGAAGTCAGATGCGCTGGGCTGACAGACGCAAAATAACAACTGCCTTGGGGAATTGAGAAATAAGGCAAACAGACAAAACAGAAAAATTCTTGTGAAATCATGTGAAAACAACTCAACTATTGAAATTATGTTGGTTCTAATTGTTTCTTCCCTTGTACTGGTCACGGTTGCATTTTTGATGTTTTTAAAATTTGTTTACAATGTTGAGAAAAGGTCCACAGTCACACTGAGAGCATGTCATAAGATCTAATTAACGCTAGGTCTAACCCCCTTTAGTGCGGAGCGTTCTGAGCTTTAAAGTAAGTTCTAGAAACAATACACAATATATGATAGAGAAATAATAATAGCTGCTCATCATCGCAAGCGAAGATGTGACAGCATTAGGCATGTGTATTCAGATGTGACTGCAAATGACTGAACAGTCCAATATACTGCATGTGGGGCACATCATTTGCAATTGAACTGTCTTAGTTTCAGTAATGGCTCTTTTTTCAGTGATGCGAGCACCGTGTGTGGTGACAGTGTATCATGCTCAGTGTTTGGAGCAAACACCTTCTAGGAGGCGACATCAATGGAGAAACTGTTGAAAGAAACTTTCAGTCTTTATATCAGTTTTCATGTCCCCACAATGAGCTCTTGCCTGACCTGAACAGTTGCGCTCAGTACATCAGTTGCTTAAGAAGATGCTAATCAGGCATGTGAACAACATGCCTGGTCCATCTGATGTGGGCTCTCTACAGCAGCATTTGGATGTCCGAAAGCCTCGCTCTGCTGAGGGATTATAGAGTTGGGCATTCTATCCTGAGTTGCCTGCAGAGACAGCTCAGGTGGAAAAAGGTGTTTCCTGACATGCCTCCTATCTGTCCATGTTTCACATGTGTATAGAAGGGTGGTTGGAACAACAGCATGATACACCTTGATCTTGGTGGCAGCACTGATTCCTTGCCAGTCATAAACATTTTTTTCCAAAAGCAGCACTCACCTTGACAATCCTGCTGTGCACCTCAGAGTCAATATTCACTTCTCTGGTGAGGGTACAACATAGACTATACAAAAGAATGTATTTAGGAAAAATCAATCAATTAATCAAAATCTCAGAGCTTCCAAGGGAGCATATGTCTTCAACGATTATTCACCGTGTCTGCTTATCTTGCTCAAGCTCTGATTATGATCTTTTTTCTTTCAAGTATGCCCCAAGCTCCCTTTTCCATGTGTGCCTTAGTCTACCCCTACATCTTCTGGCCTGTGAATTCTAGAACAGGGGCTGGTCTGGTAATACTATCAGCACGCTTCTGTAATGTGTGCCTGATCTACCACATTCTCATCACCCCATGCGTCACTGAGGTTAGTCCAGTACTCTTCAATATGTCCACATTAATGACCTTATCATACCATTTCAAACCTTCTATTCAGAGTAGACATCCATTGATAGAAATCTGAACTTTTCTCATAGAAACCTTCATGTAGGAAAAATAAATAGCACTATATCCTGGCCAATATGGAAGTTGGTTATTCTTATTTGTGTTACCTGATAAAAACTGTTTGGTAATAATGCAGGCAGCTGTTTGTGTGCTTGTAGAAAAGTAAAATTGTCAAGTACTCATTAATATATCATTATTTAGATGATAAAATTCAGACTGCGAAATAGATACTCACATACCACCAATTCAACAAATTACAAATAGGAAACACAGATGTGCATCTGTATAAGGAGGTTAGACAAGCAGTAGATAATGTCTGATGGTTACACAAGGGGATCAGGATGATATAATGGCTGTAACTAACCCATATGAGTGACAACTTATTTGATGATGAGAGAAGTCAGAGACGGACTGCCAAGTTTACGATGGAAATAGATGTGATGGTTTGAGAACTGACCTTTTTTATCAGGGCTCAATAGAGAAGCAAAGAATTGTTACATTTTAATGCTATTTACCTGCTTTATTTATTACGGAGCCTTTGAGTCTCCTAAAAACAAAATTTTTCAGATGCAACAAATATATATGGAGAGACCAATCATTAGGTTAATTCAGAACATCTATGAAAACTAAGAGGTGATTATTTCAATCAAAGATCCAGTTTCAATATGACAATTGGTAGGACAGGGTTGCTTGCTTTTACAGACTCACTATAATGCATTTTCTTAGATGAGGATGGAAAAAGTTGTTTGAAGTTGTAATATAGGTGTCCAAGTCAATGGTATGAAAATTAATGTCATCAAATTTGGTGATGATCAAGTCATAGTTGGAGGATCAGTAACAATGATGTAAAGGCTGCTAGAAAAAATTAACACTAACAAAGAAGTTTAGCATGAGATAAATATATTGAAGACAAAGACTATGGTAATAGACAAACAACATGGGTAAATTAATATAATCATCAATTAAGAAATAATCAAACAAGTACAGAAGACCTTTAAACCCGAGGGTAGAAGAGGAGTGGCTACGTATGTAATTTGTGAGAAAACGTAGAGAAGAAGAGGAATTAGGCTATCAGCTTTGACTAAAATCCCTATGATCTGTACCTTCTTCACAGTTTGTGTTGCCAAATCCAATCGGACAGGAACACTTGTACGTGTCTAAATGTGGCTTGCAGTCTCCACCATTCATGCATGGCCGACCTGTACAAGGGTGAGAGCAAGGGCCAATGTTGACACCTGTTACAGCTCCACTCATCAAGTTTATTACCTGTTTGTTTACTGCCACCTGGTGGAGATACATGGTAGACAGTTACTATTGTGATATGTTCAATAAAATATGACAACCAGCTGGCTTCAGGAATAAACAGTACTCATATCCTTTACCATTTGCTGAAAGAGAGAGGAAGGGAGAGATACAGAGAGAGAGAGGAAGAGAGAAAGGAGGGGGGGGGGGGGGGGGGGGCGGAGAGAGAGAGAGATTAAGTACATATGGATCAGAGATCAATGATGTCAATTATGTATTAATTTCAAAGCTGTTATTGTGCTGCTTCTTTCCATTGCTGGGGAATACCGGGGGAATTATGGTTGACTGAGGGATCTTTTTTTCGTCTTTCATTGGTTGAAGATATATTGTTATACAATGTTATAAACTTCAGTCTTTTGTAGCATATATGTACAAGATTTTTCTCTGTAAATCATATCAATAAGGCGTTCTTGACATCAAAGTTACAAAAATCGCAAACATATGCTAGTTAGTTGCCCAACGCGACATCAGACAGTTTTTGTCTTGCTAATGTAATTTGCGCTGTATTTGGATTATAGTGAGGAAGAAACTGTGATCGTCATCAACCTCACTCTCTGGTCCCAGCCACCTTGGACCAGTGGAAAGACATAAGTCAAGACGACTAGAGATAACTCAGGACACAAGCACTCTGGTCCCACCTCCCTTGAGACCAGGAGTCACTTGAAACTTGGGAGATTCGATCACCAACCGTTTCCATTCATCACTTTGAGAGGCGAGTGCTTTACCTCTTGACCACATCCCTCACTGCGTGAGCGATGTGTCATGAACATGTTGATAACCAGGTAGTGTCCAATCTCTGTAAGGCGATCAGTTAGTCAATTATTATTGGCGCATGTGTACATTTCCAATCGACACCAAAACGGGCACTGTCAGCAAACAGGGTGAAGGACGCCAATCACGTAAAGTTCAATCGTGTACACTTGACCGTGGAAATTCGACACAGAGCAACCAAAATACTATTGCAAATAGCTGAAGATAAATAGCTAAGATAATCAAAGGGACAAACACCACCAAATGAGCTAACTAACTAATCCAAATGAAAAAAAAACCACAACACGTTTCCATGGACACAAGTGTAAGTCGTCAATTAGTGTGATTCCAGTCAAATCCATGGCCTGACCGCATCCATAGGGGACGAACAAGAGTAGGCTGCGACCAGTCAGGTGGCATCTTGGCATGGCTCAATTTGGCTATCATTAAATACAAAAAAATACACATATATTTTTACAATATGATTCTTCTTCTTCTTTCATCATCTAATCAAAGTCCCATTATCTCTTATGTTGAACACCATTGTTTGTAATGCTGTTTTATCTCCGTACAGCTTCTGTCTCATGAGGTCAGTATTGTTCTCTCTCTTCCTGAGTGAGGGTGTAACTTTGTAGGATGTTTTCCACGGTCATGGTGTGCTCCCCACATGGACACTTGTCATCTGTCCAAATCTTCATATTGTTGTAAAGATGACCCTTAAATACATTATGTCCAGTTCTGTCTAAATATGCTGACTTGCTCTACTCTAGATGTTGTTTGCGAATGCCCACAATGAGTAGGTTACTCTTTTGTGTGCCCTGAAAATGACGTTTAGTGGTGGATTGTAGTAGCTTTTCTCACATCTCGAGCGTGCTGATGAATGTGGACCGGGGTCCTCCAGGCGGTTGTGCTATGCTTGACTTCATCTGCGTGCCACACTACTACTGGGATCATGTCGATCCCTCACATCCTTAGCCAGACTGCCATGAAAACAGCCCGTTATCAGAGAGGGCTACTAGGAAGCTTAGGTAAGTGTCTTGGCCAGCATGTTTTGCTTGACCCTGACTAACATGTCTGATCAGTATATTTTGCCTGAACAGACGTTAGTCTTCCTCCCCTCTCTAGCTAAATCATAGTAGTTGTCTTCTTTCCAGAAGCAGGAGTGTTGATCAGTCCAATGTCTGCCTGAAGTTGGCTTTAATTATGGTCTTGATCTCATTATATGTGATGCTCAGGTCTGTTTGTGGCAAATCTCCTACACGCTTTGCTAGTTTGTCTGCAGCTTCATTATCTTCAATATTGCAGTGGGAGGGGATGCACTGAATAATCAACCTTTGGTGTTCTGCTGAGAGCTGTGTCAGGAGGTACATACATACATTGCACATATTTATGACTCAGGAACAATAGAATGAATAATGCTTTCTCCTAGAATCAAAAGAAGAGCATCTGGTATTCAAACATACTCCTTAATTTATACCAGTTTAGATTAAATGCCAGAAATAATTTTACTACAACAAAGTAATAGTGTATAAAGTTAATTACCTTCTGTAGACATCCTGTAAATGACTTGGTAATGTTAGCATGTTTAGATGTATGGTCATAATTTGGATGACCCCCTAAAAACAATCCATCTAGCAGAGTCAACTGTGTGTAGGCCCCTTCTGCTTGACCAGTCCTCTGTACCTGGCCATCAATATCCAGAGTGCCCATCAGGCCAGTACGTGAAGCCCGCACTAAATGCCAGACATTGGTAGTTAGGGGCTCATAACTCCTATTTGGTGAGAGTTATGCTTAAGTTAGATGATTCTACTTTCCCATTAACATTTTACATATTTATACAAGCAAAAGAAAGATATATACCTTCAAAGTATTACATCTTTATCACTGACAATAATCAATCAACCAATGCCTCATTTCGGGGCATATGCCATTGACAACCCTTCTCTAGCAAATTCGATCTTGAATTTGATCAGGTCACCAAAATTCATTTTCAGTCTCTTCTCTGGGTTTTTCTTGCTATTTTCTGTGGATTCCTTATCAAGGCATGTCTGGCCACATTTTATGGTATTTTCCATAGCTTGTGTCCTATGGCTCCTTTCCTATAGGTCTTTGTTCCTCACCATATCTTTCCAACCTATACCCTTTATCATCCAGACATCTATTGATAAACAACTGAAGTTTAATCTGTACTGCCTATGTCATTCATCAAGTTTCTGCAATGTACGGGAGTAATCATTTGACATTAGAATTAAACATTTTTCTTTTGGTATTGGCCCAGCATGGGCTGGACAGCCTACTCATCCATTAACATGGTCCTGGATGGTTGCCAAGACCAGAACATACGTTCCTCTCTCTTTAATTCCACTGTGCTCCCTGAGGTGTGCTATAGTGCTGAGACATGGACACTCACAAAATCACTGGAGAACAAATTGAGAGTGACCCAGGTATTTCCTGAGAGACACTTAGTCGGGATCACTCTTCTCAACCAACATATGCAAAATACCCACAATTCTGACATACAACAATCGTCTGTGGTTAATGATGCAGTAATCTAAGCAAACAAGGCAATACATAGATGGACAGATCACATGTTATGACAGAACAATGGCCGATGGACATGGTGACAGCAATCTGGTACCCCCAAGGCAAAAAGAGACCGGGTGGAAGACCTCAAATGTGTTGGTCAGACTCCCTTGCTGTCCACAACAGCATCCGAGACTTCTATGACCCGAGACAAAGTTGGGACCCGCTATGCTGAAGAGTGGGTAATCAAGTTCAAGATGATCATTTGGTATTAATCTTTGTTTTCTACTGACAATAATGCTGGATCTTAATAGTTGCTGTTTTGTTAATTATAAAAAGATTCAAAAACAACTTTTTAACAAGAATTAAATCTACAGATGCTGGCCAACATTTTATCAGCTTTCCAAAGTATGCCAAAACTATCTTTTTCTTTCTCATTCACAGATAACCCCATCAATGGCTCCATGAAAGTCATATCTATGGCTACCATTACAAGGTAGGTTGATTTGCCTATGTTCTACATCAAGGAACCCTGTGCATCCATATGCCATGCTCAGCATGTTGTTGTTTGAGTCTGCTTCCTTAGTCTTTGACTGTCTTTCAGCAGGTAATGCAGCATTATTTATTGTCAAGAGTCAAGCGTCTAGAAAAGCTACCTTAGAGGACTTTCAAACCTTTCCAACCTGAAATAAATGTCTCTCTCTCTCTAAATTTAACTATGGAAATTGTGCGCTTTTCACATGTTTTGTTTCTGCACTCTTAAAATTAATTGTCATAATATGAAAAAACATCATCATCAGACTGCATCTAGGACATTGTTGGCTACTTCACATACAGTACACCCGCCGGACTGAAGTCGATGATATGGTATTTTACAGATGCTGGACTACAATCACACACCCCCCCCCCCCCCCCCCCCCCCCACAACCTCTACAATTTCAGTATCTCTTTTTCTGTCATCAAACTAACCAGCACAATTATTCATATTTCTAACGCATTACTAAAATATTGTGTATCATATTTAATGGTGTTGATGAGCGAATTCCCATCACGGTTGCTCTTACTAAAGGTATTGGAAGGTTGAGGTGCAAGCCTCTTGCACACTAAAACCAGACTGCCCAGAGCAGATGAAGCCGGCAAGCCATAGGTGACAGCTCATATAGGAGAAAGACAAACTCTAATTTAAAAACCAACTGCTGCCTTGCAGGTAGAACAGCCAATGGACTTTTTCTTTTTGTGGTGTGTCATACTGAGTATTCAGCATTGCACTCACTTGGCACTGAGAATTAACCTGTGATCTGAACTTAACTCAGACATCTGCTTGACAGAAAGTATGAAGGAGGTCCAAATAATTGTTAGATTACTCGAGAGCAGAGTTGGGAGCTGCATGTGTACAGAATGCAGTGATTCCTTGGGCCAACCCAGAACCATAGCACACTTGATTCAGCCCGGCATATTTGGAGAGTCCTCTTGGATGTTGGGGAATGCAGCTTATGCCACTCCCTCAGAGTCTTTAGATCACAGACCTTGTGACTCTGCATTCCAAAACAGGATAGATATCTTCTTCTTTCTTCTTCTTCGTACGCTGTCAGACGTCAACCTGTATTTTTTCGAAAAAAAGCAGTGGTCATCCTGAGGCTGTCGACACTGCCATAGAGCTTGTCTAGTGTTGCCACTGGTAATGGCCACATGTGCTTTTTCTGATCCTCGGGCAGTTTTGCAGCAGATGTTCAGCGGTCATTTTCCCGGTACCACACATGCATTCGTCAGTGCCACCTATCTTTAATTTATTGAATAGATGGTACCTCAGTCTATTGTGGCCTGTGCGGAGTTTGAAGACCACGACCTGCTCTCTTCTGTTCAACTGGAAATAGGCATCGTTTTTTGTGTTGCAAGTATGTTCTGTTTCCCATTTGGTCATGTATCTGGCTCTAATAAGCCTTTTGGACTCTTCGTAGGTCACACTAGGATCTGGTTGTGGTAGTCTTGCACCTTCTTTTGCCAGTTGGTCTGCTTCTTCGTTGCCTTTGATGTTACAGTGGGATGGAACCCACTGTACCACTACTCTTTTTGGTGCGGACTGCTGGCATAGTTGACATAGTACTGCTCTTAAATCATTAAGTTCAGTATTTTTCTGGCTTTTTAGTGCTGTGGCTACGGCCAGGGCCTCTGTAAACAGGACTATATGGCTTTCATTTCTTTTAACTGTCACCATTTGTTCTACTGCAGCCCTCAGTGCCTCTGCCTCCGCTCTGAAATTGCTTGAGTATTTTCCAGTTGCCACTGACAGTGTTATTCTTTTACCATTTGGTAGGCTCAGGAATACCCCTGCCCCTCCGTTCTGTGTTGTGTTTTGTTACAGAACCGTCGATGTGTGCATGGGTCCAGTCCATGCTTGGGTAGTTTTTCGTTATGTACCTCAGGGTTATGTCTCTTCTTTCTTTTACAGTCTGGCTGTTCTTGATTCCAATACCTGGTATATTTTCTACCACCTCCGGAAGTATATGCTGCCTCCAGGTAGGTTTGCGTACAGTAGGGTGTTGTTAATGTGATCATAGGGTCTTCGCTCATCTTTGCTTTGGCTATTTCTGCAAAGTTTCTCCGCTTTAGTTTCCCATTTCCAAATCTATTTAGTCTCTGATGCATTGGATGGTCTGTTAGTCTTCTGAGTTTCTCTGTTTGCTGCTGGGCTCTGCAGTCTCTTCTGTCGGTCATGGATTGCAGATTTGTAATCTTTTCAAGTTCTACAATTGGTGTTGACTTCATGCCTCCTGTTATAACTCTCATGGCTTGGTTTTGGAGTTTGGGATGGATATCTGAATGGAGGGAAGCAGCTTTTGACTCCAACTCTATTGAGTTGCAATACAACAATAGTACACTTAGGTGACCAGGGCCCTTTGCGTCAAATGACTATTTCCATGGCCTTGTCTGATAGCTGTATGCCAGGCGACCAGCAGTTCTATTAGGGAGGTGGTGATCTGGTTTAGCCAGGTGTTGCAAGGGCAGTCAAGGATGCCTCCAGGATGAGCACGACCTCTACCTGTCCCCCATCACCAGAGCATCTCGTAGGATGGGACTTTCTGGGGGAGACAAGCAATGTGACTGAAGAGCAAGAGGTAACTGTAATCAATCATTGAGGCAATGTCTGCAAGTTGAGGTCACGAAACTAGCGGCAAAGCAGAAAAGCCACAGGAAAACTATAAGAATAAGATGACAAACACAACCCTTATACAGTTGCACTCACCAGCTACAAAACACCTGCAAATTCTACATCTTGACTTTGAAATAGCGAACAGCTCAGCAGACCTTGTTAATCAACAACAACTAGACAGCCAACCAAAAGACCATCCCTCCTTAGACACCTTTTACAACATGTCATGACAGTAACAGTGTAACTATTCTTGGTTCCCTTTCTGAACCTCGATAACACACTGGTAATTCTTATAAAATTTCAGCATTACATATTCTCAATTATTCATTGTATGTGTAATATTCACCAAAATAACTATTTCTGTTGCTCCAAGAGATTTTTCAGTTTGTTTATTGATGTTAAAAGTCAAACTAGTTCCATAGCATATACTGCAAATGTAAGAGGTTTTGACTTTATGTGTAGGGCATACCCCAGTCATTGTTTCACCTTCCATAATGCTAACAGACACTCATTTACAGATTTGCAGACTGCAGCATGGTGCATCTAGGATATGCATCCAGTTGTTGTTTTTATTGAGTGTCTACAATGAGTATGTTTACTCTTTTGTGCGCCCTGAAAAGGGCATTAGGTGGCAGGTTGTAGTAGCTTTCTTCACATTTCAAGCAAGCTGATGAAGGTGGACCCGGGTCCTCCAGACTGTTGTTCTATGCTTGGCTTCATCTGTGTGACACTCACTACTACGGGGCTCATAATGCACCCAGTCAGATATAACATGAGGCAAATGCTCACAGATCTCTGCCCCATATTTACTCATAAAAACTACTATGACTACATCTATTTCAGTTACTGAGGTTCACCCAGGCGGCAGTGTAGGGATTTGTAAGGCTGAACCACTAGGTCATCCTCTTATCTCATTAATTCATACACCATCACTAAAAACATTTCCATACCTTATAACAGCAGGTCCAGTACCTAGGTCAAACCTAAACTCCAAATGTCCATCATGTAATGACAGTGAAATGAAGTCTCCTCCCTTGTCCTTAGAATAGCCATTGTAGAGCAAGGTGCCATCTTCACTGGTTGGTTTAAACACAACCTCAATCTCTGTATAGGACAGCACAGATCTCTCTAGACCAGGGAACTCCAGGTAAGAGTGACCAGAGAAATGAGGAATGTGGACTGGTGAATCTGTGGGAACATTGTCACTCTCATAAAGCATTTAAAGTTGTTAATATTACTGTACAAAAAAATACAATAAAAAGACAAACTTTACAGTTTATTCCTACAGCTAAGAAGGCCTGCCAAAGGCATTTATAGGACCAAAGAAACGTGCTGCCTCTCCTTGCAGTCACCCTCAGAGCTATGTCAACAAAAGTTTAACTGCTTGCAGGTTTGTCAAGCTGGACAGCTCTGAGTGGATATGAGGCAACCAAAATTTTGCATTCTGTTCCTTCAGGTTCTAGGGTTTTAGCACATGGTAAACACCTCTTTTTATGTAAAAAGAACTAACCATTTATTGAAACAGCTACTTATAAACTAATTTTTCTGTGGGATGAGTAACTGGAATACAAAGCTCTCATGACTGCTAGTGGTAAAAGCTGAAAGGAACAAACGGACATGACAACGGATGTCCTGAGTGCAAAACAAAATGCAAGAACGGGATTTTAGAGTGTCAGAACAATGAACAAGGCTGGAAAATTAAAACAGATAACGATGGAAATGCGAAACTTAAGATATTAGATATTGGGAATAAGTGAGAGTAAATGGACAGAAACAATGATAAAGACACCAACAGGAGGAGAGGAAATATTCTACTCTGGAAGAGAAGATGGACAACACAGTGAACGCATGCCATTATCCTAGTAAAAGAAATGGAGAAAACATTGCTGGAATGAAATCATTACAACGATAGATTGATAAGAAGGAGACTACAGAGGAAACATACAAATACCACTATAATACAATGTAATGCACCAACAAATTTCAATGATAAAGAAGTGAAGGACAAATTCTTTCAGCGGCTATAAAAAGAAATTAAAACAATACACAGATATGATCTCATCATAGTAATAGGAGACCTCAATGTGAAGGTTGGAAAGAATAACACATGCAGCAAAAGAGTAATTAGGAGACAGAACAGCGAAACACTAAATGAGAATGGTGAACAGCTGATAAAAATCATGTACCATATACAAAAGTTATAAGAGGAACAGTCCTCCCACACAAGGACATCAACAAACTTACATGGTATTCTCCAAATGACTGTGAGAGAAACTTCTTCTGCGACCATGACAGAAACCAGATCAATGGCAAATGGAGACATTCCCTTCAAGATGCAGAAGTTGAGATGAGATGCAGATGTAGGAAGTAATCATCCGCTAGTAGTAACTAGACAGAATGTGAAGGCCAGAACTACTGGCCCAAAGATAACAAAGCTAAAGAAAATGATATAGGTAAGCTGTAGGACACGCCCCTTCAAGGAAAGTTTTTGTGGCAAAAGGAAAGAAGCAATATCAAACTGCCAAAAGTTCAGATAAAATTCTAAGTGACAAAGTGGACCAGAATTTTAACAATGTACACAGAAAGGAGCAAATCATGCTTGGGATTCTGTGAAAGGAAAATACAAGATTGGATAACATCAGAAACATTAAAATCCATAACGATAGGGGGGGGGGCCCAAAGAATAAAAAATGGAAGCAAAGTCCATAGACTGAAGGACAGATGCAGCGAACAGCATAAGTAGCTCAACAAGAAAGTAAGAACATCAAACTCGAGTCAGGGATCAAGACGCTGAGCAGCACATGGGCTGCACTGGTTAGCGACCCAAAGCTGACTGCTAGTGTCAGGGCCAGCGAACCATAGCTGCCAAGACCCTTCTACACCTCCACAACTATGGTGATCCTGGATAACAGGCTGCAGCAGGGTAGACTGGCTAAGGAGAAGGGATCGAAGAGTGAATGCTAACCCAATACTAAAAAAATGCTTGCTGAAGTCGGATGTGTTGGACCGAAAGGTGCAAATATCGCAGCCAAGCTGTAAACTACAACACAACGCATTCCGTTCTCTGGACTACATTCTGCTACTTAAGCCCTTTCAGGGTTTGGTAGTGGGAGATTGAGAGCGAACGACGAAGAAGAAGACGAAGAAACTTGAGTCAAGAAAAGGAAATTTGGATAACCTCGCAAGACAGCACCTCTAGAAATATTACAGAGAAATCAAAAGTGATTGCCCTGTTTACACAAGGATGCACACGACAAAGTTTATAATGACATACATAGGTTAGTGTGTGGTTAATTCTATTCTTTCCTCCTAAATATGGGAGCCCATTAACCATATAGGGGCTTGTATGTCTCACGTGGATGTTATATAGCCTGTAGATGTAAGCAAGTAAAGGTTTGTCCCATAGTAGTTACACTACTGTCACTGCTGTCGAGGAATGAAATTGTTAGAGACTTCAGTATACTAAGCTACAGCTTATATGAGGTAGGGTGGCCAGTTCCTTTCCTCGCTGCCATTTACTTCCCTAGTCATATGCCAGGTACCATTTATAGCTAGGTCTACTGGAGCGTGATGGTTGTAGAAGCTGTAGCCCGTACCTTTGTCATGAAAAGTGAGTGCTCCATTACTACGCTAATAAGATGCTATACATGATTTACCTACATTATCATCATCATCAGCAAGTGCCACGGAGGTTGAAGGTAATGGATCTCCATCTGTCTCTGTCTTGTGCCAGGCTGGTACACACAGTCAAACTCGTCCTGACCACATCCTGATGTTGCCTGTCAATCTGTACCTCTGTTATCCTTTGGCTCTCTTGCCATCTACTCTGCTCTCCAAAATAACCTTTAGCAGACTGTCATCGTGATTGACATGACCAAAATATTTCCTTTTTCTGTTTTTTATTTTTCATTCAGAAGTATCTGTTCCTCCTTGAGTTGTTCCAGAACCTCACTATTGGTTTTCCTATCTTTCCAAGAAACTCGTCCAAGCCTTTTGAATACTCAGATGTCAAAGGTCTCAATACGCTTCTTCATTTTCTTTGTCAGGGTTCAGGTGTCTACTCCATACAGTAAAACTGAATGCACATAATATTTAATGATTCTCATTTTTAAGATCTGAGATATTTGCTTTGACAGAAGTGTATCTCTCATGCTGTTAATGTATTTTTGGCCATTGCAATTATTTTAATGATCTATCTTTCACATTTGCCATCAGCTGAAATAAGTTGGCTAAGGTATACGTTGCTTGACACTTGTTCTGGAATTTCTCCATTTATGTGGATGAAAGCTTTTGGACTTTCTTTCTTTTTGGTGAACACCATAACTTTAGTCTTGTTGTTGTTGATTTCCAACCCATTTTGCTGACTTTTGCTGGCTATCTTATTCATTAAGTTCTGCAGATGTACTGGATCCTCTGCCATTAACACTGTATCATCAGCATATCTGACACTATTGATACCACATCCTTCTATACTCAATCCAGGCATGTCATCTATGTTTTTAAAAATCTGTTCTGTGTATACATTAAACAAGCAAGGGAAAAGAATACATCCCTGTCTAATCCCTTTTTTAATAGATGTCTGGAGGATATCAATCTGGATGGTAGGGATATCAAGCTTATCACACTATATACATACACAATATTTATACACTACATACATAAAGAGGCTGTGTGGCCTTATGGTAAAGCATCCGTTTCATAATCTCAACGCACTTGGTTTGAATCACACTCGAGTTCAGTTTGGTAGAAGTGTTTTTTTCCGCTCCTTCACGTACGGAAAGTAATGGCAACCTAACGACGTACTGCACACTTACTAAGAAACTTGTAACAGCCAAATAGGTTGACAGTTGTAAGAAACAACATTCTGCAAAGGATATACTACTTACTTATATACATTATATATATATATATATATATATACACACACAATGTATATGTAATAACTGACAAATTAAATATTGGCACCAACACTCAACAATACACTTTCACCTTTACTCTGGGGTCTAAGGCTATGGGGTTCTAATCTTTAATTTACCTTTGTGACATTTTTCTCCATGGAAGCCTAGTGGACAAAGACAGACAGGCTGGTCAGCTGATCTGGCTGTGCAGGTTCCACCATTCAGGCACTGTATGTCAACACATACATTTTCACTGCATTCACCTGTAGATAGAGACAGGTAAATGAAGCATGATCAGAGAAATGAGAGAACCTCAAGAATTCTATCCTGCAAGAAAGATCAGATAAATGAGGGATGTTGTCTGGTGAATCTGTGGGCACATTGGCACTCTCATGAAGTTCTTTTATTGGTGTATAGAAAAAAATCAGCAAAACAACAATCATTGACTCCCATTGCTTTGGAGGCCTGTCAAGTGCATTATAGGGTCTGGGAATAAATGTTGCTATGCCTTGCAGTCATCCAAGTGTTTTGGGGCCTGAAAGTAGAGAAAAGAATATTAACACTGTAACTTGTAACACTGTATTTATGCCCATGATCTCCGTCTAGTAAAACCATGCTGACTATTTCTTGATTAGATTAAATTTGTCTAAATGCATTACAATGTTTTCTTTGATTATTGACTCTAACAATTTACAGACTATGCTCGATAAACTCACCAGTCTATAATTTGCTGGATCTGATTTTTTGCCCTTTTTTAAAAAGGGGAGATCTTTCCAATCCCGTAAAACAATCCCTTTTGTAAGTGATTGAGAACATAATATAGCCAATGGTTTTGCTAGTTGGTCTCTAATTTCATACAGCAATTTTGGATGAATACCATCATGACCTGGACATTTATCCACTTTCAACCCCTCCAATTTTTTAAAACCATTTCCTCTGAAATACAGATTGATCTTAATCCCGCTGTATCCATGTCTCTTTGAAAAATATCTATAGGCTCTGGGATTTTGGAGCAGTCCTCTTTTGTGTAGACTGTGCCAAAGTACTGATTGAGTAGATTAGCTGCCTCCCTATTCTCACTTATTATTTTCCCTGTACTGTCTATGAGAGGGCCTACTTTGTCTTTCATTCTTCGTTTATTTCTAACATAAGAAAAGAAGCTTTTACTGTCAGTCTTGATCCTCTGAGCAAGTTTTTTTCTAAGTCTATTTTTGCTGCTTTATTCACTTTCTGAGCTATGTTCTGCTTGTCCAAATATTTTAAATATGTTTCTTTTGATTTACCTGCTTCTATATATTTTTTCCATGTTTTATTTTCAGCTCTTCTACATTTAACTACAAATCTAGTTATCCACATTTTACGCTTGGGGTTTACCTCACTACATGGAACACATTCCTCTTTTTAGCTTTTCTAGAACTGTTTTAAAACTCTCCCACTCTTGTTTCATAATCTGTTAGGCATGGGGTTGTAGAAACTTTGTCATAAAAACTTCAACAGATATAGACAGGTCAACATGGGAGGATGTATTTGTTGAAGAAGTGTGAACCTTAGGCAGCTGAGAAGATTTTAATCGATTGACTACAACTGCAGATTCAGTGTTCAGATTAAATAAGTATGTTATTTTATCATCATTCACTTTCATTAATATGACAAGGAACATCAAGTAAGTATTAATTTAATCTTGTAAGTTGGGGAGGAAGACTAACGTCTGGTCAGGCAAAATATACTGATCAGACATGTTAGTCAGGTACAGGTAAAACTTCTTCTTCTTCGTACGCTGTCAGACGTCAACTTGTATTTGTTCGAAGAAAGCAGCTGTCATCCTGAGGCTGTCGACACTGCCATAGAGCTTGTCTAGTGTTGCCACTGGTGATGGCCACATGTGCTTTCTCTGGTCCTCGTATATCGGGCAGTTTTGCAGCAGATGTTCAGCGGTCATTTTCCATGTACCACAAGTGCATTCATCAGTGCCACCTATCTTCAATTTCTTGAATAGGTGGTACCTCAGTCTGTTGTGGCCTGTGCGGAGTCTGAAGACCACGACCTGCTCTCTTCTGTTCAACTGGTAGTAGTCACAGCACTAAAAAGCCAGAAAAATACTGAACTTAATGATTTAAGAGCAGTACTCTGTCAACTATGCCAGCAGACCACACCAAAAAGAGTAGTGGTACAGTGGGTTCCATCCCATTGTAACATCCAAGGCAACGAGGAGGCAGACAGACTGGCAAAAGAAGGTGCAAGACTACCACAACCAGATTCTAGTGTGACCTAAAAAGAGTCAAAAAGGCATATTAGAGCCAGAAACATGGCCAAATGGGAAACAGAACATACTGGCTACACAAATTATGATGCCTATTACCAATTGAACAGAAGAGAGCAGGTCGTGGTCTTCAGACTCTGCACAGGCCACAACAGACTGAGGTACCACCTTTTCAATAAACTGAAGATAGGTGGCACTGACGAATGCAGTTGTGGTACCGGAAAAATGACCGCTGAACATCTGCTGCAAAACTGCCTGAAATACGAGGACCAGAGAAAGCACATGTGGCCATCACCAGTGGCAACACTAGACAAGCTCTATGGCAGTGTCGATAGCCTCAGGATGACCGTTATTTTTGTCGAAAAAATACAGGTTGACGTCTGACAGCGTACGAATAAGAAGAAGAAGAAGACAACTGGTAATAGGCATCATTTTTTGTGTAGCCAGTATGTTCTGTTTCCCATTTGGCCATGTATCTGGCCCTAATAAGCCTTTTGGATTCTTCGTAGGTCACACTAGAATCTGGTTGTGGTAGTCTTGCACCTTCTTTTGCCAGTCTGTCTGCCTCCTCGTTGTCTTGGATGTTACAGTGGGATGGAACCCACTGTACCACTACTCTTTTTGGTGCGGACTGCTGGCATAGTTGACAGAGTACTGCTCTTAAATCATTAAGTTCTGTATTTTTCTGGCTTTTTAGTGCTGTAGCTACGGCCAGGACATCTGTAAGCAGAACTATCTGGCTTTCATTGCTTTCGCCTGTCAGCATTGCTTTTACTGCAGCCTTCAGTGCCTCTGCCTCCGCTCTGAAATTGCTTGAGTATTTTCCAGTTGCCACTGACTGTTATTTTTCTACCATTTGTTAGGCTCAGGAATACCCCTGCCCCTCCATTCTGTGTTGTGTTTGTTACAGAACCGTCGGTGTATGCATGAGACCAGTCCATACTTGGGTAGTTTTCCCACTATGTACCTCAAGGTTATGTCTCTTCTTTCTTTTTCAGTCTGGCTGTTCTTATTTCCAATACCTGATATATTATCTACCAACTCCGGAATGATATGCTGCTTCCATGTGGGTTTGCATACAGTCGGGATGGGCTTTGGTGTTGTTACGGTGTTCATAGGGTCTTCGCTCATCTTTGCCTTTGGCTATTTCTGCAAAGTTTCTCCGCTTTAGCTTCCCATTTACAAATCTATTTAGTCTCTGGTGCATTGGATGGTCTGTCAGTCGTCTGAGTTTCTCTGCTTGCTGTTGGGCTCTGCAGTCTCTTCTGTTGGTCATGGATTGCAGATTTGTAATCTTTTCAAGTTCTACAATTAGCGTTGACTTCATGCCTCATGTTATAACTCTCATGGCTTGGTTTTGAAGTTTGCTAATTTTATCAAAGTTCGCCTTTGCTGCTGTCCATGCCGCAATGCCATACTCGAGAAACAGGTAAAACATACTGGCCAAAACCCTCACCTCGGCTTCCTCGTAACACTCCCTGGAAATGGGCTGTTTTCATGGCAGCCTGGCTAATGAGGTGAGGGATTAAATGAACTTCTTTTCGCTGATGATAGCAACTTCAGAAATAAAATTGCAACAACATATTGACAAACTAAATACAATATGTAAAGAATACAGCATCAAAATAAACGTAGAAAAAAAACTGAGGTCATGAAAGTATCCAGAATAGATGGAGACATCGATATCGTCCTTGAGAAACAGCAAACCAAATCGGTGAAATATTTCACATACTTAGGGAGCACTTTATCAAAAGATGGAAGAATTACAGCGGAAATCCAACAGATGTAATAACACAAATCAGATCATTGGACCAGGATAGCAGCATGGTCCCACAGCAACAAAGAATAACTTTCAAAAAATAAATACAACCCAAAACCAAGGTATACGTATCATCACTGAAGCTATGAGAACAACACTAATAAATGCAATGGAGAACATCACACGTATCGAATGTATGAAGACGGGAGGAGACCAAAAAACACTCCAGCAGGGAGAGAAGTTCAAACGAATGCCTGATCACCAAATATATGACAGGATAAATCGCATGGGAAGAGAAACCACTACATATCAAAAACAAAAGAACTTGCAAGAGCAGACCAAATCATAAGCCAGGCAGTGGTTAGAGATCTAAAACAAACATACCAAATCCCACCATGGAAAAAAGCCAAGTCCCCTGAGATGGTAGAAACCATAGAGGGAATAGGGAAAAAGAAAACTCAGATTTAGAAAGGAAATTTTTCACATAAGAATATCTTAGGAGAGTACACCTATCAGAAACATGGATACACATATATACAGATGGCTCATCTAACAAAGCCACATCCAATGGAGGTGGAGGGGTCCATTTCAGACTAAGGAATGAAGCAGAAAAAAATTTCAGTATTAACAATGGGAACATACTCCAATAACTTCTCTGCAGAAGCAGAGGCACCGAAGGCTGCAGCTGAGCTTGTAATCCAAGATAAAGATATCCACCAAGAAAACATAGTATTCCTGACTGATGCAGCGTCAGTAATAGCAGCGCTAAAACAACACAAAGATGAAGATCACGAGCAATGAATGTTCCACTGAAACAGTTTTCAGCAGAACATCCAAGGTTGGTCATACAGTGGATCCCATCCCACTGCAATATTGAAGGCAATGAAGCTGCAGACAAACTAGCAAAGAGTGGAGGAGCATCCCCACAAACAGACCTGAGTATCACATATAATGAGGCCAAGACCATAATTAAAGCCAACTTCAGGGTAAAATGGGCTGATCAACATCCCGACTTCCGAAAAGAATACAACAACTTTAACTTAACTAGAGAAGAGCAAGTCATGATCTTCAGACTGAGAACTAGGCATAACAGACTCAAGGGTAATCTTTACAACAAAATGAGGATTGGGACAGATGACAAGTATCCATATGGGGAGCATATCATGATCGTGGAACACATCCTGCAAAGCTGCACTCACGCAGGAAAAGAGAGAACAATACTGATGATGAGAAAAAAGCTGTATGGAGATAAAACAGTGTTAAAAACAAGTGTCCTTGTAAGAGAAACCGGGACCTTGATCTGAGGATGAACGAAGAAGAAGAAGATCATTGGACAATTAACTCCAATATTTAATTGCAAGTACATGACAATAACTACCAAAAGAACTTTATACAACACGATTTTCGACACTTTGCTAACAATGTTGAAAACTGGACACTAACATCAAATGAAATTCGACACATTGTAACAGCAGAAATTAAATACCTGCGAACAATAATGGGTGTAACAAGGAGAGACATGACCAGAAATAATTATATCAAGAGATTAGTGGGAACAACACCAGCATTTTACTACATAAAAATCAGCAACTAAAATGGTTTGGCTACGTAACAAGACTACCATTACACAGCACTACCCAAAAAGCAATGCTATTTAGATACTACATATTCAAGGCCAAAGGTAGACCACGAAAAAGGTGACTTACAGAAATATCTGAGGCAGTGAATACCACTGTTCGTGAAGTACAGTTGGGCTTGTTCTAGAGATCTTGTCATAACCTGATGCTGAAAGGCATAACAGGATAAGCGAAAGAAAGCCTATTTAAAGGTAACAGTACCATTAGATTCAGCTAGCAGTCAATAGAGTTTGTAGACAATAACAAGTGTCAAGAAAGTCAATGAAAATATATTACTAATGGGACAGGCACCTGTAAGTATCAAATAATGCACTAGATATTCACAAATTGTATTCACAGAGAGTAAGTCAAAGTCACCCATATAGTGACAGACACACTATGATTAATCCGGCTTATCTGAAACCCTCAGGGGGCAGCAGAGGTAATCCAACCGAAGTTTGATGATGTGCACAAACAAAAGGTACAAGTCATAAAAATATCATCAATGACAACTGAATAACTGCTGATCATTGCTGGTAATCCTCTTGCACCACCTTGACTATGAAATGTCACACGATATAAGGATGACAAGTATCACATACAAGGTAATCAGCGTTATATTAGGCAACCATCAAATACACACAATTGCTATGTTCATGTCAAATGTCACAGGAAAATAATGATAAATGCATTAATCCAGCTTGCCTCTAAACAACAAAAGATAGCAACTGGTAATAACACGCTTCCATCGATGCAATAGCATGTGTCCAGACTCTCTATTTGAAGGTTGAATTAAATCCAGGTTATAATTTAGGACCAGCCAAAAAGATGATTTTCAACCGGGTTTTGAGGAATATACAAAAAGGCACCTCTATCTTGATCGCTATGTGACGTCAATTTGACATCATTATGAAGTTTATAATAATATACAAAATAGAAGACACAAATCTGAACATAAATACAGATAATTAATCTGAAGGTTATCAGAAAATCCATTACTTTGCTGTGCATGCTACAGTAGGAAGAAATGTCAAAAAATGTGTAGACACAACCCTCTTAACCCTTTACACCCTAACCTGCCCAGTGTATGTTGTTTGGAAACTGAAAACACTACTACTATGTTCCCTGTAATTGTTCTGTTCATGTTATGTTCTGGGAAAGCATTTACATCTCATATGTAAACAAATAGTATATGAATAAGGCAAAGAAGTATCTTCCTGCTCTTATGAATATGTATTTCCTGTTTTAAGTCTTAGGGTGTAAAGGGTTAATTGCCATTTCTGACATGCTTAAAAGGTTGCAGTTCTATGTTCCCTATGATTTATTGGGTGAAGAGCAATTTTTTAATAAAACATAATATACAAAAGTTTATACTGATATTCATTGAACTTTCTCTGCTGTTTTCGGTTGTGTTGTTCTTGTTTTTGACAAGTCCTTATTTAGGTCGAAAGGTGGGTCTGTAAAAGCTTGTGACAATGGGAAAGTTTGGGGACAAGAAAGGCAAATAAAAAACAGAGAAAGAATATATAGGATAACATTACAAACTGAATGAGAAAACAAAGACTATATAAAGTGTTGAAATTGTAAGAGACAGATGGCTGTGGAAAAAATGAATTGTAAGCCCCATATGGCATGACACTTGATTAGAACTGCTCCACTTACCCACATTGACTCCAAACTCCAACTGCCCTATCAGCCCCTTCTTCCGGAAATCAAACTTGTGCCCGCTGATGACTATCTCCTGAATACAGCCAACAAAGCTGTGCTTGGTGACCACGTATTTAGAGATAGCAGACATGTCATTGTAGCCCCCGAGGTATAAAATATTGTCTGAAGTAAATCTGGAATAGTCTCCCTGTGAATGAGATGTTTAGAGAAATCTTTGATTCATTTATTTCGATGCTGTTTCTGTGAAGTTTTGCTGGTAGCTGCTGTGTTGTTAGAAGTTGAAGGTTTGTTAGAAGTTGAAGGTTTGTTCGAAGCTGAAGTTTTGTTGAGAGCTGCTGTTTTGTTATAGGTTGAAGTTTTGTTGGGAGCTGAAGTTTTATTGGAAGCTAAAATATGTCTTGTGTGCTGATTAATGTGCAAGTCGATGTGGCAGAGTCTGGGTAGTTATTTATCTAAAATGTTACAAAACGTATCCACAACGCGACATGACTACACACAGTAGATAACACAGTAAACACTCTCCAACAAACTTTGGCATATTTAATAACAAAAAGCAACAGAAACAATATTAGCAAAAAGAACAAATTACATCTGAACTAAATAATATCAGTCAGTTGTCTGGATACCTACTGCGAGCCTACTTTCTGAAAATTCAATCGATCATGCATGATACTGTAGGCTAAACCATGTAAACACCTTATTGTAGTGGCTACACTGTCCATCGTTACTTGGCTGTCAACTCAAATTATCTCCCTTACCATCCGCACAGATGCTTTTGTTACAATCTGAAACGATCGACTAGGTCCTCCAGTCATCCATATATTTATTTATTTTGCATTTGGTTGTGAGGCAGAAGAGTCAAGAAATTAGTGAAGTCCACATTTCAAGTCTTATGTAAAAAGGCATTTAATTCCATTTTCGCATGTAGAAGTCGGGTTATTCATAATCTAGTCAATAGCCAGGAGAAAGAGGAATTGATGTTGCTACCACCTAACGACGCCTTTATAAACTATGAACTACATTTGTCAACTATCCCATATCAGTTTGTGACATACTTACTGACTTACCCTCGCACCTACAGAATTTATATAAAAATTAGTTTATTTCACATTTAATATTAAAATGATAAAACTATTTTAAAGGATCATTTCTATGTTTAGTCTTATAGCTGGGTTTTCTGGGAGGGGTGAGATTTATTAATTGAGAAAGGGGATGGTGTGGGTTAGTGGTTAAGTGGCACAGCTCACAACCAGAAGGTGCTGGGTTCGATCCACATCACAGCACGGCCGTTACCACGGGGATGAAAACCCTTAGGAAATACAAGAGGAAGCAGACCCTTACATAAAATGCATGCCGAAGTCGGATGCACTGTGCTGACAGGGGCAAAACCACAGTGCAACAAATACCACCTTGGGGAATAGAGAAATAAGGCAAATGCAAAACAACAACAAAATAAATAAATGTTGAAAAATAAAGACTGCTAGGCCCTACATTTGCAGATAGAAAAAACGTATGCCTTATTGAGGTTTACTAGTTTCTTAACCATTCTGCCATCTACTAAAATTATATGAACAGAAGGGAAGAAAAATGAATGACAGCAGGTATAGGTTTAAAAGAAACCTGTCCCTCCTCGACACTCTTGCTGTCATAATGCCAGAAACAGGAAATACAACAGGTCAATCAATAACCTCTACGAGTTAACATTCCCCCCATCTTCTCAATGGCTCTCCCTGGAGACTGATTGACTTCTGGCCTGAGCAGAAAACTATAGTAAGAGTGCATATTGTATTGCCAAGTTTAGTTTCTCTTGCTACTATCCATCTGTGGGCTGTGCTCTATACATGGATATTTTTAGATAGATTGAGAAATGATCAGACATCCTGGAAGCATGTTCACCGACTCCCTGTGTGAATACAGAGGCATAGAACCATAGCACAACTATTCTTGTTGTAAAAGGTGACTAAAGAGAGCTGTGCAAGGGGCTAGCAACCACAACATTTGAAACAAATTGTTACAGAAGAGCAAGAACAAGCAGTCCTTTGGCATAGGCTTCCTAAAGGAGACTAACAATTGTGGTGATGACCTTATGTGCCTGCTGGAGTGAAAAAAGGGCAAGAAGGTGATAATGATGGCAAAATGTATGGGGGATTGAAGCAAGAATTCAAACATCAAATGGTGTGTCCTACCAGATATCATCATGACTAAGACATTCCAATGGAGACAAATAGTCAAATTGTCAACAGTATATTAATACCAACTCTCAGTTAGCAATAACAAATATGGATACTGATCAAGACACAAGAACGATTGATCGCAGTATGTGAAATTAGTAAATGTAATTAGCATGTCTTTTGCAGAATGTCACTTTCTATAAGTGACAACCTATTTGGCTGTTATATGTTTCTTGGCAGGTGTGCAGCACAGTAGACTGCCATAGATCTCGAGATAAGGTGTCCGCCTATGTGCTGGAGGTTGCGGGTTTGAATCACGAGGAAGACCAGGATTATTTTCATGGAGATCTTCTAGTAAAAATTCCCCTGATCTCTGGGTAGTGAGATTGGACTCCCGTATTCAGTGTCGAGCACATTAAAAATTCCTTGGCAATTAGAAATCAAAAAGAGTAGGCTTAACAGTCGCTGCCCGGACAAAATTCAAGTTAAAAATCTACCCAAGTTATTTGTACCTTTCCCCAATTGGTTTGTCAAGAGCAGCTATAGATGGTGCCTAACTGGCTGCAGGTCTACTTAGCTCTAGTGTTTAGAGTCTATTAAGATAGACTCGCACATCAGTTAAACCACCCTCCAAGAAACTGGATGTGTACAGACTCTGAGGAGTCTTCTAAACAAGTATAAAGACGTTAAGTTGAGTTACTTATTAAATAAAAACCATGAGCATTTGCAAAAAAAGCGAGATGCAAACAAATTAATAATTCCTTCCTAAATTAGATTTGTTATACATTGTTTATATTGGCACACAGAGAATTAAATGAATTCAATATATAACAAGTCTGCCGACCACACAGGTTTGTAGTAACAGATGGTGGGGCTTTAGAGCAACATAAATTGTTTTTCTTTTAAACATGGAATGACAGTGTTCAAAAACACATCAGAAGCAAGGATTACCAATAACAATGACCACACAGAGATGGCACACACAAAATGATTGCGCCTCTCCAAAACAAGTGAACAGTAACCATATGGCATGGTTCATATTCAGCATTCTTGCTGTTTTTACAATTGAAAAAAGTCAAGTCTAGTGTGGTGATATGGATTCCAACAATGATAAGGCATCAATTTTTACTATAGGAGGTGTAGGTGTGTATTTCTTGTTTGGGTGCACACTATGCAGCAAAGGTAAGGAGACTGACAATTTAAAAAATCCTAATAGGTGACAAGTAGGTTTAGTAGCACTCTTGTCAGTTGTCAAAACCACTGAATTATCTGTCTGCATTCATCCAAACCAAATGCCAGACTGCAGAGTAATCTATATTTTAAAAGAAAAAGCTAGAAACACTACCCCAAGGCAGCTGAAAATGCAGCACAGTGAATGAGCTGACAGCAGCCAGTGACTCGTAGATGGCTGCTTGCATCAGGGTTAGCCTGCACTAGTGTCAGAAACCAGATGTACCAGAATGAAAGACACATAGATCACAGCATAGTTGTGAACTATGACACAACACCATTTTCAGGACGAAAGAAGAAAACTACCTCAGGTATGAAACAGGAATAGAATAGCAAATGACTGCTATCGGCCCAGAGACCAAAAGAAAAATAATACTATACCATACATGCATAGTTTCAACTTTCTGTTGTATTTCTTCATTTTTCTCTGTCGCTCTCAGTTACCATGATTGTGTTTTATAAGCATCTCATTTGGCATGTTGTGATCTTTCGTTCTTGTAATAAAGATCTTTATAGGTCAAAACATTAGAGCCTGTCTGGTGCTGCTGTTATGTTAAACTGCATTGAACCTTTCATGTATATTTGTTTTTCTATGTACATTCCCATACCTGATAATGTCCCTCCACCTCATGATCAGTGTTTAACTGAACAGTCCCTCTCATGTCCAATCTAGTGATGGCTAATCTGTTCCAGGCTGCCAGCGTTGCCCGGTTGGGAGTTTTCAACACTGCCACCGCAGCTCCAGAACCAAACCTGTAAAGATGGTGGGACAGCCTTTCTTCAACCTCTTATCGTGGAGAAACCATTGACATAATTTTCAGGTCTTAGGGACTACCTGCACACAGATTATTATATCTACAGCTCAAGATGTGTTAGTTTGATAAGTCAGTTGTCAATGTAATACTCTTATCATTGTTTAAGCTATTTTGTTTGGATTTATTAAATTCTATAAACAGCATTGAAACTATAGCAGGATGCAAGAAAAACTAAATATTAACATGAAGAAAACCAAGTTGTCTAAGTAAAGGCCTTAGAAGAGTTGGACACCTTCATACATTTGGGCAGCACCATTGATACATCAGGGGGCAAAGAGGTAGATGTAAAAAGTAAAGTAAAGATCCTGTCACACCATGCAGCACATCGGAAATATGGTGTTAGGCCCATATTATTTTTTAACCAACAGCATATAGTGGATGATGTGGTCAACATCACGCCGGCCGCCTTTACTTCCCAGATTTTCTGGTATCCAATTTCTGTGGCTGAGTCGACCACAGGGGCCGGTTTGTGATCAGAAAAAAAACCTGCCTGACTGGGAAGCCAGTGCACTAGCCACTGTGCCCCCCCCTCCCCCACCCCCCGAGGAGGATGCAAAGGATAGAATTAGAAAGGCGAGGACATTCATGTTACTGAATAATACATGGAAATCTAGTGAAGTAAGACTAATACCAAATTAAGATTGTTTAATTACAATGTCAAGTCAGTACTCCTGTATGGAGCAGAAACTTGGAGAATGACAAAGGCAGAACAGAGGAAACTCCAGTCATTTGTCCAAAAATGTTTACAGAGGATAATGGATATAGACTGGCAAGACATGGTGAGTAACAAAGACCTATGGAAAAGGAACTGACAACACCCAGTGGTGCAATAGATCAAACAAAGAAAATAGGGTTGGATAGGACACACACAATGGAAAGCACCATCAAATGTGACCAGATCGGCCCTGACATGAAATCCACAGGGGAAGAGGAAGAGAAATAGACCAAGAAACATCTGGAGAAGAGTGTGAAAATTAATTTCACTTCCTGAACCTCAAATGAAGAGAGGCAAAAAAGGGAGCGCAAGATCTAAGTTGCTGTAGAAGGGTTGTCAATGGCCTATACCCTAAAAGAAAGTACATGCATTGAGTGACTGATATACAGCTTAAAACCATTGATGTTGACATAGGTCCTAGACGTTAGGGTGGGAAATGCCCAGTAGCAAGACCTCACACAATGACAGCTTTGCAGGCTACTAGCACCACCAAAGGTTCTTTACAGCTGGGTAGACTATTAACAGGGAAATGTCTAGACACTCTAAAGCTGCACCTCCCCCTAGGCCTAGTAAGTCACAAGAAATAAACCAGATATACACTTACTATTAATAGTCATACGCGAGTCCGAAAGGCAAAACAGGGAAGATACAGGGCGATATCTTTTTAGGATTTTCAGAACAAAAGAATAGCTTTTAGTTCCCTGGCATCAAGCACTGATTTGCCTGATTGAATAACAGGAATCCAGTACAGCATGCAAGTGTATTGTTAATGTTGAATATTAATGATACTAAAAATCCTAGGTCAAACAGCATGACTTGAGATCATAATACTAACTCCACACTGACAATATAGGGATGCTTGACCTCCCCCCCCCCCCCCCCCCCCCAACTGTCAGCTAAGTTAAGAGGGGAAAAAAAGACTTCTATTTATTGGAACTGTTGAGAAACTTTGTGCTGGGAGAAGTTTTTTATACAACAGCACCCAAAACACAAAATGTCTATACACATCCAGAACCGAAACCAAGTATGCTTATAATGCACTTATGTGGTAAGGAGTGTTTGAGAGTAAGAGAAAGTGAAATGTCCATAATGGTGTCTTCCCATTCTCTCTCACTGATCACAACTCCACAAATTATGGGTTTACAACTCTATAAATGTATTCTTTAAATTCCAACTACTTTGGGATAGTCAAGATACCAGATTCAAGACTTAAGGTGGATTAAATAAGAAAATAACATGTAAATTATGATGACTTATTTAAAAAAAAAAAAGAAAAAAAAAAAGGACAGTAAATTACAGAGAACAATTTCTCACTCCAAAATATATGTAGGGTTGCAGCCACATCTCTGTGGCTCTGCAGTTGGAATTCTCTCATCCAACATTTTTTATAGTGTGAGAATTTTTATTTAAAAAAGTATTCTCTTGGTTTCTGAAAGTTACAACTTTTTCTGAAGTATGAGGGGGCTTCAAATGGAAACCTTAAAAGTGGGATAGAAATTAGAAAAACCATGCCTTTGTATTGTAACTCGTTAATATGGTTGCTAAAGATGTCAAGAGTGTTCTGTATGTGTCATCGTAGTGCAGACAAACACCTTGACGTCATAACTGCAGTTAAAAGACACCCTACTATTGATATGCACAAAAGAGGAGCAGCGCTCTGTTATCTGTTTCTTGAGCAGCAAAGGGGTGAAACGTTCAGCATGGTGATGCATGTCTTTCACTTCAACAAGTGTATGAGTGGAGTAGGAAGTTCCAAAATGGCGTGAGTTCTGTGACAGACTGTTCACGACCGAGTCAGGTACACCGAGTAGTGACCCCAGCCGTTGACTGCCCCATAAAGGAAAATCACAGATTGCATGTGAATGAAACTGCAGCATATCTAGACATCAGTCAAAGTTCAGCACATCTCATTATCCCTGATGTGCTACAGTACCGTAACCACAAAGTGTCTGCAAGATGGGTACTACGGCAGCTTACTCCAGAATTAAAACTATGCATTGACGCCTGTTAGGAATTTTTGTGGTGCTTTGAAGAAGAAGGTGATGGTATCCTAACAACAATTGTTGTGGTGCTTTGAAGAAGAAGGAGATGGTATCCTAACCTGAATTGTTACTGGAGATGAAACCTGGGCTCACTACCACCTGAAACGAAGAAGCAAGCAAGTAATGGCGCCATTCTTACTCACCGAGACCAAAGAGGTTTTGCACACAGCAATCTGCAGGAAATGTTATGCTGACTCTTCTTTTGGATAAACGAGGCGTTATTTTAGAGTACTACATGCAGAGGGGGAACACTGTCACCAGTGCCACTTATACAGATCTTCTCAGGAATCAAATTCAAATGACGCGGACTTCTGAGTAAAGGTGTTCTTTTGCAACATGACACGACCCCATACTGCTTGTGCAATGGCTGCAATCATCGAGGACCTCCACATTGTCTACTACACACACCTTACTCACCAGACCTAGCTCCAAGTGATTTCCATGTCTTTGGACATCTAAAAGAGGATTTTCTACCGGAATCCATGCACTTTAGAGGGGCTAGAGGACTTGTTTTGAATGCAACAGTGACTACAATGAAAAATGATATAGTTGTGTTTCACTGTTTCAAAATACATTTACAAAAAAAAAGTATATTTAAGGGTTTTCATTTGAAGCCCCCTTGTACATATGCTGGAAACTGTTCCTGCAATTGACCACTGGACTGCTCACCTGTATATAACATAGCCATCTTCCAATACCACAGACAAGAAATCAAGCCTGACATCTGAGAGTTCAGCTCTGAAGAGCAGAAGGCCATTTGGAGATTCAGGTTTGAACTCAAGGACGACACGGAACTGCTTATGAGGTTCATGGAGTAAATGTAAAGCTAGTAAACCTGTGCCTACAAACTTGGGGTACTTCACTTCAATGGCTGTGATAAAAATAATAAACAAGCTAGAAATATTTCAAGAGCTGTGTACAGTAGAATACAGAGAACTGAGGTTCATTTTAGAGGAAGCTGTTTAAAAAAAAAATTATACACCTCAAATTTATAAATCAAATAAAGGTATTTAGGATCTTCCTGCTTCTTCTTAAGCAGATTATTTTGCTGTGCATGCTTCCAAGTGTTAATTTGAATATGTATAAGTAAATCAGTGTTGCTGGTATCTCCATAGAGTTTGTCCAAGAATGGTACTGATGATGGTTACATAACTTAACTTAACTCAACATTTTATACTGGTTTAGAAGACTCATCAGAGTCTGTATACAACCAGTTACATTTGCATTACCCTGCTCTAAAAGCTATGAACATCCAATCTATCCTTAAAAGTTTTAACTGTCCTTGCCTCAACTACCTCCTGGGTCAATGCTTTCCAAGCATTCACAACTCATGTGCTTGCTCTGGTCCTCATGCTGCTCTAACGCATCCTGTTTTCAGGAGCACTGTGTGGAAGTGAAGTGATGTATTGGCACTTCTTATTTCATCATATATTTTTATGTTGTCCTTCCAATTTCTTGCTATTGTTCTTCTATCTTTCTATGACTCGTAAACCGACTTTCTTTTTCAATATTACCCAACTGCTTTATTGAGTCAATCTTATCTTTGAGGACTTCAGTAATCAACACACAGAGCTGTTTCAAAACAGTCCAAATTGATAGGAGGAAAAAGCATTTTTAACATGCAGAGAAGTTACAGCAGCTGTCTTGTGTTGTAAATCCATAGTGTTTATGATCCAATAACAATTGTCCCAGTTTACCCAGATGAAAAAAGTAGTATTGCATTATGCAGAGTGTAGGAGTGGGGAAAAAAGACAAAACAGAGAACGTGTTAATAACCACATAAAACAAGATCTTATCATAATTATGTCCCTAGCCATGGATTCCCAAACACTCCCACTTTGGGGCACATATTGCTGAAAAAGAGTTTTGCACTGCACACTTAATTTACACCATAACATAATAATATCCCACAGTAATTAATAATAATAGGTGTTATATTATAATTCAGTAAAAATATAAACAAAAACTGTCCTACGGCTTTTTCCCATTGCTGGGGTAGTCGAGGTGTTTTAAGGCTGAGTACTACAGGCCACTTCGCCACTGCTGTCACTACATTGAGTGCTGGCTATGCCCCCCCCAACAGAAAAACAATATGTGACTTACTGGTAATTGGAACCGCTGACGACAGGCAGGTATCAAAACCATTCAGTCATGCGCTCCTCATAATCCAGTATTTAAAAATATTTACATCTGATCTGGCATTATCCACAATGGGTCCTCTACCATTTACCTTGACAATTCAGCACATTCAATAAACTAATATTTCAACATTTAAGTTTAGAACAGAATCTGATCTGAAAACATGTTAAAATATTTTTTAAGAACAGTTCACAAATGTTAGTAATGTATATAGTTTGCAGAACCTGGCAGAATTCTGACCATCAGTTGAACTGTACAGTATGAAAGAAACAATAGCAGTTTAACAATTAAAGGTTCCCCCTTTCCTGCGCCTCACATCATTAATGCACTTTTTCCTCACTCTCCCTCCCCCCTTTCCTCAACCCACCTAGCTCTTCAGCACCCACTTGTTTCAAGGTTTTTTAAGTGAGGGGGGTGGGGGGGGGAGAGGTGTTTGGCCGCTGGTTATCCAAAAATAACATCATAATAAAATAGAATGCATTGATACAATATTTCAACAGATCGTTGAACAGAAAATAAGAAGGGAAAAAATATTGGCTAGCCTGGGATTTGAACCCAGGACCCTTCACTCTAGAAGGTGAGAATCATACACCTAGACTAGCAAGCTGATTGGTTTCTAAACTTTCACAAAGAAATTGTCTTGTTTGGTTGTTCTGACTACACAGACAAAAGATTGTTTTCTTACAAAATTAATCTTGCTTTACTGATTATAAAAAATGAGTTCGCTCTATTGTCTATGGAAACTTGTGGATCTTACGGCCGAGAAATAAACAAAGTTGTTCCCCGAATTATATCTGAACTATTTTTTTCAATGTGTATCTGCTTCTGCTTCATTATTTCCCTCACATGTTTAACAATTAAACAAATATCTTTGGTTTGTTTTGACTACACACAAGCCACCGATGACAACATCAGAATAGACAGACTCACATCAGAGAATGAATTAGATTCACTATGAGTGTCTGAGTGGAGGACAAAGTTAAAGCTATTGTGTAACATAGTATAATTATGTAGCCTAATTGCACCACACTCCATTATACCATGTTGTAAATGGGAACCTGGTTTACCCAACTTCTACAAAGCAGACGAGATGCAGTATAATGCAGTTTTTAACATGTCATGCCCTTTGCAGTGGGGCTTTCAAATAGCATGATGAGATTGCCAACTTCATAGACAACCCTCATTTGTTGTCTTTCACAACATGCTTGAAAGGTTACAGTGGTTCATATTTTTTTTCGACCTGGATATCATTGGTGAAATAAAAGAATGAATAACGTACTTTCCCAGAGACTTCAAGAAGAAGAATAACACAGAATCTGACTCACCTCTGTCACAGAACTTCCCATCTGTGCCCAAGGGACACTGGCACACAGCCCTGGATTCCATCAATGCACATGTTCCATTGTTCTCGCATACAACTTTATCACACAGTGACTCTCCACTTGACCGAGGTAATGACTCTCTCTGAACCGAGGGCAACCCCCACTGATTTGTGTGTTCAAACCCAGGGGCCTGCTCACCTCCTTCGGAAATGTCCAGATTGTTAAAACCAATGCCAGCATAGTGGTCATGTGATCCTCCTTCCGGGATATTATAGAAGTCTCGATCAAAAACTACACCACTTTCTGTTTTTAACCTCCTGGTATAGGAGCCGGGCTGAAGTGGAGGTAACCCTTTTTTAAGGTCCACGGTGTGTACAATAACAACATCACTATCCCCGATAGCAACTTCTTTATTAGCACTGTGATGGATATCGCTAGAGCGATCAATTCCATCAAACACTGACCCATTCTTGTGGAGACCGGCATCATCAGGGAAAGTATTCCGATTATCAGATTTACTATTGCTCACAGCCGCTTCCATGTTCTTTGATTCCTGTGGGGAATCAGCCAATTCTAGAGCTGGCAGATTGAGAATAAAAATATGCATGTGGTTTGAGTTAAGATAATTTAAGAACTAAGAGAGAAGAGTGGTAAAGGAAAGTTTGCATTTTATACTACTTCTTCTTCGTTCGTTCTCAATATCCCACTACCAAGCCCTGAGAAGGGCTTTGCAAGTAGTAGGATGTTGTTCGGAAAACGGAATGTGTTGTGTTGTAGTTTACAGCTTGACCGCACCATTTGCACCATTCAGTCCGGCACATCCAACTTCAGCAGGCATATTTTAGTATGAGTTAGCCTTTCCTCAAAATGCAATCAGAGACTACTGAGAAGGTAAATAGGGCTTTTGATAAAGAAGCTATGAGTTCCAGGTGGACAAAAGAGAGTGTTTTGTCCTCATTGATTAGATTTTGAACTAGACAGGCAAGTTAGTTTCTTGTTTGTAGTCTAAGGTCAGATATTCTTTGATCAGCCCTCCTGTGTTGCTGAATGGTTGATGATGGATTTACTTAAATTTCCAATGCATCTGCTATCTGATATGCCACTGTAGAATCATTTTACTTACCTATTGTTTTTTTTTGGTCATTTTGTCAGTCCCTTGTACTGCAGTAAGTAGTTAAACTTACACACTCAAACAACTGAACAGTGGTGGTGGTGGTGGGGGTCGGCTCATACACCAGATTATATCAATCAAAAATCACATAAAAAGTACAACACAACTTTTTCCACTTGCAAATTAATTTAACACCTAATAACATGTTTAAATCATCATACAAAAGGCAGCTTTAAATATAAACCTTAAAATTTCAATAGAAATTCTAAACATCATGCCATTGTCATGTAAGTTGGCAGACTTGTTGCTAAACATTAATTCCTTTTTAGCAAAACAAAAGTCCTAAATAGTATCTTATCCATCACAGGGAAGTTTTTCCCATACTGGATCTCTGCATAGCATATTCCTCATCTACAAGGATCACATTTTTTGCACCTAATGTCTCAGAACTAGCTGCACTGTGATGTCATGGAGATGGTTTTAGTCCTTTAATCTGCTAAACCAGCCTCTGCTAGCTTTAATTTTTACTTCAACAGGTCTCCTCTCTCAGCCTTCCAATGACTGTTATTGTACTGGATGATAGCTCCGCTAACTGCAGTGCGTGACTGGTTTAATCCTCAATCCACACTAGTAACACAAGTGTTTTTTGTTTATAACTGCAGTGTTTACTGGTGAAGAAGGGGGAAAAGAAGACTAACATTGGTCAGACAAAACATACTGATCAGACATTTTAGTCAGGTTCAGGTAAAATATACTAGCCAAGACCCCATCTCACTTCCAAGCAGGTCTCCTTGGAAACAAACTATTTTTATAGCAACCTGACTAACAAGGTGGGGGATCGATATGATCCCCATAGTAGTGAGTGACACACAGATGAAGTCAAGCATAGCACAACCACTTGCAGGACCCTGGCCCACCTTCATCAGCACATTTTGGATGTGAGGAAAGCTACTGCAACACGCTGCTTAGCATCCATTTCAGAGTGCACAAAAAAGTTACATACTCATTCAACAACATTCAACAACTCACATCAAACTTTTAATTTCCTCCAACACTATCTCCTTAGCATTTACAATTGTACAGCTGCTGTAGCTTTCAGGTGCCATAGTTTAGAAACAACGTTGTAAAGTGGGACAGTGTTATACATAAAGTTGCAGATAGCAATTATCCTCCATTGCTAGTCAAATTCTAACTAAACAGTTAAAGTTTATACTTCTTAACTTAACCTTCATGAGTTTCTGGACCCCCTTAATAAGTTCTTGAGAAGAATTGTGTCTGCACTCCCTCGCTTCCAACTTGTGAAATGTCAATGCTCCAATTTTAAACAATACATGAGGTGGACGGCGTGGCCTAGTGGTTAAGTGGCATGGCTCACAATCCGAAGGTGCTGGGTTCGATCCCCATCACAGCACCGGCCGTTATCCCGGGGAAGCAAACCCTTAGAAAATGCAGGAGAAAGCAGAACCTTACATAAAATGTATGCTGAAGTCGGATGCACTGTGCCGACAGGCGCAATATAAAAACCACAGTGCAACGCACACCCGACTTGGGGAATAGAGAAATAAGGCGAACGCAAAAAAACCAAAAAAAACAATACATGTTTTATTATGAAACCATGGAAGTTTTTTTCTAGTTCCATAGCAGTAATTTTTGTTGCAAATGAAGTGTTACAGACTTCATTGCACTAGACTTCAGCGTTTTATGACATCGCGAGACCAGTTTCCTTCATTGCTGTCTTTTCTTTTCTATTAGTAAGCCAAGTATCTGTTTAAAGCTGTGTCAACTAAAGCATGGCTATAACAAGGTTTGAACCCGGCATCTTTTTCATGAGAAGTGAGCTCTCTATTACTCAGACACTCTGAAACAATGTAGACCTTATGTATCCTTTTGTAAAAATGATTTTGTTTAACAAAAATTGATGGTGTGTCTCACATCTCAGAAGTTGTGTCATAAAACTACAGAAATGGCCCCTGCACCTCCAGATACCTGGTTATGAGGCAATTTTATAAGTAAAAACAAATGTGCTAGTCATCTCATAAAACATTTATATTTTTGAAGATTTTAAGAGATAAAACATTTTAAAAAGACAAAGTGCACTGTCTTCATCTTCTTTCAATGGTCTTTAGGAATGTTGTTGTTTGTTTGTTTGATTCGAATGCCCACAATTAGTAGGTTTACTCTTGTGTGCACCCTAAAAAGGACATTAAGTGGCGGGTTGCAGAAGTTTTCCTTATATCCCAAATGTGCTGATGAAGGTGGACTAGGGTCCTCCAAGTGGTTGTGCTATGATTGGTTACACTTCATCTGGGTGTTGCTCACTACTTCGGGGATCACGTCGATCCGTCACCTCGTTAACCAAGCTGCTATGAAAACAGCCCGTTTCTAGGGAGGACTACGAGGAAGCCGAGGTGAGGGTCTAGGCCAGTATATTTTGCCTGCCCCTGACTAACATGTCTGATCAGTATGTTGTGCCTGACCAGACATTAGTCTTTAGGAATAGAGTTATTCATTTTTGTTATTCGCTGTACCATAATTGGGGTATTGAATCTCTAACATTTTTACAAACCCAGGCTGCTTTTCCACACATAGAAGATTTTTAGTTGTTGTAAATGACGAGGTGTGCAATCTCATGTGCAGGATAGTCTTCTACCCCATTGGAGTTTCACAAAACTGTATAATACAAAATTATAATACTGAGCCATATCTTTATCAATCAATTTCTATACTCAATGTGGCATCAATTATATCTCCCAATTGTATTATCTCACAGGAAGCCACTTATCACTGATCAAGCACACAGAACCAGAAATCTTTCATGCAGCCTCCCTGACCACTTATGCAAATGTTCAGCGGATGTTCTATCTGGAAATCATTCTCTTGGGACCAAAGAGAGACAACAGGGAAGAAAGAGTAATGAGTGGGAATAAAAAATGGAGCCTCCTCATCCATGTTAAAACATTCATGACTCTTCTTCACCCTCTAATGCTTAACCCAAATGTTTACACTGTAGGTGAAAAGAGAGTGATGTAAGCAAAATTTCTGGGCTTGAGTGAAATTTGGTTTGGGCTATTTTATATGATTCTTAAGGTAGCCTAGAGATCAAGGCCAGCCAGAGTCATCCAAAAAGTCATTGGCCTTACTGTCAATTAAATCAAACCTATCAGCTCCCTGTGGAGCATATGTCTTCACCAAACATACGCCAAGTCATACTGTCCTGTTTCAAGCTCTGCCTATGTCTTTCATGTTTCCTTTTATGCTTGTCTCGAGATCTGTTCTTCATGTGTGTTTTGATCTGTCTCTACTTCTCTAGTCTTGGGTGATTCCAGAGCAGTGGCTATCTTGTAACACTATCAGCTAGTTTCCTTAATGTGTGTCCTATGCAATGCCAGTGCCTTCTTCTCACAGAATGCTCAACTGATGTTGTTGTTGTGGATGCCCACAATCAGTAGGTGTAGCTGTCGAAGACAGATGTGTCGGACCAAAAGGTGCAAATATCGCAGTCAGGCTGTAAACTAGCGACACATCGCATTCCATTCTCTGGACAACATCCTGCTACTTGTCAGGGATTGGCAGCGGGAGATTGAAAACGAATGCAGAAGAGGAAGAAGAAGACTAGGTTTACTCTTTTGTGAGCACTGAAAAGGACGTTTAGTGGCAGTTTCCAGTAGCTTTTCTCACATCCCGAGTGTGCTGATGAAGGTGGGCCGGGGTCCACCAGGGGGTTGTTCTATGCTTGACTTCAACTACGTGATGCTCACTGCTATTGGGATCACGTCGATACCCCACACTCACTAGCCAGACTGCCAAGGACAGCCCATATTCAGGGAGGACTTCGTGGAACTTAAGGTTTTGTCCAGTTTCTTCTTCTTCATCGATCAACTGGTGCTATGCTCTAGTCCGGTGAGGTTTATGAAGGAGACTGTGCGTTTCAGGTCTTCGCCGGTCCCTCACAGCGTTTCGAGCATGGTCGCTCCCATTGTCCGCTTCCAGGGAGAACAATGTGAAAGTTAATGTGGGGGTCTTGGCCAGTATACTTTCCCTGACCCTGACTAACATGTCTGATCTGTATGTTGTGCCTGACCAGATGTTAGTCTTCCTCCCGATGATCAACTGATATTTGCTTGGTTCTTTCCAAATGTTCCACATTAACGATCTTATATCATTTCAATATCTCTATTCTGACGCCAGTTTATAAAAATGTGTAACATGTTTGCTGCTGTGACTGACCTATAACGCAGAAGTGGTAAAGCATAGCTAAAATGTCAACTAGGCAAATAAAAAAAACATGAAAAAAAGTTGAAAGAAGCCATCTGACATACCTTTACATGTCATCCCATCTCTGTTGATGACATAGCCACTCTCACACTGGCAGAAGAATCCCCCACTTTGTATATCAGTACAAATCTGCTGACATGGGTTGGGCAAGGCTGTGGCACATGAGTCTGAAATAAAAGACATTCCAGAAAATGAAGATATACTTATGTTATACTAGAGCTTTAGTGTCTAGATTTGCCCAAGAAATAACAATTTGGTAGTTACAAAATATACAGAAAACATCATTCAAACAACACTGCAACAAAGTACTTTGAGCAGCCACACTAAAAAAGAACACACACTACAAATCCACGTTTGTCAAAAGTCAAAGAACTGACCTCCTATTATACTGATCAGTTACAAACTTGGACTGGTCCTGGGCAACTTTGAAAGGCACGCTAAAAAAAGGACCAACCTCCCCTTATACAGATCATTTCCAAATATGGATTTGCCTTCGTACTCGAGCAGCAATGCACGCTTACAAAAATGGCACTGTGCTGTATACCAAAATCGTAATAAAACAAACATTTCATTAATATTAATTAATTAACTCAGGAATGTAATGACACAGCGTGCTAAAAATAATTGCATTGATCTAAAAATAACAGACAGAATGAGTTGTGCAAATTTCATGTCGTTAGTGCTCCGCCTTTGAGAGTTTTTGCAAGACGAACAGACACATGCATTTTCATATTTTATATTATAGATAATACAATATCCTTGATGTGGACACACGGGTAATGATTCAAGAGGGAGGTATAGGCCTACATATAAACCTGTCTTCTATTTGTTACTTACAAAGCATAAGGTGAGCATTGTAGCTGGCCCCTTCATAGAAATTCTGCATACAGTTCAAGTCAAACCGGAACTTTGTGTTCTAGTTCTACCTGAATGGGTTGTAGTGTGCTGGAACTACTATCATTAGTTAGGGGCACTTGTGTCCTATTATTGATAAGTTGACCATTTTTTCTTATATGTTGATTTGTTAATTCAGTATTGTTGCCCCTGATGAAGGCCTATTGGTCGTAACGTAGGTTTTGTTTGTGCTCTCGTCTCGGTACGGTATCTGACCATACCCAATTTTTTATTTTGATTAAACTCAATCGTAATCAACTTTTACAAGTTTTTTTTCATGTTTTTTCCCATTATATACATCTACAGAACCGTTGCAGCCTCGTCTTATTTTTATTTTAATGTCCTATAATTACTGCTAGGTGGCCAACTTGCCAATATTTCAAAAATATATAATCTGGACCTATAACCAATGAAACTGTAGAGCAGTTCAGTTGGTAGTCCATGTGAACCCTGTTTAAAAGCTTAACAAGAACAATCACACACAAAATTATAAATGTTAAAAACAATCCCATTCCACGGGCCTAGTAAGTAGCAGAAAGTTTCAAATACTTACTAAGGATAGCTTTTGACATCCTGGCAACAGACATTAACAACATGCCTGTTTTAATTACAGGATTTCAAGTATAGTAGTAATAATAGTGACATAATTAAGTATGCTGTCATCTGTGTGTGCTCATGCAAGGGACAAGGAGAAAAGAATAAGGTCACTTTACCTAACTATGCACAATATAAAAAGTGATAAAGCAGTGTTGGGCATGGGGTTGCCGAACTCATGTAAAACAAAGTTCAGGAGAAACCTCCTCTATAAGAGCACTGAAATAAATGCTTTGATGTAGGTTTCCTAGAGAAAGCAGGTGAGAAAAACTAATTTAAACAATAAAGATGGTTAGTTACCAGTCCACTAATGTACTGGTGGGCGTCGTAGAATCTCAAGTCATCTCTCAGGGGTTAGATGCACATCACCGACCTATCACTGAAAAAAAATCACCTTCGCTGTATCTATTTACCATCCCCTTTGTAGCGCTCTTGCTCAGAAGTTGCACTGACAGGCATTATAAGCCTGCAGAGGAGTTCTTTATGGAACATTTACACGAGGCAAATAAATCTACTGTACCTTGTCTGGACATGTATTCGACACAGGGGATGGAAGTGACGCTTTTGCTAATGGACTCATTTCTCAATATGTGTCTCGTGCAGCAATTTTCAGACATTTCATTTCGTACGCAGAGATTTTCCCCTTGAGCACCTTGGACATGGCTCGTGTTTGGCTGTGTAGCACAAGGTTGGTAGGAAGATGCAGTGAATCAGTTGTTGTTTGCTGTCAGACAAATATGGGTATGTTCGAGCAGTGGTGAAAGTTAATTAGTCACTCCTGCTGCTCTCTGGTGTCTGAACTCAATTTCTTTGCCACAGTTTCTGTCTTCTGAGAAAATGATGCACAAGAACCTGACCTCCTGGAGAGCCACGTTCTCAGTGCTTAAGTTAGGCAGCCCCTCTGTTCTACCCACCGTTTGAGTTGTCCCTTTAGACATGCTGATATGCTGTGTGTATGTAAGTAAAGATCCTGTCATGCCATGCGGCGCATAGGAAATATGGTGTTAGGCCCATATTATTTTGTAACCCATAGCACTTAGTGGATGATGTGGTCAGCGTCAAGCCGGCTGCATTTACTTCCCAGACTGAACTGGTACTCATTTAAGGCTGGGTTGACCCGGGAGCCCTTGCGGTCTGAAAAACCAGTTCCGCCTCAACTGGGGAATGAACTGAGGACCACTCAGATGCGAAGCCAGCACGCTAACCACTTCACCATGCGGCTCCCTGTGTATGACAGAGGCAATAATGAGAGCATGTGGCAATATGGCTGTGAATATGCTTTACAAACCAATCACACCAGGTCCAAATCCCATTGCTATCGGTTTGACAGACAGGGCATGTCGTGGTTTTTTTCATGGCATGACCTCTTCTTCTGGTTGACCCAACTGTAAAAAAGGTAGCTGACATTGTAAGGGGAACATTTCTGAGTCATCACAGAAGTTCATGCTCTGACATCAGCACTGTCAGCAATGAAAAGGACTGAGCACATATGGGGTCAGCCAGTTGCCATGAAGTCGGTTCTATGAGCCATTTTCATTTTCCACACTGAGAACATGTGACAGGAGGCGATTAACTGTGTGATCAAACCTCCTCTAGAGAGAAAGACTCTCTAATTCATAACTTTGAACACCCAATCATTGACACAGGACAATCCCCTGCTGAATTTAGAATAGAGTTTGAAAACAGCTTTTGAAACTACACACTTACATTATAGTCAGGAAGAAATGAGAGAATAGCTAGTTTTCCTGGAGATCAAGAAGAACGGTTACATATGGAGAAGACAATGCAGTGATGAAGGCCATCTTTTGCCGCTCTCAAGTGGCACTCTATGCTTACTTAAAAGCAATTATTGCACTTGTCTCACAGAACAAAGGAGGTGGGTTTGCACCCCAGTTGTAGCACACTCCCGTTTACTCAGCTGTAATTGGTAACCACAAATTTTTTTTAAACTAAGGCCATAAAGAAGTCCACATCGCATCATCTGTTGTGGGACTACCTTGCTTCTTATAATATATCCCAGTTCTCTGCCAGAGTGCTGTGTTGGGAAGAGGTTCTGTGTCTAACAGAAATGACAGCAAGACCACACTAAGAGCACGTCGTCTATGTCTCTAGTACTTGAATTTGCACCTCCCACCATTCACACATAATAAAAGGCCTGCTGATTGTGAAGTGGCTGTCTGGATGTGAAGAAGAGCTATAGGGAAAATATCATCTTTCCATTACTTATGGCACATTTTTGCCACGTCCTGTTGTTTGTTTCGGAGTTATTGACATTTAGCGCCCTTTCCTTCAGACTTCCTTCTGTAAATTGTGTCCATTTTCAATCCTCCGGTGGAATGATGAAAAAGATCACTACATTACGCTTAAGCATTTTAGTTTTAGGTCTATCAGTATCATTTTTAATAGTCTTTATAGCTAGCTGGTCAATTTACTGAACCCCACAGCAATTATAGTGCATTTCAAAACTTCTCTTTATAAATCTATAACTCAACAAACATTGCATATAAATGGATGAAATTCAGAATGGAAAATGTTAGACATCGTGACATTAACCCATTACACACTAAAATACCGATACATATTGCTAGGAAACTGTAATTATTATCCTGTTCAATGTTCTTTCACTTTAATTGTACACTATTATAACATTTAAACCGCATTTCAAAATAAATAGTATATGAGTGTTCCAATGAAATATCTCTGATTTTATGAATACATATTTCCTGTTTTAGGTTTAGGGTGAAAAGGCAAACAAATTTATGTGGAATAAAACAGGTGGTTTTTATTTCTGCTTCTGTGCGATATACAAAAACCAGCACACATAATCAGGACAGACATTTTTAAATTTTTACAGTATCTTTGAGATATTCATTTTGAAATTTTAAAAACATGAATTAGCATGTGTTTTGTTGGATTTTTGTATGACTTACGGCAAACAGTCTCATTTACAACAAATAGATAGTAATTTTCAGCATTCTGCGCACGTCATTACAAGAATTTGTTTTTATTACATAGGCATTTTGATTTGGGCAAACAATGAGTATGAAAGTCAAATTCATAACAATCAAAACATCGCAATGAAGGAACCTTTTGAACACACACACTAACACACGTCTTCAGGGTGAGGTCCTTCCATTGCACTTTGGTTGGTGTTGACCACTGAGATCGCCCTAACTATTATAAGTACATACAGACGCACACACGCATCCAAGCACTGATTAATATGTCCTGATATTGCCTAAAAGAAAGAGGTGCGCCTCCACCAGTAGAATACAAAGAGGCAAACCTTCAGCAAAAAAAAAAAAAAAGTGATGGAGTCTTTAACAGTGTAATATCGGAACCTGAAAAGAGAACAATCCACGCTTTAGGTTTAAGTGAACAATCATTGCATCATTGGCTTCAAGACTCTGGAAGTTCAAATTCATAGGAGTCAAGAAGGACGCACACTTAATATATGATTGCTTAGCTCATTCACTCTGGAAAATTTCAAATTTATCAACACAAATATTTTTTAGATATAAAACTTCAGGTAGGAAGTATATGTATATTTAAAATTTGAGGAAAGTTGTTATTAAGAAACTTTTAAAAACAAGTATGATAATAGTTCAAGCACTTTGGTTGGTGTTGACTACTGCAGATATGCAGAATTGTAAGACAGTTTACAAGACAAAATATCTGCTCTACTATAGCACATCGATTGAGCGCATTTTCAGGCTTTTCTATATATGTCAACATCAATTTACAGAAGGTGGTGGGGAAATGATCAGGTCAAGCATTTTGAAGATCTGGGCTCCAGAATACACAAAAATGGTGACTGATCCAAAGTAATCAGAAGAAGACTAGCCATGGCAACGCAGAGGCTAAGCAGCCTGAAGAAATTATGGCAGAGCACCAACAAAATGACAAAAGTGAAAGTCTTGAGAGCCTGTGTTTTTCCTGTTGCTGCATATGGCTGCAAATCATGGACCAAAACGTCTAGAAAGAGAATTGAGTCTTTCTGTCAAAATGTTACAGAAAGATTCTCAAAATACCCTGGATGGAGAAAAAGACAAATATAGACATTTAACAAGAGTTGAATATAGAGGAGAACTGGTTTATCAATTTCATTTTGGCCAGAAAATTTTAATACTTTGGTCACATCAAGAGACACACCGATTTTGAGAGAACAGTGAAGAAGGTATAGTGCCAGGTAAAAGAGGCAAAGGTAGACCAAGAAGACAATGTCACCAAGATATCCAGGGATGTCTGGGTATGACTGTAGCGGAGGCTGGAGTTTTCACAAGGGAAAGAGTTTTTTTCAGACAGGCTATGATGTGAGTGACGTTCCACAAAGGGCATGTTACATGATTACGATGATGTATATATGTGCGAGTGGAAAAAGGCAGTACTTGGACTTTAGACATTTTCAACTTAGTCACCAAATCTGTAACTGAAGGTGACATAAGTATGGGGTATGCCTGAATCCCATATATGGTACAGGTAAAAAGAACAAATAACTCATTTTATTTGGAATAAGAAAATCCTATTTTTTCTTGTTCACTCAAGGCTTAAGCACAACTGTGGCACTGTCTATCATACTTTGAGACATACTGCCGAAAGCAAATGTGTTCAAAATCCCACTGAAACTAATTCCGCTTGTTTTATAACTCCAAATTGACCTGCACAATCAGTTCTTCATGATTCTGTTTGAATGCGCAACAGCAATGAATTGAGGTCATTACAAAAACCACAGTGAGAATAGAACAATAACGAAAATGATATAAATATAACAGGGAAAAAATAAAGAAATATTAATATGAGAAATCATGTAATCTGTCCTCACATTTTCTTTGTTACATGTTAATGCATTATCCATAAATCTAACTACAAAAATATAATGCAGATATGTTATCAAAGCAAATGCAACTTGAATGGAAGCAAAGAAACAATGAAATAAGACAATTCAGCTGCGGTCACAGAGAAGGAGAGGATGGAGATAAAGGGGGTGATCGAGACGGGAATCAATAATCAACAGGGCCAGGCAATTTATTTGCGTGCAAGAAGCAGCTTAGCATGGGCAATGGCACATCAGAGATATTTCCAAGACTTTGAATTCTTTTTTTTATCCAGTTCTTAATTCCAGGGAATTGGAATGATGAGTCCCCTGTGGGCATCTGATTCTCCGGTGATGTGTCTGTCTCTACAGTTTATTAAAGTGAATCCTCGACAATTTAAACATGGGTCACGCTGCCTGATATAACTAAACATCTGTCTGTGGTTGAAAGATGTATAACTTCACCAAGAACCCCGGTACACCTTCTTAAGTACACATTGTCATTTAAGAAAAATCACTGTGGACAGCAAAAAATTTAATCAAGAGTTCAATTAGCTCAAGTACGACTGGTTTCTCCAACAACAACCTTCACCAAAAGCTGGTAAGAATCATAATAAACAACAACAGTGAACTTGATGCGACTACCATACATAGTGCTTGGTTTTGCTGTGACAGACATGTACCCAAACTAAATTTCTGGTGCTTAAAAAAACATGATTCCTTTCTGAAATCTTTTACTCATTGAAGATAAACGAAATGCTGATAATCTAGTGTACACAAAGATGGTATTTGAAAATGATGATTTTCCACTTTTTGTTTTACATTTCTTTGACTTTTTTCTTTCTTTTTCTCAATTTTGTCCCTTATGTAGAATAGTTTCATCACTGTAGATAGCTTATTACACTGCACCTAATCAATTTCTGAACTATTGCTTTGGTGGTTTCTGTAGTAATGTGTTTTGCATGATGAGGTTCCTAGTCCCATATACAACCTTCTTTAGTCATCTTTCACTACAGGATGAACACAGGGATTTCTTCATTCATTCATTCTCAATCTCCCGCAACCAAGCCCTGAAAAGGGTTTTGCAAGTAGCAGGATGTTGCAAAGAGAACAGAATGCCAGTATCGTAGTTTACAGCTTGACTGTGACATTTGCACTTTTTGGTTCAACACATCCAACTGCAGCTGGTATTTTTGAGTATTCGGTTAGCCTTTCCCTACTATCCCTTCTCCTTAGCCAGCCTGCTCTGTCGCAGCCTGCTATCCAGAATCACCGTATGGAGGTGTAGAAGCTCTGGTTCCCTGGTGCTGACGCTGGCAGTCAGCTTTGGGTCGCTGACCACTGCTGCTCATCATCTTGGTCTCATAATTGTATTTAAAAGGTCATCAGCTTAAAAACAAAGTGTGTTTTTTATCTATCACCATCTATATTGTTTTAATTAGTTTTTCTTTTCTGCAGTGTCCCGGACAACCCTACTTTGTCTGAAACACTCACAGAAGCATGCAGTAACTTCAGGGTATAGTAATGTGTTAAGTGCCATAAGTCGGGATAAGACTGTTTTGTTTCTAGAACATTATTTCACATCCAGACTGCTTCTCCACACTCAGAAGACTTTTTGATGTGAGAAATGTGACATGTGCAAACCCAAGTGCTGAAGAGTTTTCTGTCCTAAGTTCTAAACGACACGCTCTCAGTGTGACAGTGGTCTTTATGCTGTCCCTGTTAAACACAGGAACCCCAATCCACCAACGCATTCAGACAGGGAAATGAGGTACATTATGTGAAGCAAGGTAACCCCCACAACAGATGATGTGATGTGGACTTCTTTATGGCCTTAACTTTTTATGTGTGGGATATGGCATATGTCCTTCATGCCTTGCCTTTAATAACTGTGAGTCAAGTACCCATTTATAGCTGAGTAGATTGGAGTGTTCCACAACTCACTGGTCTCGAGGTAAGGTGTCCGTCTCGGATGCCGGAGGTCGCAGGTTTGAGTCACGTTGGAGACTGAGATTTTTTTTTCATGTGGATCTGCTGGTTCCCCTGTTCTCTGGGCAGCGGGATCAGACAAAAATTTAAAATCCTAACTAAAAATCTACCCAAATATTATTTGTACCTTCTCCCAGGTGGTTTATTAAGAGCAGCATATAGATAGCGCCTAAATGGCTGCGGGTCTACTTAGTTCTAGTGTATGAGTCTATTAGGATGGACTCGCACATTGGTTAGACCACCCTCCAAGAAAATGGTTGTGTTCAGACTCTGCAGTCTTCTAAGCCAGTATAAAGACATTAAGTTAAGTTAACTGGGGTCGACCCAGTTTCTTCTCTCTCTGAGACAAGCGCAACAATTGTTTTAATGTAAGTAAGGAAATAACTAATTCTAATAGCTCGTTTGAGCTCTAAAAGGGAAGCAAAGTATAGTAACACTACAATCTGCCACGCATGTGGTAAGAGATGACTAAGAGAGGTTGGCGATGGGACTGACTATCATCCTCTAGAGGGGAGGAAGACTAATATCTGGTCAGGCACAACACACTGATCAGACATGTTAGTTAGGGTCAGGCAAAATATACTGGCCAAGACCCACACCTCAACTTCCCTGCAGCAATTCTCCCTGAAAACAGGCTGTTTTCACAAAGACCTGACTAACAACGCGCCAATGAATCCAAGCATAGCAGAACCGCCTGAAGACCACAGTTCACCTTTATCAGCATGCTCGGTATGAGAGGAAAGCTAACACAACCTACCACTAAACGTCCTTTTCAGGGCGCACAAATGAGAAATACTACTCATTGGGGACGGCATGGGCTAGTGGTTTAGAGACACAGATCACAAACCAAAGGTGCTGGGTTCGATACCCATGACAGCACCAGCCATTACCCCAGGTAAGCAAACCCATAGAAAATGCAAATGGAAGCAGACCCTTACATAAAATGCATGCTGAAATCGGATGCACTGGGCTGACAGAAGCAAAATAAAAACTGTAGTGCAACATACACCGCCTTGAGAAATAGAGAAATAAGGCGAACGCACACACACAAAAAATGTGTGTGCATTCAACAACAACAACATGATCCATTAAAAACTATACACGATAAGAAAAATCAAAGAAGACCTTTATACCCAATGGTAACAGGGGAGAGACTAAGTCAAGAATAATGTAGAATAAAACTAAACAGAATGAGCTTATTTGCATTATTTTGTTAATGCAATTCTTAGAGGGGGCTAGCAGCTAAATCCAGTTGAATGTATAATGTGATGAAGGAAGGGTTACACAAATTCAGTTTGAATTGTAATGTGGAACATATGGAAGTGAGGAAAAAATATAGTTCTATATAAAAGTACAAAATGTTCATTTCTATTGTATTGTTCTGAAACATGTTGAACAATAAAAACATGTCCATTGAATTGGTGAGTCTTCTACCTTAAAGTGGTTTGATCGCTTAGTTAATCATCTCCTATGACATGTTCGCAGTGGTTCTATTTTTGTCTCTGTTACACACAGAGCCCTCCTAGAAACCACTCAGGCAAACTGTAACTGTTAATTATCAATTTACAGCTGGGTGGACGTTAGCTTTATTCGATAGTTAATTTTGCAGCTCATTTCAGGGTGATTTGCTTTTTGACACTGCTAAAGAGTTTGAGCCTGAATTGCAAATATATTTGTATGACTCATATTATCTGATTTAACCAAACAGCCTGTTTGTGGTTGAATGCAGGTAAAATCAATAACAGACTTACTTCTTCATTGGCACATTGAGTTAGTATCCACTGAATTGTGCTCTTTTTGAAGCACTCAACCAAGAACTCAAGTGGGTATGTCAAGTTTATTTTTTTACTGGCTCTTCAGTACTGTTATTACTCAGATGGCACTGTTAAATATACCACTTGCTTCTCTGCCTCTTTTTGCAGTTTTTGAGTTTCTGCTGCCTGGGCATTATAGCTATTGCAATATTTCCCAGTGACAAATTTATTGAAGATGCCATCTTCTGCATTTTCAGATAAGCCATCTGTTTATACATGTGTCCAGGACCTTATTTGACATTTCTGGTTGACGTAATTAAAGGATTTGTGTTTTTTTTCCACTTCTGTTTTGTGTTCCATCATTTTGAATGTTGGGGATGTCAATTATCAATTTAGGGAAGCATCTCTTTCTTTCCTGAGTGCGCGAGTTGTGCATGTTGATATTAGCTTTATAAATGTGTTTACAAGCGCAGTATTTGCATTACTTCTTTTCTTTAGCCAGAGCTGCGAAATTACTTCATTTGAGTCTGCCCTCGTCTAAGCCCATTTAATCTTCTTCAAGACTTTGGATGGTCTGCAAGACTCTTAAATTTGTCAACCTGCTATAAGATTCTACTGTCCTTATCATTCTTCTTCTTCAATGGTTGCTCATATTGTGACCAGAACTCCAGTCTCCAATAAAGACTGCCATCTTAATCAGGATCTCCATACTGTCATACAGCTTCTCTATGAGAAGAGTAGACATAGGCCACATCCTTCTCCTCAGATCTGTGAGCAGTCCTGATGTACATGTGCTGCTGTCATGTTACATAGGCCGGTGGTACCTATCTTGAATTTAGTGTAGGGTAGTGTCTCATTTGATTGTGGATAAAAGCTAATGGTCAGGAACTCAAAGTGGTTGACCGTTTTAAATATCTAGAGTTGATTGTCAGTGATGAAGGATCAAAATGTGAGGTGTTGGCCAGAATAGAACAGACAATAGAGGCGCTTGCACAGCGTAACAAAATCTGGCGAGATAAACGGTTAGCACTATGCACGAAAATCAGATTAATGTGTACACTGGTCCTGTCAATATTCCTCTATGCTTGTGAGACATGGACAGTTACAGCTGACCTTCAGCGAAGGATACAGGCCTTGGAGATGAGAAGTTTCAAAAGACTTTTAAACGACACGTACAAAGATCGAGTTACAAATGAGGAAGTACGAGATTGAATTACAACAGCAATAGGGCCTTTTGAAGACCTCTGGGCAATTCTCAAAAGCTTGGTACGGTCACATATCGAGATCAAATGGTCTTGCAAATATGATCCTCCACGGAAAGATGCAAGGCAGACGACAAAGAGGACGTCCCAAAAAGAGGTGGGAGGACAACATAAAAGCATGGACCTTCTTCTTCTTCTTCTTCTTCATCATACGCAGTCAGACATCAACCATAATTTTTTCGAAAAACGCAGCCGTCATCCTGAGGCTGTCGACACTGCCATAGAGCTTGTCTAGTGTTGCCACTGGTGATGGCCACATCTGCTCTCTCTGATCCTCGTATGTCGGGCAGTTTTGCAGCAAATGTTCAGCGGTCATTTTCCCGGTACCACACGAGCATTCGTCAGTGCCACCTATCTTCAATTTGTTGAATAGGTGGTACCTAAGTCCATTGTGGCCAGTACGAAGTCTGAAGACCACGACCTGCTCTCTTCTGTTCAACTGGTAATAGGCGTCGTTTTTGGTGTAGCCAGTATGTTCGGTTTCCCATTTGGTCATGTATCTAGCTCTAATAAGCCGTTTTGACGCTTTGTATGTCATACTAGTATCTGGTTGTGGTAGTCTTGCACCTTCTTTTGCCAGTCTGTCTGCCTCCTCGTTGCCTTGGATGTTGCAGTGGGATGGAACCCACTGTACCACTACCATTTTTGGTGCGGACTGCTGGAATAGTTGACAGAGTACTGCTCTTAAATCATTAAGCTCAGTATTTTTCTGGCTTTTCAGTGCTGTGACTATGGCCAAGGCATCTGTAAGCAGGACTATATGGCTTTCATTCCTTTTACCTGTCACCATTTCTTCCACTGCCGCCCTCAGTGCGTCTGCCTCCGCTCTGAAATTGCTTGTGTATTTTCCAGTAGCGAATGACCGAGTTATTTTTCTGCCATTTGGTAGGTTCAGAAATACCCATGCCCTCTGTTCTGTGTGTTTGTTACAGAGCCGTCTGTGTATGCATGGGTCCAGTTCATGCTTGGGTAGTTTTTCGATATGTAGCTCATGGTAGTATCTCTTCTTTATTTTTCAGTCTGGCAGTTTTTTGTTTCCAATACCTGGTATATTTTCTACCACCTCTGGAATTATATGCTGCCTCTAGGTAGGTTTTCGTACAGTAGGGATGGGCTTTGGAGTTAGTGCGTTCATGGGCTCTTCGTGCATCTTTGCTTTGGCTATTTCTGCAAAGTTTCTCCGCTTTAGTTTCCCATTTCTGAAATTGTTTAGTCTCTGGTGCATCGGATGGTCAGTCAGTCTTCTGAGTTTCTCTGATTGCAGCTGGGCTCTGCAGTCTCTTTTGTCGGTCATGGGTTGCAGTTTTGTAATCTTTTCAAGTTCTACAATTAGCGTTGACTTCATGCCTCCTGTTATAACTCTCATGGCTTGGTTTTGGAGTTTGCTAATTTTGTCGAAGTTCGCCTTTGCTGCTGTTGTCCATGCCGCAATGCCGTACTCGAGAACTGGTCTTACTCTTCCAGTGTACAGTTTCTTTAGTATACTTTCATCTGCTCCCCAGCTTGTGCCAGCAAGTTTCCTCATGATTGCCATTCTTTCTCTGGCTCTCATTTGGTTTCTCTCGATCTGACTTTTCCATGTCATGCACTGATCAAATGTGACTCCCAAGTAGTTTGGGTTGTCGTTTGTCTGCAGGTATTTGCCGTTAAGACTTAATTTGGTGTTTTGGGGTTTGTTTGACAGCAAGAATATTGTACATGTGGTTTTTTCCTTGTTTATTTTGACCAGCCAAGAGTTCGCCCACTCTTTCAGCGATGTTAGGACCTGCTGCATACGATTTCTTGCTATTGTGAGATTCTTTTCAGAGGTCCACATAGCCAGATCGTCTGCAAACATTGAGCTATGGACTCTTCTTGGTATATTCTCTGTTATATTATTTATATACACCAGGAAGAGTGTGGGTGACAGTACTCCCCCTTGGGGTACTCCCTGCTCAAGTGTCACCTTTTTGCTCATCTGCCCTTGTACTTGAACTCTGGCCGTTCTGTTTTTGAGGTAGTGACTTATCCATTTGTACATTTTCCCACAAACTTCACTTCTTCGTAGCTTGACTGTAAGTCCCTCTTTCCAGACTTTGTCAAATGCCTTTTCCAGGTCCACCCAAACCGCTACTGTGTGTTTTTGCTCCTGGTAGGCATCTTCTATTTCCTGGGCTATGAGGATGACCTGATCCTCAGTGGATCTGTGCTGTCTAAAGCCTGCTTGCTGTGGAATTAGTATGCGTTTTTCTTCCAGATGCCACATCAGTCTGGTGTTTATCATACGTTCCATCAGTTTGCCGACACAGCTCAGTAGGCTGATAGGCCTGTATCCATTTGGATCTGTTTTGTCTTTTCATTTCTTTGATACTGGTACAAGTACTGCGTCTTTCAATGCCTGGGGTACAATACCCCTTTTCCAGCTTTAGTTCAGGACTGATAGCAGTTTCCTCTTTGCTGTTTGGCCCAGCCCCATCAGCATTTCGTTTGTTATCTCGTCTTTTCCGGGAGATTTCCTTTTCTTTAATGTTCTCATGGCCTCTTCCATTTCGTTCATTAAAGCATGGACCAATCTCTGACCAGAAGAGGCACAGGCAAAGGCCGCTGACAGAGACGGGTGGCATGGTGTTGTGAGGATGTCTTCATGTGTGCTCCAACGACCTCACCGGTTATGGGATGACCTGACCTGACCTGAGTGTCTCATTCTGTTATGGACAGTTCAGAGAAGTATGATGACATGGTCTTTTCTTGATGGATGTGCCCTGTCATCTGTGTGGCGTATTGGGTGTTTTTCCTGCCACTTTACCTTGAATTGCCCTTTTATTATGACTCTTGATTTTTCATAATCTTATCATTCTAATTAGCATGAAGGTTCTGTGTTAAGCAAAAATTGACATCACTGCAGCCTATTCAAGCACTTAGGCTCTGTCTTTCAGCAGATGGATATAGGTAGGCTTTTATGTGCTGAAGGTTCCTGTAGCTTGCTAGTTGTACATATTCCTCTTCCACCATACAGTTCCCTCCCATCAAAGCTTATGTTTGAGTTTAAACTTTTGCAGCTTTGCAGTCACTGGGTTATTTAATTATGTCTCTCTTATGTACATCTGTTGTTCTAGACTATGGAAGATTTCAAAGTCAACATATATGTTCCTTAATTGTCATGAGCCCCAAACAGAACAGTAGATCCACACAAGTCTCTGAAGCCATCCATTTTAGACCTTTTAATGCATGGAGTGAGAGCTTGGTATGCCAACTGCCTTGAATAATGGAGTTCTAGATAACCAAAGAGTTGTACAAACCCTCTCGATCTGTGTTCTCATACCTGAGATTAATGTCATGCATATCCGCAGAAAAGCTCCATCCTGATTTACTAACACCCATCACATAACCACCAGAGGGGGACGGCGTGGCCTAGTGGTTAAGTGGCACGGCTCACGACCCGAAGGTGCTGGGTTCGATCCCCATCACAGCACCGGCCGTTACCCCAGGGAAGCAAACCCTTAGAAAATGCAGGAGGAAGCAGACCCTTACATCAAATGCATGCTGAAGTCGGATGCACTGGGCCGACAGGCGCAAAATAAAAACCACAGTGCAACGCACTCCGCCTTGGGGATTAGAGAAATAAGGCGAACGCGCAAAAAACAAAACAAAAAATTACCACCAGTGTATTCAACAGCACTATTTTATTTGTTAGTGCCTGGTGCTCAACAATGTTAGAACAGTGCTTCTTCCTCTGAGGCCAGATCAATGAAACATGCTGTATGGAAGTAAACAACTAACAAACACGTGCAGATATCATACATGATATTGGGCTGAAGGGTGAATCTTAGCACTTCTGGATCCATACTCATTTTTTTATTAGGCATTTATCATGGGTATTGTCAACACTAAATCTTCAGAGTTCAACTGTAAATTCTTTCCCCTGTATTTAATTATCCTTCCCAGTTAATCTTGCTTTGGTTTTATTTGAAGTATCTAGTTTTGTATGTGCTCTCTAGTGTTTCATTATATATTTTGTCTTTAGTGTGATGTTCATTTCCTTAACAGATCTCATTTAGTCAGGTATCCTGTGCTTTGCAACAACTGTTATTGACTTACTTACTTACTTAACATTTTACTAGTTTAACTTCTGTCTGGGTTTTTTTCTTTTCAGTACAGTGACATTCACTTCTTTGCAATCCTGAATGATTTTCTTTGATATTGCTTATTCATTCCATCATATGTTTATTATAGTGCCTTTAGACATTGACACACAAAGAAAAAAGAAAGAAACATTGTAACAACAGAGATGAAATGCCTGCACATAATGCTTTGAGTTAACAGGAATGGATAGAATCAGAAATTAAGATATTAGAAGATATGTAGGTATAACACAGTGCTAGACTTCATCAAGAGACAGCAAACCAAATGGTTCGGCCACGTAACACGTCAAACACCAGATAATATCCCTCAGAAAGCAATGCTACACAGATACAATGGATTCAAAGCCCAGGGTCAACCACGCAAAAAAACAGAAGCAGTAAAGCTTCCTACGTACGAAGCACATACTAGAGTCCGGTCAAGAAACCTCTACATAACCTGATGCTGAAAGGCACAAGCAGGACATATGCAAAAAGAAGAAGATAGTGTATTTTATCTTTCCTCTTTGTCTCTTTTTTTCTGTTGTATCTGGGTTTTTGTGTGTGAAATTTGTCCACTTATTTCTTAATCAGATATGTCTGGCTAAGTCTAGTTAGATATTTTCTTCCCACATTTGCCAATTTGCTCAGTTTTATACTGATTTCTTACTACTGGTATATTGTTGTCATTACAAATTGTTCCCAATATAGCAGACAAGAAATTTGGTTATGTCCCAGAAAGTAATCAATTTCGTCTTAATTGCCCTTGGAGGAAAGAATAATTTTACCACAATCTTCTATGCACGTCATAGAAAGTGACTATGGAGGGTTGTGCATGTGGTTTCCAACTTTATCATGTAACATAAATTGCTGCTGAATCCACCACTGCAGGTGTATACATGTGTTTGTATGCAGGCTTCCTATGAGGGGTCAGCTGCAATGGGGACCCTATATTGTACATGGTGTGAAAAGGAAGGCAAGATGAAGAATGCGTCTCTTTTTTTTCAACAGTAAACAAAACATGAATCTCTTAATATATGTATAGAAATTATGGAAGTGAATCATGGACAATCATTTAAACTAACAAGAAGAACATTGGAAGTCATGGAGAAGTGGTATAAAAGAAGTTTACAATTCCATAGACAGCAAAGAAGACTAATAACGATGATGTGTTGAAGGTGGCACATAAACAAAGAAAACGTATTTAATGAAAATAAAGAAGAGAGGAATCTTTGATTTGGCTGTTATGAGAAGAGCAGGACTGGATTACACTGCAACAAAGAACAAATGTCCAAGGGGAAAGGACAGACGATGATAAAAAGAGAATATACTGGACAGTTTAACATCAACTGCACAATTGAAAAACACTACTTAGAACACATGGTTGCAGTCAGCATGGCACATGATGATGATGAGAAAAGTACATCTGAACTATTAATGTCTCAGTCCATCCGCATAAGCAGGGTCCCTAATGACGCTATAATTATATAACTGTAAAGCAGACAGAAAGAAAATCTATAAATAATACATTTCCAGTCAAAGTTGAAGCCAGAACCGAAAAATTACTGCCTTGGAAAGTGTGTCATTAAAGTAAAAATAATTGTAAGGAAGACAGATCTATCAAACATATTTTGAAAGGAAAGTTGAAGATTGAACCAATAAATATTTGATTCACATAGTATCTTTATGTAACTAAAGAGACTAAGACAGGCAGACAATGAAAATCAATCAAAAATATATTTCCAGGACCATCCATATTGACAGACAGTACCATTTAAGTTGTAAAATTAAAAAAGTAAAAAAGACAGATAAAGGAGATCTATAAAAAATACTACTAATAAAAGAAACTATTATTATGGTGTTTATTCCCATTGCGTGGGGTCTGTTATAAGAGGATATATGCTGACGAGAAATTGTTCAAGATATTCGTGCCAAGTTAAATGTTGACATTTCTTTGGGTACGGATTAGTGGCTCTTCTTACATACCAAAGAGTACTTGAGAAGGTGAATCAGGGTCCTCCTAGCTGTAGTGCAATGTGAGACTCCTCAGTAAGCTCACCACTATGGGGATTACAGTGTTAATCCTCACCCTGTTGGCCAGACTGCTATGAGACAGCCTATTTCAAGGAGAATAAGTCAGGACATGGGATGGGTGTCTTTATGGTTAGTATGTTTCAACTGAACTTGATTTCTCTTATTGCTACCAAGGCTGAAGAATAAAGGCTGCCTTTCCTTGCAGCCACAGTGCAGTTTTAGGCTAGGTCACCCCACCCTCCATGTGCAATAATGGGGTCTGAACTTCTGTCTCATGATTAATAGACAGGTATTCTAGCTGCTTCTTTCAGTGGGACTTTGGTTGAAAGAATTGGCCCACTGTTACCATCAGAATGTAATTAAAAGCAACTATAGAGGGCTGTGCAATGGTTAGCAACATCACCATGTAAAACCACTGTTATAAAACCATAACTACAAATGCTCGGATACAGGCTTCATATAAAGGGGTTGGTTGTAATGGTGATCCCATGTTTTATTTGCAATGAAAAGGCCAATCATCTTAACCAAAGAATACTAGAAATAGTTGAAGGCAGACATAAACAACGTTCCATACACAAATAGTGTAACAAAACTGTAAGAAGAACAGCTGAAGAAAACATAATTATAGAATCAGTTCAGAACATCAAAATACATTCCCATCACAAACAATGCCATTAAATGGAGAGCTACCTCATGAATGTGACAGTAACAGTAACGAAGCACCAGGATAGCCACTGACAGCTATGATGAATAAATCAGAGAATGAGTCAGTGCTGGGCCCACTGATTATATTTTCCCTTGGCTGGAATCAAGAAGGCACTGGAGGCAGGGGAGGTTAGGTGGAGAGGTCAGGCCCAGATATTTTATTGATCACAATTCCTCCCACAACAGGCCATGTTCGTGTACCACATATTGACAGAATTAGGTCTGTGCAAGGTTCTGGTCAGCAGGTTAAACAAATCAAGCCTTGCCACTTATGGGGCTACAGCACAAGCGATATAAATTTATATCTGCTATTGTCAACATTAAACGTAGCTGTGGAAATGAATATCTGTGTATGTGTAGTGGATAGACATAGTAAAGTTGGCTTAAATATAAATGTACATACAGTAATGAACATCAACTGTGTGTTACTGGCACACAGAAGGGGAGAAAAGAATAGTTAACACTGTAACCTGCCAGGCATGTCCTATGAAGCACCTAGCAAGGGTTGCACATGGGGCCAGCTATCATATCTTTTAGAAACTATCCACAAGAAGAACCAAAAAACATCACCTCTACACACTATGGTTGAAGAGCAGTGACTAAGCTTCGGTAGCAGACATGCTTAATCATGCTGGTTATGGTAAACATCCAAGTGACAAAGTTATTTGAACACTCATCTCTAACAGCAAATGGAAAGGGTTTGTGCTGTTGCCACCTCTGGTGCCTTTGTCTAACCTGCTGAGAAATTGGTATCTAACTTACAGGAAAGGGAAGGCAGCGAGAAACTGGTCACAAAAGAAGAGACCTCAAATAATGAAGTCTTTAAGACTTCATCTGTTATAGGACTATCTTTTATCTTTTCTAATGTAATGTTAGCTGAACTACAACTGTATGTGTAGTAAAAGACACAACATGACAATTATTAAACTATAAATGTATGTGTAAGATAACATTTATCAATTTTACCGTAATTGTAAATATACTAGAAATCCCTGTACTGAAAATCTGCACATCAGTCAAACTAAAATATGAACAAAAGATTACACTATCTCCCCTTTCCCACACCCCTAGTTCATCGCCTTCATGAAAACTTGCATTGAAGATACAATCAAAAACTTATATTTTAATTTGAATGTCCATTAGGTAATGGTCTAAAGTTTACATTTTGAGGTTCCAAGAATGCTAGGTTTTGGTAATTATTGAAGGTCCAATAGAAACAACTGAAATGACTGCAAGTGATGTCTCAAATGCCACATTGAGACCATGCGTTACTAAGTGACGCCAGCAATGCGCATTGTTAACAATTTGTGATAGTTGTGAGAGTAATCCACAATAAATTATAACATATTTGGTATTAGTGAAAGAAGCAGCGAGCCATATAATCTGGAAAGATATTGTCAGTGGAACAAATGTTGAAGAGGAGTAGGAGAGTTCCAAAACAATTCTAGAGAATCTAACAGAGTAATATGTTCCATGTAAGAAGGTAAACCCCAAGCGCAATAAGTGGATAACTAGATCTGTAGTTAAATGCAGAAAAGCTAAACATAAAGCATGAACATAAAAATATATAGAGGAAGGGATTGCTAGTATATTTACAATTACTGTAAAATTGATAAATGTTATCTTACACACACATTTATAGTTAAATAATTGTCATGTTGTATCAATTTAAATGTTTGGACAAGCAAAACAAGTGAATAGAGCAGCAAAAACACTTTTGAAAAAACTTGCTCAAAAGATCAAGATTGACAGCAAAAGCTTGTTTTCTTCTGTTGGAAATAAATATAGAACGAAAGACAAAGTAGGCCTTCTTAAAAATCATCATCCTCATCTATCGGTTTGTGTCATTAGACATCATGGGGAGGTGTAGTTTATTGTTATGTGCCAGTTTTGTCGCCGATGTTGTTGTAACTGAGTGTTTCTTCAGTGTCTCACTGACAACATCTATTCATCTTTTTTGTGGTCTACCTCTTGCTCTGCAACAATGATGTCTGGTATTGTAGATATAAGCAGCTGTTAACTTTGGTTACATTCTTGCTAGGTGTCTGAACCATTTTATTGTCTGCCTTTCCATGTATTCCATACATGACGTTGCACCCACCTTCTGTCAGATTACTTCTTTTCATACTCTGTCCAGCCTAAACCCCGACAGCCTTTCTCAAACACCTCATTTCGCACACCCTAATTGTTTCTTTCTTGTGCCTTGATGAAAGTCCACGTCTGACTGATAGCAGAGAGTTGGTATAAAAATACTATTTATCAGCTATCTCCATTTAAATGTTGTGCTTGTGTCTTTGTAATGGTGAGAGCTGATAGGAAACCACATTAGCTTTCTGTGTTCTTGATTCCACCTCTCTATCTAGCCTTCCGTCTTGTGTTAATGAGATGCCCAAGTATTTGAATTCTCTGACTTGTTTAACCTGTTCTGAACCATTTGCAAAAATGTTGCCTAGGGCATTGTCTCTGTCTACTCACTTGTATATTCATTGCATTAACACTAATTTTGCTATAGAAACGGCTGACTACAAAAATAAGACCATTTCTATTCGCCCTGATAACAATACAATGGCGATTAGGATTTTAATTTTTAAATGTTTTTTTTTCTGTTTCACGTGAATTTAGAAGTTTATCCCAGTATTGAGAGTGATGAAGTTAAGTTGTTGCAATGGGTTTTTCTGAAGTAGCTCTGTTTCATGTGTTTATGTAGATGTCATAAATATGTTTGTAGTGCCAATCTGTATACCAATCTGGTTAGAGACACTATCAATTTAATGGATTTACAAGGCACCCGGTGTACCCAAAAATGGGTAAGTCTAAATGTTTGTGACGTAATTTTTAAAATATGGAAACTTGAAGGTGTTTTTTAAGTGTCTATTTAGTATTTTCTCTAGTCTGCCGATTTTCATTGTCTCCGTCTTTGCTGTACTAATCCTCATATTATATCTGTCGCAAACGTCACGAACAAGATGTTCTTGGAGGTTCTGTTCATCGGGATGAAAGATACTCTGATCATCTGCAAAAAGGAGCTTGCTCATTGTAGTGGTTTCTGGTTTTACTTCAGTTGTTATTCGATCCATGTATACAATGAACAAAAGTGGTGATAGTACACATCCCTGACTTACCCATGTCTTAACTGTAAATGCAATGATGGATATGATAAAAAGAAATATTAAAGAGCATAGAAGTGATAGTCAAACTGTATAAAGCATTTGATTAGGCCTGGATTGGAGTACTGTGTACAGGTGTAGTGTTTTTATCGTAGGGGAGATATTAACATGCTGGAAATATATAAAGCCGTAACAAAGCAGAGCGACAAAGCTGATAGTGGGATTTCTGAATTATAGTTATGAGGAAAGACTCAGAAAAACAGCTCTACAGTGTCTACAGATGAGAAGTCCAAAGTGATTTATTATAGGTTTATAAGATAATCAATGGAAAGGATAGTTTAGACTATAACAAGTTTTTTTCAAAATACAACCACCTATAATAACATGGGGGCACAGCCACAAATTAAAGAAAGGTCCAGATTAGATAACAGGAAATATTTTTTTAGTCAGAGAGTGGTGAATGCTTGGAATGCAGCCAGGGGAAATAGTGGAGGCAGGGTCAATTAATACATTCAAGAATAGATTGGATGTGTATTGTTATTTTTAGATCAAGTGAATGTAAAAGCAACTGGTAGTATACATTCTATGCAGTCTTCTAAACCAGTATAAAGACATTACGTTAAACAAGTTAAGTTTGCCTTTGGTTTTTTAATAAATATTACCTGTATGATCTACTAAAAACCCCTAGGCCCTTTTCATTTTTTATCTTCCTAATATTGTTATCTCCCATTCTGGAATTATATTCCATATTTCATCTACCCATGTCCCATATGGATGACTGAAGATTTATCTACATTAAACTCCATCTGACCATTCTTGAATTGTATTTAAATACTACCTCAAAACTTTCATCTGTTTTAGATGAGACACTTCTGCATAGTTTATTATCTGCTAGATAGGCAATCATGGATCTGATAGTGATATCATTGCCCAATTCGTTTATATATATATATATATATATATATATATATATATATATATATATATATATATATATAACGAATAAAATTGGTCCCAAAACGGAGCCCTACAGCCCTCCACTTTTTACCTCACACCACTCAGAGTAGATACTCCTTATTTATGCCCACTCTTCTTCCCGTTAGTCCATTGTCTATCCATTTGGCAACTTCGCCGCTTATTATATGTGACTTCAACCTTCTAAACAATTTTTGAGGGTTTTGATGAGGTACTCTATGAAAGGCTTTTGCCAAATATGCAAAGAAGCTGCAACCAATTGTTGGCACTCGCTGAAAAATTGCTAAGTGCACTTTCCATGATAACACTAATTCATATTGCCTCTAGAGGTTCGAATAACAAAACAGATATAATATGCTGTAAATTACCCAATGCAGTCAAGAAACGACAAAAACAATTGTCTCAATTGACAAAGACACCAACAAATTGCTCCATTCGTTTTTCAAACAATAAATATAACGTCTATAACAATTTGAGCAAAATATAAAATACTTACTTTGAAAGAATGCCATTACTTTTCTTCGCTGAGAAGCTGATTCAACGTTATTATACGACACAGTCCCAAAAAAAAATGCGAAAATTAAAACAAAAGCACGCCAGCTGACAGCCATCATAAACTGTCCACAATTTTCTTGAATAAACTTGTAAATAAACGCAGCAAATGTCTCGACCACCGACTGCTATAATCGCAGACACATAACTACAGGTCTCACAAAAGATTGTACCCAAGAGATCTGTCAAATCAGATTAGCTTTCTATCGCTTCCACTCGGTGGAACAATATGAAATATTACGGAGAATACACTATCAGTTTTAAATCTATATCTACATTTTATGTGAATCCCAGAGAAGATAGGAAAACTCGAAAAGCTTGAGGTTGAATCCGTGTTTCCCTCGGCCAAACAGTTGGTGCCTTGTCGTCTGCTTCCGTTACTTGCCACTGCCACCGGCTCAAAGGGTTGCCAGATAACATTTAAGAAAAGCAGCCAAACATTTTTAAAACGTTGCCAGAAAAATGCCAAACCTGATTTTAAAATATGTTTAGATTAGTTGATTTGTTGATGACCCGTTCGTCAGCGAGGTTTGTAACGATGTGGATACCAACTTCGAATCCAACTATTTCTATCCCTGGCTATAAATATATATATATATATTTAAATATACGAAGACTGCGATGGATTGGTCATGTTCATCGCATGGAAGATGGTCGCATCCTCAAAGATATTCTCTATGGACAGCTGGCGTGTGGTAAAAGAACAACTGGCCGACCACAGTTGGGGTTCAAAGACGCATGTAAGCGGGACATTGAGGCTCTGGGCATGGATCTGCTATCTTGAGAATACATAGCTGCAGACCGATCCAAATGGAGATGTAACCTGAAGAGACACACTGGGCTGGGCGAAAATAAGCTCATGCAACAAAGGGAAGTAAAGAGACAACGCAGAAAGGAAAAGAAAAACCAAAAACTCAGTAGAGAGTTTCTACTCCAAGGACACATCAACCAGACATTACAGAAATGGGGCTACTACTACTACTACTAATATATATATATATATATATATATATATATATATATATATATATATATATATATATATATATACACACACACACAGCTTTCTCTTCGATAAAGCCGGTACTGGACAACATCTAGACCAAAGCATGCGTCCTTTTTCAACTCAACAGTACTACATGTAATATGTTATGCGGCGGAAACATGGACACTCACGAAGGAGATGAAGTCCAAACTCAGAGTGACCCAAGCCTCCCTCGAGAGACACATGGTCGGCCTCACGCTTCATTGCCAACGCACAAAAGGTCTTCAGAACTCGGACATTTGCCAATTGTCCCTGGTGGAAGATACAGTTAAGATGAAACATCGTTGGGGGGCACTTACTGCGAAGAGCTGACGATCGTTTCAGCACAGCGACAGCAATATGGTACCCCAGAGACAAGAAACGACCACGGGGACGACCACAAACACGTTGGTCCGACTCCCTTGCATCCAGCAACAACGTCCGCGACGCCACAGATGGGCGACTCATTATCCACTAGTCTGACGTAGCCCAAGACAGAGACTGTTGGAAGAGAAGTTGCGAACCGCAACGGTGTAATCGCCGCTGACAAACGGGTCGTCCAGTAATCCAGTAATATATATATATATATATATATATATATATATATATATATATATATATATATATATATATATATATACTGGGCATTTCAAAATTATTTGAACGATAACAACACGTTCCAAGAGGAATACAGCATCTCCACCGATCGAATATACCGTGAAATACATGACAGTGCTGACTTTATCCTGCCACTCGATGTAGCCCAATGCCACTTCCATCATAATTACCATAATGTAATAAGCTTATTTAATGAGATACTGTCACATCGATGGATAGGGCGTGAAAGTAACAGTGATCAACCTCTTTTACGCTAGCCTCTAAGGTCGGATTTCACACCATGTGACTTTTTAATGGGGATATGTTACAGACATTATCTACAAACCACCATTCCCACAAGATGTGCGTTAACTGCAAGATCGCATTAACGCTGCAGTGCAAACCGTTGATGAAAGCGATTGATATTTGCCTTTTTGATGGAACATGTTTACAGTACTGGCATCTTTCATATCCTGTGGAACTTTTTCGGCTTCCTAAATACAACGAAAGACTGAAGTCAGTTTCTAAAGAAACACTCGCACCCCGGCTTTGTAAATCTCTGTCTGGATGGAATCAGATCCGGAAGCCTTGCCTCTAGATATCGAGCTAATAGCTTGTCTGACCTCTGCCTCGGTGGGCACGAGGTCAGGACCCAGTTTAATAGCGGCCTGGTGCATGATAGTTATGACTTGTGCGCATATGATGGACGGACAGTTGAGGATGGTTTTAAAATGATCCGCAAAGGGTTCAAAATTCTTAATATTTTCAGTTAAAAGCGTCGTGTCATCAGCACTAAGAACGTGGGATAAGTTGGGGGGGGGGGGGGGGCAGAGGGCCGTAGATGGCCTCAGGGCACAATAAAACTACCTTGTGTTATTGGCATCAGCATACCCTTTTATCTCTACCACCTTGTCGTGAAGCCAAACATCTTTCATGGACCTGAGATTGCGTTGCACAACCGCAAGGATGTTTTTTTAATGGGATATTTTTGGATGACGAGGATGGGTTGCTTTGGAGAGTTTGAACAGATGGTGGTTTTCCTACAGCAGGATCTTGATAGCTGCGTCGTTGTCGTCGAACAAGTCATTTCTTTTCTTATGAGCCAGAGAGATGGGTTGTATCCCTGAGAAATGACAATCTATCATCCACAGTGCTCGGTGGGTGCTGCTCTCTCATCAGACTATCGTTCAGGTCCTGGACAAAGGTCTGGGCGTTTTGTAGCTTAGAGATGTTGAACCTATTCACAGGCTTCCGTCCTCGATGGCCGCGCATTAGCTCCACATAAATGTTGAGCTTAGGAGACAATTGTCCAGAACTCAGCGCCACACGTGTCCTTAGTTTCTATCCCTCCGTCGATTGATAACATAAACGATGAAATGCCACTGCTATGATCGAGGGTGCATCCACGATGTTTATCTTAGGTGGGCAGACGAACTCTGGTACTTGGGGGATGGAGAGGTCGTGACACGCCCACAGACTCTAGCAACTGGTGGCCATTACTGCTACACTTTTCTAAGCCATGTACTCATCCCCCACTCCCTGGGAATGATGGCCAGGACCGACTCTAGCATTGACATATCCAAGATTTACGGGTTTGTCGGACTGGGGAGACAACAGAATGAAGGTGTGGATATTATCGTAGAAAGACTTCTTTGCTACCTCAGAGTTGGTCAATGTCGGGACATAGGCACTGATCACCGTTGCACAGCGCC